>SJYX01001672.1:572566-640812 GCA_006410675.1 Oreotragus oreotragus
ATTTGAGGAAACATACCTTTGTGGAGTGAGGGAACATTTTGTGGTTTAAGAAACAAGTAGCAATTAATTCAGTCAGCGAATATGTGTTAGGTCCACACTTGGCCCTCAGATGCCATACAGGAAACTGGGGCTACCAGGGTGAAGATGACCCAGTCCTTTCTTTAAAGGAGCTTAGCAGCTGGTAGACAAGGCAGACCTGTCATCAGGAAAATCTCACTGGAAGCTGCATCCTGCTTTTCCCAGATGAAAGGGAAGTGTCACAAGAGAGCAGGGAATAGATCAACCACCTCTGCCAGGACAAGTGAGAGAAGCATCACTTAGGAGGTGGAAATGGGATAAGCATTTCAAGAGGCCAGAACAGAATGTGAAAAATTTCTGAGTGTGATAAGGCCTGACTCCATCAAGGATCCTCTCAGTATGGCAAGCCTGCAGTTCATCTGTGAGGGGAACAGTGAGAGATGGCCCAGAAAGCAGAAGCCACGTACCATAGTGTGGGTTCTGAGCTCCCAGCTTTGCCACTGGCTTTTAAAAAGTTACGTAGCTGCTCTACGCCTCAGAGTTCTTTTCTATAAATGGAGATGATTCTCTGGAATTGTGTAGACACCTTCTTCTAACACATGGTAAGCCCTTAAGTGTTAGCTCTTCCAGGTCAGAAGCTCAAATGTAAAAAGCCTTGAATTCCAAGTCTAGGAGACTGGATGCTAAAATTAAGTTGGATCAACCGTATCTATTCAAGTAGCTTCCTCAGCACTAATTGTCATGTGACAACTATGTCAAGCGTTCTACAGGAAGCATTTGCCTTGAGAGTACATCTATGGTTTGTAACACCAATGGATGATAGTCCAAAAGAAACAGAGCAGTAAAAAATAATAATAATATCTCAATTTAAGCTTAAAACAAAAATTTACTTCAAGGGAATGAAGCAGATATTTGTTCTCCCAGGCCCTGGAAATTCAGAAATAACCTGCTTTTTTCTGCCAAGGCTTTGCATTCTTCCTTTGCAGCATCGATTCCCAACCTGCAGAAGTGTAGCTGGAAGGCGAAATGCATTTCCCTATCTCTGACTTCCAGATCTCAGCATCATTGTTTCTCATCCCTCAGGTCTGAGGGTGGCAGTGATACTTTTCACTGTCTCGTACCCACCCTGATCTTGGCCACTGTCTTTATGCAAGAAGTTTTATCTCTAGTCCTGTCATCTCTTCAAATCCAAACAGAAAATGTACAAAGTCTGCCCATGCTCACTGTAGTCTGAGATGCTGAATGTTCTTCCAGAATCCTTAAGGGTTTCTATGCCCATACTTCTCAATATTCTTCATTTTTGTTGGTGGCAATACAAATGTTCCCACATAGCTGCCCTCCGTTCCCATTTTGTTTAGAAATTATTATTTACTAGAGACTGAAAATGGGAAATACACAGAGGAGCAAGATGAGAAAATAAGTCATTTACATTATTTCCAATTCTCTGTAGTAAATTGTAATTATAATACAGATAATAAAAAAAATTTTTTTTTAATTTGAACATAGAATGACATAAGTTTTCATTTGTTTGTACATCTGATTCCTGATCTTATTTATTTATTGTAGTGGTTTGAATATGCAGAGTCAATCAAGGAATTAATTAAAATGCAGAGTACTAGGTTCCCACAACCACCACTACCATAAATACTGAACAGTAGGTTTGACTGTGGCCAGGCCCCACGATACTAATGGACTTCACCACTAGCACTTTAAAAGACGCGCGAGGGATGGTCAGAACTCAAGTTGGTTCCAGTTAAAGTTACCTGTTTATAATCCAGAGAGAACAAAATTGAGTCCAGACTAATTGAAGGACTGCTTTTAAAATTGGCTATTTGACAAGTGGAACAATAAAGAGCTCTTCCAGTCCGGTACACTTACCATAAGTTGAGCACCACATAAGTGTTTACCTTGACAACACTTGTAACTCTGGCTATGTACGTTCTTCCTACCCCTGTGTAAAGGTCAAAATGAGACTTACTTCGGTTCAGGCATGTGGGTGGAATGAGAGGAGGACCTTGAAGGTCTGTCTGACTCTGGGTCTCCTGTGCTTACCATCAGGTAGCTTCACCCAAGCCTGTGTTAACTGAGGTAGCCTTAGAAAAAAAATTTTTTAATGTTGAAAAAAGGGAAAACGTGGAGAACCTTTGAATCAAATGTTCAGGTCTAGGGAAGGCTGAGGTTCTTATATTCTGTTTAAAGAGATTGTGTTATGCTGTTGAGCTGTGTTATTACAGGTCCTTGGGCCGAATTTAGCCTAGTGAGTTATAAGTGTACCAGCCTTGTGACTCACCACTGTGAAACTGAGGTGGGGAGGATGGGTGACTCTGCCACCAGTATCAGTAACATTAGTGAAGACTCCACACACCTTTTATATTCAGGCCTCTCACCACTGAAACTTGTAAAGAAAAACCCACACAATTCAATTCTGTGAAACACATTAAATATTCTTGAATAATATGTGTCTTATTCACACATTGTCTGGTTTACTGTGGTGTAACCCTATTGCCCAGCCTAATGCATGTGGGATAATAATTCTTTCCCCATGTACGTATCTCTAAATGTAACACATAGAGAATAACATTTAGACATTTAAGTAGATGATTATATTACTGTCTCCCCTCCTTAGACTATGAACTTCTTGTGGGCAGTGAATCTGGTCATATTCATCTCCATAACTTCAGAGCCCAGCACTTAACCCAGTAAGTATATACTTCAGTTAATGTTTCTGCCTATAAACATGCTAAGCAGTATGCTATTGATAGTTAGTGTGGCAAAACCAGCGATGTAAAGAAGTTCTTAGCCCGAGGACTAAGTTCTATAGGAATTTGGAAAAGGGAGAAGTCTCTTTCAGGAGAAACAGTAAGACCATGGAAAGACAAGATGCTAAAATTCTTTGAATAACTTCAGCATGGCAGTAATGTGCTAGGTAGTGTTCTTGCCTGGAGAATCCCAGGGACGGCGGAGCCTGGTGGGCTGCCGTCTATGGGGTCGCACAGAGTCTGTGCGACTGAGGCACACACTGAAGCGACTTAGCAGCAGCAGAGGACTTTAAAAAAAATTTTTTAATTTTTTAATGATAGCAAAAATATATCTAGGACTTTCTCTGGTGTTGTTGTGGCCAGTGTGGGGTCAGTTCATTTTCGGATAGTTCCTTGGTCCAGCTTATATTTCTCAAGATTTATAGGCCCCTTCCTATGTAGTCAGTACTAACTACAGGGTTTTAATCTGTTGCACCTGTCACTTCTAAGGCGGTTCCCTTTGTTTTAGCTTCTTCTGTTTGCTGGTCTCTTCGGTGTCTGATTTCCGCCCTGACACAAGGGGCGGTGGTGGACTCATTTTTGGGCTCACTTGTTCAGTCGCGCTGTGGGGAGGGAGGGACACTGCAAACAAAAAACACTGGCGTGTGCCGCAGTGTCTCAGCCACACTGGCCTGCCCCTGCTCACGGCGCGTGTGCCCTCCCTGCCCACACTGCTCAGGCTCTAGGTTGCTCCACTGGGAACCATCCGAGGCCGGCCCTGGGCTGCACGCACCTCCCAGGTCTCAGCCGCTCAGGTTCAGGCACTCAGGAAGTCCTCAGAGGCGCAGACTCGGGTGGGCCTGCGTTTTGTGCCCTTCCCAGGTCTGAGCAGCTCAGGTGATGAGGTGTTTGGCAAGCGCAGTCGCTGAGACTTATCGCCTCCCCGTCCCTGCAGCTCTGTTTTCTGGGTGTACAACTGGTGCACTTTCTCAGGCGGATGTTGACCGTCCAGAACCCCAAGAAGTTTTAGTTAGCAAAGAAGCCCGCTTGCAGTTTGGTAGATAATGCCTCTGTGGGGCTGCGACTGCCCCCTTCCGGCTCTGGCTGCCTGTCACCAGAGGGGGATGGTCTGCAGCCGGCTAGCTCTGCTCAGTCCTTTGTTCTGTGAGTGGGCCTGGCAGTGCCTTAGGTTAGGGCTTTTCCCGTGGTAGCTATCCCACAGTCTGGTTTGCTATCCCAGGTTAGGTCCCTCAGATTGCCCTCGGGGCATTCAGGCCAGATCCTTACTGTAAGCAAGGCAGCCCGCGCCTCCCTGCCCAGCCCCCGCTTGCTAGTGGCGGGTGCAGGCGTCAGCGCTGCTTCTCCGCTGGGGGAGTTTCCACTGGGCACGTAATCTGTGGGTTTTCATTATTTATTTACTTTTCCTCCTGGTTATGTTGCCCTCTGTGGTTCCAAGGCTCGCCACAGACCCGGCAGTGAGAGTGTTTCCTGGTGTTTGGAAACCTCTCTCTTTTTAAGACTCCCTTCCTGGGCTGGAGCTCCGTCCCTACTCCGTGTGTCTCTCTTTTTGTCTTTTTTATTTTTCCCCACCTCCTTTTGAATGGGCTGCTTTTCTGGGTGCCTGATGTCCTCGGCCAGCATTCAGAAGTTGTTTTGTGGAATTTACTCAGCTTTTAAATGTTCTTTTGATGAATTTGTGGGGGAGAAAGAGGTCTCCCCGTCCTATTCCTCCGCCATCTTAGGACCGCCCTGAATTCCTTTTTTCTACTCAGAGTCCAGAAGCAGACAATATCTCTTGTCATTTCTCTTTGCCTGAACATCTCTTTTCTAGTGGCTAACTTTTTGAGAGTGCTAGCAGTTATGCAGAGCCTCGGTTCTACGTCCCCACCATGCATACTTCAAGGACTTGCCTCTGTCTCCATGTGTCAGAAACCCAAACCTCCTGACTACCAAGCTCACCAAATGTTCCAGAGCAGGGTTGGGCCTGGTAACAGCACACCTCCCCACTGTTGGTGTCTGGAAGTTTCTCCAGTGTTCTCAAGATTTCAAATATCCTAAAGGCTATCTGTTATATTCAATCCCTCATTTCTAGGTGTTTTGTACTGAGACTTTCAGGGGGTCTAATCTGTTAAGATGACAGAGACAGAAGTCCGCAGGCTGTTGTTTTCCTCCCACCAAAGTCATCAGTGAGTAACAGCCACTATTCTGTTTTTCTCCAAGTCAGAGGTCAACTGCTTAATGCTTAGAAAACGGATATTATCCAGTTAACAGACATGCAGAAACATCTTCCTTCCATCTAAAGTTCCTATCTAATACCTTTTTCAGGCTCTAAGAGTTCCTGGATTACTCAAAAAGTTGATGAATATGAAGAGCTTCCTGTAGGAACGTTCCAGGAAATTTAATTGGGAACAGGAAATATGAAGTGATCCAGGGCTCTCAAGCAAGCTCCATGTTCTTACAGCATAAGAACACACTCACCTAAAGACTCTACTCCATGTTTGTTTTCTTTTGCTTTGTTTTCTTTTGCTTTGTTTTCGATCAAAGAAGCAGCTGAGCCAAAAAATAATTAAAAACCTAAACTTATCAAAAAAGACAAAATTTTCCCAGTGAATCTCATGAGGCAGGATTTGGGAAACAGTATTACTAATTTAGAGGAATTGCAGCTTGTTGAACTTGCTTGTTTAGCAACTGCACTTTAGGTCTGAGGAAGACTGCCATTTCCCTGCAATCTCCAGCCCCCACATGGAGTGTTCTCTTTCCTAATTACTGTTTCAAAATCAGAACTTCTGTGTTAAAGGCCTTTTGCTGAAAGGCAAATAAGAGAATAACATAAGTCAGTGGTCATAGAGGAATGATAAGTTGTGATTTACAATATTAGTTTTAGGTATACAACATAGTGATTCAAAATTATTTTAGATAATACTCCACTTAAAGTTATCATAAGATATTGGCGTATTCCTTGTGATGTACAATACATCCTTATAGCGTATTTATTTTATACACAGTAGTTTGTACCTCTCAATCTCCTGCCCCATCTTTCCCCTCCTTCCTTTCTTCTCCCTGCTTGTTGTCAGCACAAGTTTGTTCTCTTTGAGACTATTTCTGTTTTCTCTTTAAATATTTGTTCACTTATTTTTTATATTTCACATTTAAGTGATAACCAACACTTTCTCTGACTTCTTTTACTAAGCATAATTCCCTCTAGGTCCCTCCAAGTTGCTGCCAATAGCAAAATTTTCATTCTTTTCATGGCTGAGCATTATTCCACTGTACACATGTATGTCGTCTTTATACACTCATCTGTTGATGGACACTTCCGTTGCTTCCATATCTTGGCATTGTAAATAATGCTGCTATGAACATTGTGGTGCAAGTCTTTTTGAGTTAATGTTTTCTTCTGACATATACCCGGGAGTGGAATTTCTGGGTCATATGGCAGTTCCATTTTTAGTTTTCTGAGGCACCTCCATACTGTTTTCCATAGCAGCCGCACCAATTTACATTCCACCAATGGTGTACCAGGGTTCCCTTTAGAGAAGAATGATTTTTTAAAACCCCAGTCATTTAGAGTCCCAGAGAATAAGATCAAGCTACTGATGGCACAAAACAAGCAAAAAACCTGTGACAGTGGCTACCTCCTGATAAAGTAAAATCCCTGTGGTGACTAACTATTTAGGGTTAGACCTGAAAAATATTCAGGGATAGGAGATGAAATGGGAGGGAAGAGGGTCATGGCATGAAAGAAAGTCATTAGCTACAGAAATACACCAAAGCACTAGCCCGTGAGGACTCACAGACCAGACCTTGTAAGTAACATTATGATGCTTTGTTCTTGACGATCCACCTTCTGTCCATGCAACCTTTTTGCCGTAATTCTCCTTGGTGCTCTCCTCACATAGTGCCTCCTGAGCCCATCTCACACCCCCCAACCCCTGACTCCCACATTAGATGCTCTATCACCATCCTGTCAAGCTGAGGGTCTGGGTGATGCAAGGAGGTGATCTGGGAGGATCCAGCAGTTGTAACAGGAGGCAGATGGAAAATTACATCAGGAGGTTCCTGAGCACAGAGTAGGCGAAAGTCTGGAAGGTAGACAGCTCTATAATCAAAATAATGGCCCAGTCAAAGAAGGTAGATTCTGAGTCTCTAGTCCCTGGGAGGACTGGCAGTGAGGGAGGCAGGGCAAGACTCTAGTTCAAAAGGCAGTGAGGTCTAAGAAAGAGCAGAGGAAAGGAACTGGGAGGACCATGGAGCTGTTAGTCGAAATAGGTCTGATAACCAAAGGAGTGATCACAGGGATGGAGACAGGAGTCCACAGACCAGATCAAGGACTTGGTGTTGCAGATAATTTTCTGAGATATTAACTAAAGACTCTTCTCGTGCATCCTTCCCCCAGGCTTTGTGCCCAGTAATCTTCCCAATTCAGCAAGAACAAAGAATCATATTCTTAGCCACTAGCTCCAAAACAGGCTCTTAAAATTCATAACAGAAGTGAGCTTATTAAAAGCCAAAGTATTTTGATTTGTATGAATTGGACTTTTGAGAGACAAAACATTGTTTTGGTTCCAAAAGTTTGGCTTTGAGTATCAGAATCCAATGAACTGAACAAAAAGTTTATAGAATAGTCAAAGTTTGTATTATAAACAAGGGAGTTGGAAAAGTGCAGGGTGATGATTAAGCTGTTTTTTCCCCCCCCCCCCCCCCCCAAAGCCCCCGCCCCCCCCCCCAAACCCCTTTCCNGTTCCAAAAGTTTGGCTTTGAGTATCAGAATCCAATGAACTGAACAAAAAGTTTATAGAATAGTCAAAGTTTGTATTATAAACAAGGGAGTTGGAAAAGTGCAGGGTGATGATTAAGCTGTTTTTTCCCTCCCACCACCCCCACAGAGCCACTGCCCCTCCCCTAAACCAGAGGAAAATCTCAGAGATTGAAGGAAAGACGATAGCTAGGAAAGAAGAGTAGGACAGCGAGTAATTGATCTGAATACCTGAGAAAGGCACCTCCATATGCTGCATGTCCCAGCTTCACACCTGTGGTGCTAGAGTGAGAGCCTCTAAGAAAAATCCCATAGGGGTTTTTAGAGAAACCTGAGAGCACAAACGACTTCTACCTCTCATCTCAGGGTACAACCCAGAGACGCTGAAAGCCCCTTGGAGAAGCCCATGTCATACAGGAGGATAGAAATGCGATAGGGCAAAGGCTAAGAGATGCCCATATGGATGGGCATGAGCACAGTTTCATAGAGACTCAGCACCTGGAGGTGACGCAGGAAAAGCAGTCGGGGTACCCAGACCTCCAGCCCTGAAAAGGGCTCAGATGAGCTAACAGAGGTCCCAGAATGGGGAAGGAGGACACAGCCCTGAAACTAGCAAATTGAGGCCCGTGGCTGGGACATGAGCAGATGCCAGTGCATAGTAATGTGAACCAGACAGGTTCTTATTACATCTTGTAGATGCCAGAAAAAGATAAGAGGGTGCCTATTAAATATTCATCCCCTTCACAAAAGCCTGGATAAGAGTGAAGCTGTCATCATCCCCAATCCCCACAGTTTAGGTCATCTGTGGAAGACAGATACCTTGTATTGGCTGAATTAAGTGTTCTGCCACAGAATGGACATGAGGGCTCAAGGGCTCAATTAGGTTCAGTCATAGAGAAAAAAGATACATCTTTGATGTGTGAGTTTTGCAGTGGTGAAATTTATGCCCATTAGCAGATCTAGATCCAGAATAACACTGGTTTAATACTGGAGCCCCTAAACTAGTGGTTTAGGGCACCATAAATTTTCTCTAATTAAATTTTATAGAGTTGAGTTATACCCTAACTGTATGCCAGAACTTAATATAAAAGCTACATTTCAGACCAGTGAGGAAAAGTTTATTCAATAAGTGAAACTGGCATAACTAGGAACCACTTGGGAAAATTAAGACAAATCCTTATCCTACTTCTTATATGAAAGTAAATTTCATACAGATCAAATATTTAAGCTCTAAAAAAGAAACCATAATAACACTTGAAGAAGACTGGTTTTATTTACAATCTTAGAATGGAGAAGACTTTCCTAAGAATAATATAAAACTCTGAAGAATAAAGCAGATTGCTAAATTTGACTACAAAAATTTTTAACTTATGTATAATTAAAAAATAATAATGAACAAAATCAAAAAACAATTGGTTTATTTGGAATACTATTTATAACCCATACTGTAAACAGAGTTACAAGGAGCAAGTATAATCAATAAAGAAAAAGATGACCAGCCAAATAGAATATTGAACAAAAGAGAAAAACAGGGAAAGCAAGAAAAGAGATTCAAATGACCAATACACATATGAAAAGATGTTAAACCTTGTTAATTAAGGGAAGCATAAACAAAAATAACATTTTTAATATTTAAACCTGGCAAAAATCTGTTTGACAATACTGCTGATGAGGGCATGGAAACTAGGCATCTTCATACACCTTTGTCTAAAAGTGCACTATAGCAACATATATCAAGTGTTTTATATCATGTTCCTTCTATTCAGCAATTTCATTCTTAGGAACTTACAGATGCCCTTGAAAAAGTAGTCCATGAAATATGTTCATTGCAATGTTTTTAATAAGAAAATATGGAAATTCTCTTTAAGTAGGAATGTAAGGAAAGATCATTCAAGGCAAGTCACACCAATGACAGGAGTCTAGAAGGAACAGAGGATTCATAGACAAGATGTTCAACTCACATTGAAGTTCAGTTATATTTCTCAGCTAATGAAATAAACCCTCATCCTGTGTTCATTCTGTGACATTTTGATATCATCTTTTTCACTTAATTCAACCCCTTGGGGCTGAATATCGAATATTTTTATATTTGATCCTACTGTGTTGTGAACATATTTTATTGTCTTTCTAATGGAGCTGGACCTTGAGAGACCAGTATAATTTGACTAGGCGGAAAAGGCAGGCAGGACATTACAGGAGGACAAACAGGCATGGGACTGTGGAAGTTTATGGTGGCTTGATAAGCAGAAACAGCACACATGAATTATAGTATGGAGATGGGAGAAGTAGTGAAGCCAGCAAATGAGGCTAAAGCCAGACTATGATGCAGCAGCCAGTGCTTTTTCACAGAGGATCATTATTATTAGGTTTATGCTTTAGGAAACAACTCTGGCAGCCATGTGAAGGATGGAATGAAGAACGAAGGAGGCAGGGAGGCCTGTTAGTCGGTTTATGCACTAGACGATGAGGTCAGAATAAGGGCAATGGAAGCTAGGATGGAGAAGGGAGATAGGAATTAGCAACATTGTAGGTAGTATAGATGGAGTATGGCTACTTATCAGAAATGAAAGAGAAGTCATCTGAGATAGCCTTAACAGAAGCAGGGTATTGATGGTGGGAGTCAAAGGATGTGAAACCATTTCCAGTTTCATAGACTGTGAAAAGATAACACTTTATCAACAGGAGTTTGGGAAGGAAGACACTTTAATGGAAGGCTGGAAGACCTGCTAAATTTGGGAGGTGTTGTGTGTGAGATACCTAGGGGGTGCCCAGACACAGATTCCTGATTGATATTTGGAAATATAATTGGAACCTCTAGAGTGATAAAGACTGCTCCAGCACAGAGGGAATGCAAGATGAGAAAAGGATGGAGGTACAACTTTGGAGAATCCCTACATTTCACAGCTGGGTCAGAGAAGGGGAGTCAGCAAAGGAATTGGAGGAAGAACAGTGAGAGAGGATGGAGAAAAAGTCATGCTCTGGAAGCCACATGTGGGGCCAGCCCTGAATTCAGCACTGCAAGGCAAGCCCTACAGAGCCCATAGGCAGCAGAGCAATCTGCCCCCTCAGCCCCATTCTGATTTTCTCCAGCTGCTATATAGAGTTCAACATATTGTTCAACTTTTCATGTAAAAACTCTCAAACACTTTCTAAAACGTAAGTAGTATAATCCCCTTTGTCCCAGGATTCATAAACATGAAAAGACGCAATATCCCTATGCCATTTGGCAAGTCAAGGGCACTGGAGCTCAGGGTTCTTCAAGCCTTAGTCCAAGAATCCAACAGCCAAAACCTTCCAAACAAACAAAAGCAACAGAATAAACCAGAGTTGGCAAAAAGTCACACAGATCAAATTACATTTCTTTTTCCATTTTTATGAGGAAACCTGGTACTCACAGAAATATTGAGTTCCTTTCCTACGTTTTACAGCATGGTGTTCTTGTTTCTTTTAAAATCTTATAAGAATTTCCCAACAATCTTCATGTTCCTTAAATCCTGGCAATGCCAAGACATTTCTCCAGGCTGACTTTAGTTAGAATACTAAAGAGATTTCTGGACATTTTACTTCACTGACTATTTTTAGTCAGTGCTTAAACTTAAATGTTTAAGCATGTAATCTGTTTGCTCAGAAAAATATTGATACGGATTGCAGTGATAGACTCTGAGACGTGCCTTGGAATCTACATAAGAAACCAATGAGTTATTTAGAAAAAATAATTCAGATCTGGATATTGTGATTTAAAACTGCCCAAACAAATAAACTTCAGATGCAAAGATGTTTTTAATAAAGAATAGTTAAGAAAAAAACTACATAAGATATATCCAAAATGAGAGTGTTTTATTAAGTAGTATTTTTTTTAGAGTCAGAATACAAACAAGACACTGGAAGTATTCCTAAAATAGAGTACTCAGGACCATAACTTGGAATTTTGTTTTATAAATCCAATTTTATACATTTAAAGAACTGTTCTTGCATTTCTTCAGACTGTCAGATATTTTAATAACTGGATATTTTAATTCTGACTCTAAGTGAAAACTGGCTTTATTTGGTATCAGTGTAGTAAAACTGTTGGTCCCAAGGCAGCTGTATCTACCCTATAGTGGAGGGATAACTTTTTCTACTTTGCCCCCCAAAATTGGGCTGTTTTTTCATGTAGGCTTTCAGCAGTCCCACTTGCTGCTTACTTCTCTTACAAATGCAAACTATACAGACATGTACAAAGCAGAAAACCAAATCCTATCGTCCACTTCCCAGGAAGTAGCCACTACTAATTTGATGTATATATGTATATGCATCCAGATGTTTCTTTTTAGTACTCAATCTGAATAGGTAGACTTCTTTAATAGGAATATGACAAAATATTCTTTAATTCATGCTTTTTTGTTAAGAATATGTCAGGAGCATATTATCTTTATTATGTGTTAGTTGCTCAGTCGTGTCCAACGTTTTGTGACCCCATGGACTGGGGCTCACCAGGCTCTTCTGTCCATGGGATTCTCCAGGGAAGAATACTGGAGTGGGTTGCCATTTCCTTCTCCAGGAGATCTTCCCAACCTAGGGATCGAACCCAGGTCTCCAGCATTGCAGGCTGACTCTTGACTGTCTGAGCCACCAGAGGAGCTCTTATCTTTACTAGCAACATATTTACATGAAACTTTATACNATACTGGAGTGGGTTGCCATTTCCTTCTCCAGGAGATCTTCCCAACCTAGGGATCGAACCCAGGTCTCCAGCATTGCAGGCTGACTCTTGACTGTCTGAGCCACCAGAGGAGCTCTTATCTTTACTAGCAACATATTTACATGAAACTTTATACCAGGCATTCTTTTAGAAGCTAGGGATACAAAAGTAAAAGTAAAAAGAAAGTTTACTTTTTAGAAAAGGGAGGAGGGGGCAGAAGATCATAAATGTCGGTGAATAATATGTGTTTGAAAAAAAGTTAAAGATAAAAAGCGGAGATAAATTATACTTTACATAGGGTAGTGTATTATAGTTCAGTGTGCCAGCTGGCAAAGAACTTCACTCTCAAATGGTTCAAATGAAGAGATTGATGAAAGAGCTATTTGCAGAAGCGTGGAGAGCGATGCAAGGCAAAAGGGGCAAGGCGATATTATCCCAAGGGCTGAAGTGGCAAAGAAAGGAATGAACAGGGTCAAAGGAGAGCCCAGAAGCCATGGGGCCACGGAGGAGGTGCCTCTGGAATGTGGGGTAGAACTACTGCTAGAGATGCAAGCCTGAAGCAAAGAGAGAGTGGGGAAGAAATACCCTGGCCTTTCTCTGGTCCCTTTCTCTGCTGTCCTGCTGATTGCTACTCACTGGCAGAACCCAGAAGGAAGTCAAAGGCATGGAAAGTGGTGAGACGTATTCAAATTTCAGATAGTGTGAAGGTAGAGCCAGTAGGCTTTGCTGATTGGTTTGAGGAGTGAAGGAAAGCAAAGTACCAGGGATGACAGCTATGTTTTTAGCCTGAACTAAAGATTGACAGAGGATAAAATAGTCAGATAGCATCCTGACTCAATGGACATGAACTTGAGCAAACTCTGGGAGATAGCAAAGGACAGGGAAGCCTGGCATGCTATAGTCTCCGGGGTCACAAAGAGCCACATGTGACTCAGGGACTCAATAACAACAATGACTGATTAATTTGAGTTACCATTATTGAAACGGAGATGGCTGGGGAAGAAACAGTTTATGGGAGTTAAGGGTTTGGGTTTTGTACATGTCTGGTTTGCGATGCTTATTAAAAATACAAATGGAAAGTCAGGTGTATGAGTTTGGAGTTAGAGGAGATATAAATTTGGGATTAATCCACAATTAAGTGGCCAACTCAATAACAACAATGACTGATTAATTTGAGTTACCATTATTGAAACGGAGATGGCTGGGGAAGAAACAGTTTATGGGAGTTAAGGGTTTGGGTTTTGTACATGTCTGGTTTGCGATGCTTATTAAAAATACAAATGGAAAGTCAGGTGTATGAGTTTGGAGTTAGAGGAGATATAAATTTGGGATTAATCCACAATTAAGTGGCCAATGGACTGATTAAGATCACCTCTAAAGGGTAAGCAAAGCAATTCAAGGACACTGCCAATAGGGTCCTCTAACACTTAGAGGTCCAGAGGATCAGATGGAGCCAGCAGAGATGGGGAAGCATCCAGCAAAGTAGGAAGAAATTGGGAAAGGCTGGTGAACTTAGAACCCAAGTGAAGTGAGTATTTCACAGAAAAAGGAGTAATCAGCAGAATTAGATGCTATCGACCAGGGGATCTGGCAGCACAGAAGACCCCAGCAACCCTGGTGAGAACAGTTGTGTTGAAGCAGAGAAGATGAAAGCCTGATTGCAGTGAGTTATAGAGAGAATGAAAAAGTGAAGACAGCAAATCCAAACAACAGCATTAGAAGTTTGGCAATGAAGAGCAGCTGTAATGGAGGAGAATTTGGATGAATTTGGTGGTTCAATATGAGATATATCACACATTTGTATGCTGATGCGAATGATTTCTGAAGGAAGTGGAAAGTGACAATGCAGGAAGGACAGGGCATGACTGCAGAAGCAAAATTCTTGAGGCAAAAGACAATATGAGTTTCTGTGATGCCATGCACAGTGGAGAAGTTGTCCCATATGGGCACAGAGACTTGGAATGATGTAACCAGTGGGAAGATAGAGGCAGATAGAACTAGATGTAGGAAGATAAGGCAGACCTCTGCTAATTGCTTCTGTTTTCTCAGTGAATTTATTAACAGAACAAAAGTCATCAGCTGAGAGTGAAGCTAGGGAAGATGATGGAGGGCTGAGAAGAGACTCTGAAATGATCCCTCTGGTGGAGAGAGGAAGCTTACCAGAGAAGTGTGGTGAGACAGTGTGACAGCAGAAACAATAAATTTCAATAAGCCTAGCCAGCAGAGCAGATTTCCTCCACCTGCTTCCTTTCTCCACGGTCAGCAGCTCAGGTGCAGACATGGCGCAGGTAGAGAATTGAGTTGTTCCAGGGTTTTGGGTCGGAGAAGGCAATGGCACCCCACTCCAGTACTCTTGCCTGGAAAATCCCATGGACAGAGGAGCCTGGTAGGCTGCAGTCCATGGGGTCGCCGAGTCAGACATGACAGTGACTTCACTTTCACTTTTCACTTCCATGCGTTGGAGAAGGAAATGGCAACCCACTCCAGTGTTCTTGCCTGGAGAATCCCAGGGATGGCGGAGCCTTGTAGGCTGCTGTCTATGGGGTCGCACAGAGTCAGACACCACTGACATGACTTAGCAGCAGCAGCAGCAGCAGGGTTTTGGGTTTCCCTTTATAATGGCTATGTGCATGCATGCCAAGTCACTTCAGTTGTGTCCAACTCTTTGCAACCTTATGGACTATAGCCCACATTGTAGGCTGCTGTCTATGGGGTCACACAGAGTCAGACACCACTGACATGACTTAGCAGCAGCAGCAGCAGCAGGGTTTTGGGTTTCCCTTTATAATGGCTATGTGCATGCATGCCAAGTCACTTCAGTTGTGTCCAACTCTTTGCAACCTTATGGACTATAGCCCACCAGGCTCCTCTGTCCATGAGATTCTCCAGGCAAGAATACTGGAGTGGATTGCCATGCCCTCTTCCCAACGCAGGGATCGAACCTGAGTTTCTTAATGTCTCCTACACTGGCAGGCAGATTCTTTACCACTGCACCACCTGTAATGACTGCAAGGTAGTTTACTTTTTGTGACTAAAACGAGTTTGTTTTAAATTCAGAAGTCCAGCTATGGTTTATTTAATCCATCACAGTAAATGAAACAAGATATTTAAGCACTGCTAAGCATAATTTAATCTAGGATTTATTTATATTTTTGTATTTGGAGAGTTTGAAGCAATTTATTTTGAAAGAAACTTAGAAATATGTAGGGATGATTAAGCTGCTTGTAATGTCATTTGATATTTAGGATTTATACTAAGTAAAGTTTGAAAGCCAGCTTGTGAAGGAGTTTGTTTATCAATGGCTTACTGGCACACCTGTATATATGCCCACATGGGTATGCAGGTTGGATTTAAGACACTCAGCTGGGCTCAGGTCTGCTCCTCAGGTCTTCCTTCAAAGGCCCAGGCTGAAATGGCTGTATGTTTCCTTATGGTAATAGCAGACTACAAGAGCTGGGTGCAGAAACACGCACCGTCCCTTAAGATCTTAGCTAAAAACTGGCGCTAAAACCCGTGCCCACAGTCCGTTGGCCAAGTGAAGTTACATAGCCAGACCCGACGTCAATGGGGTATGAAAATATGACCTGCTTACTGTGGGAAGCACTTCAAATTTCCACAGCAAAGAACAAAATGTGTCATTTTATTATTGGAGAGAACTGGGAACCATAATCCTCATCTGCTGGTAGGATAAGACTTCTTAACATCATTGAGAACTTCAAAGACAGATGACTGAGGTTTCATATACACAAGTATTTGATATTATACATGATACAATCTGAAATGTCAGAAGCTCTCTGGACTTCTGGATTCAGTGGTCTGAATCCCCATCTATCCCGTTCCTAATCTCCTTAACTGGTATTGTCGTCACATGGGTCCCAGTGATCTTACATTTATGAACTGAACACAAGTTCACCCTCAGAAAAACAGCCCTTCCTTCCCTCCTAATCTGGTTTTGTGCTTGGAAAAGTTCCCACTTTAAGAACCTTAAGCTCTATAAGTTTAAAAGAACTGTTTCCTCAGGCAAACATTTTTTTAGTTCAGATAAAGTTTCAGAATGGCGTCTGTCTGGAAATGATGGGGGAAGGGAGACTTATAAGGGCTGTTGCAGATAACTGACTTAAAATGCTGGGCATGAAACAGTAGTTACCAAAGCCATTATCAGATACAGTTTTATCACTGGGTTCTTAAGATTTAAATAAAAAGAAATTTTAAAAAAGGCAGGAAAAAAGTTTTCTTTGAAGTCTCAGAGTTGTTTGCCTTTGCAAGCAGAAGCAATGTTCTTGCCTCTTAGCAAAGTACTTTTCCTATTGATTCAACACTTCATTGCTTTTCTGTCTTCTTAGGACTTGAATGGGGGTCTCTTTCAGGGCTCAGAAGTCTTTTTACTAGATGATTTCCAGATTCTTAGATCCTTTCATCTTTGTCCACAGTTTCCTTCAGTTTGTTTCTTTTGATTCTGTTATGTGATGCTCTTCAGGGATTGTTGAATCCTTGAAGCTGTATTCCAACTCTGTTTAATGTTTTAAACACACACACATTCTTTT
Organism: Oreotragus oreotragus; assembly: GCA_006410675.1. NCBI lineage: Eukaryota > Metazoa > Chordata > Mammalia > Artiodactyla > Bovidae > Oreotragus > Oreotragus oreotragus. Next base: position 589,304 of record SJYX01001672.1, read on the forward strand.
AAAGAAAAGTGAATGTAGTTTGAAAATCATGATGAATCACTAAACATATTGTTGGGTATTTTGGTCATCTTTCTTCTTCAGTGAGAAATTTTAGCTTCCTAGAATTCTGTGTATTCTGCAGAGGCACTTAACTTACTTGCAATAAGCCCTTCAAACCCCTCAGTGCATTATCAAGTGCAAAATATCACACTTATTTTTTGGTCTGAATTTATGAGACAACAGTTCCAGAATCATGGCTTGCATTAAGGCCCTGAAATTCTTCCATGTTATAGTTAGTACAAATCCTGAGCCAGAATCATGGAACAATGCAAGGTAAAGCTAGTCAGGGACAGAAAACCTGTGTTTTATGCTCCATTTTTATTTAAGAAAATTGTTTGGCTTCTTGAATATTTTTTAAAAAAGAAAAGGTTAGTCTTATGGCCATGATTAGGTCTTTTACCTTTAGGTTATTTACCTTAATTTGACCTTGTTACTACTTTTTATGTAAGAAAATAGTCAACTGACTATATTGACATTTTAAAATCCAGCTTATTAACTAGATATTAAAATTCTCAGACAAGGCTCTGAATTGTCCAACTTTGTTGATTAATTTGAGATGTTTGCCATATTAATAATTTGATAAATAAAAATTGTTTTTTGCTACTCTAAGCCACCCCAGCCCCCAAATATTAGGAAAATATTTAATGAGCATTTATTAAGTGTCTTTAAGTGAAAAGGATTGGTCCTTCTCTATAATCTCCCTCAGGAAATAGTTTCCTGAAGGTAGATAGATACATTATATTCAATTAATTTCCAATATAATATCCTAAGACAGTTTTATTAACTCAGTGGTTATCCAATTAATAATAAAAGCATTTTTTTCAGACTAAATCACCGATCTCGGTAGTAATTGCCTCAATAGAATAGCAAAATGGAGTCAGAAATAAGTATTTGACTCCATCTGGATTAAATTAATAATGTTTACAATGCCTTTCGACAGACAAAGACAAGAATAAATGCCTTTAGGGTGAAATTGCATGAAGTGATTTAAGGGAGCAGTGCTCACCCTTATTTTAAACTATAATAGCTTTACAATCTAGTCTCTTCACCAATAATTGTTAATTCTCACTATTTTCCAATCCTTGTAGGCATATTTCAAAAAAGGAAGGATTGTGTATTAAAAGAAACTTCCCTTCTAGCCTCAAATAAGAATATAAATAAGGAATCTGAGTCTAATTATCCAGCAGTATGTTAGTCCCCAGAAGAAAAAACATGTTTAATCTTTTCTACTTTTTAGAAGACTTAAGAGAAAGCCTCACTTCTCATCGGTAGGAGAAACAAATATATAGTTTACATTGTCTCTTTTCTTTTAAATTTTAGAATTTCAAATAGAAATTACTTACTTACTTACTCTTCTTTCCTATTTCCTTTCTTCCCTTTTCCCTCCCCTAGAACACAGTCCCAAAACATGCAGTGTGGCAGATTAAGGCAGGCATCTGCCCTTGAAGGAGAGGACCACAGTGGCCCAGAGCAAGGTGTCAGAGCTCAAATCCAGCAAGAGAGTGGCCACCCAGGATGGCTGCCCCATGTGGGGGTCAGAGTCAGAGCTGGGTAAGGAGGGTGTCCACAAAGGGCAACCTGGCGTAGGCTGTCAGAGCCCAGAAAGAGTGAGGAAAGCATCCAGGCATGAGGCTAGCCAGCACAGAATGCTGAAGCCCAAATAGGGTAAGCCGGTGTCCACAAGGTGAGGACAGGGCATCTCAACCCGAGTGAGATAAGTGTCCATGTGGGTAAAAGGGTGGCAGCAGAAATGGGTTACATACTAGGAGACTGATGAAATAAGTAAATAAATTAAGGATATTAAGAGTCACGTTCCTAATGGTCAGAGTAGGAAGATACAGATATGGGAAGGAAGAAAACTGGAATGAACCCCATGGTATTGGATTGAAATCGGAGGTATCAGTATAAACTCATCACTTTCAATATAAATGAGTATAAAGACATAGAAAAGCTAATATGTAAGTAAATAAAACTATTGTGTTAATATATTTTCATCTATGTTTTAGATATGGATATACATAACTAGCTGTGTCCACTGAGAGGGCGCCCAGAGCTTGAGTCATAAATATGATTTTCCATTAACAGCAGCCTAGATTTCTTGGGGAATTATCCTAGACCTGGGTCAGGGAGAGTATAAGACGAGCATGTAACATCTTATTATATCAAAAAGCAAGTAAGTGTTCCAAGAATGATGAAAGTGATATGTGAAAGTGTTAGTCACTCAGTCGTGTCCGACTCTTTGTGACTCCATGGACTGTACCCCACCAGGCTCCTCTGTCTATGGGATTCTCCAGACAAGAATACTGGAATGGGTTGCCATTCCTTTCTCCAGGGGCTCTTCCTGACCCAGGGAACAAACCCAGGTCTCCTGCATTGCAGGCAAATTCTTTACCATCTGAGCCAACCAGAGAAGCCCCCAAGAAGGGGGGAATCTCAAAAGTATAGAGAAGCCAGCTTGAGGGGGCTGCCCCTGACCAAATCAGGGATGATTTGAGAATTAATCTATTGAAAAAAACAGAGAACCATGAATCCAAACAAATTTAAATCATGAATGAATTGAAAATTTAGTGAGAAACAGTTTCAAAGTACTAAAGAAAGTAAGAGTAACTTTCAATGGAAAAGCAGATGCCACGTTAACCAGGTGATCAAAGTGAACTTTAACAGCAACAGGTCAAATCTAAATTGTACATCACTTTAGTTGCAAAGAGAACGTCGTGGTAGTCCTACCAAAGATAAATGACCTGAATATAATCAAAGAAATGTCGAATGAGCCCAAATTAAGTGTTACTGTACAAAACATCTACCAAGTGATCCTTAAAATTGTCAAGGCTGTAAAAGTCAAAGGAAGACCAACTTCTTCAAGACTGAAGAAAACTGTTACCACTAAATACCCTGTGTGGTTCTGAACCAGAACCTTTTGCTATAAAGCATATAATTAGGATGATTGGCAAAGCTCAAATGGGGGCTGAGGATTAGAAGTCAGCAGTGACTCAGTGTTAATCTCCTGATTTTGATGGCTATTCTGTGGTCATGTAGGAGAATGTAATTGTTGGAAAATGAACAGTGAAGTAGTCAGGGATGATGACACCTCAGCTTAGCAGCATGCTCTCCAGTTGTTCAGGAAAAACAAGTGTCTGTTCTGTACTGTGCTTGCAGCTTTTTAAAACCTTTTCTACTGTTCCAAGTTTTAAAATAAAATACATTTATAAAATATTATAAATTTTTATGTACAGTGAAATAAATCTCATTATTTAATTTTGATGGTTCCCACCTTTTACTTGTGTACTCTCAGTTCAGTTCAGTCACTTAGTTGTGTCTGACTCTTTGCGACCCCATGAATCGCAGCATGCCAGGCCTCCCTGTCCATCACCAACTCCCGGAGTTCACTCAGACTCACGNGGGTCTCCGCTGAGATGTGGCTTCTGAGGTGCGTACAGCCCTCTCTTCCACACTCGTGAATTACATCTGCCCCAGCACCATCTATACCCACGGATTCAACTGCAGCCCCCAAATTCCTTAGCCCGTTAGTTCAGATTACTTCTGTGAACTCCAGCACTACACGTCTAACTACTTCCTAGCACCTGTTTCTGAGTGTTCTGCCACCTCAAATTCAGAGTGAATAAACTGAAGTCCTTCTTCTAGTTTTATATTCCTTATCAGCCCGAAGGGCAGCACCCTCCACCCCCGGTGCCCACACAAGCCCACAGTGGCTGTCCAGACCTCTCCCTCTCCCTAACCCCCACCCCACACATAACCAACCATTAATCAAGTTCTGCTTATTCAGTTTCATGAAATGACCTTGTTCCAGAGGTTCCCAATGCAAAGGCAGAAAGAATTAGAAGGAAGGTAAGAACGTGGAAGAATCACTTGGGAGCATTTTTCAAAACACACCTGACTGCCTCCAGTAAGGGTCCTGACGCTTTAACTTGAGTAGCACGTATAACCCAGGGATGAGACGAACAGGACCAGACCGGGGCGCTCGCTGCACCCCAGCAGTCCTCCCCATCTTGCTGCAAGTTGCGAGGCGGGCTTGTTCGGAGACTGGCTCAGCATCTTCTTCAAGGGCTCAGGAGTCTCCCGGCCTTCTGCTCTGCTGTCCTGAGTCTGCGGCTTGGTCCTTGTCACCCCTACTCGTGGCCACAAAGTGAGCTGCCAGAGTTCGGCTGACCACATGGAGACAGCAGTGTGCAGTCAAAGCTTCTTGGGAGGTGCCCTCTACTAGCGAGGAGACCCTTCCCAGAAGGCCCACCAGCTGCCTTTCCCATCCCACTCTACCACCTAGAAGGCGGCCACGGCCACTCCTGGACTGACCTCGGGCAGGGCAACAGTCATCCACGCTCAGCCCAGCCTCAGACTGGTTACAGGAAAACTCAGAATCCATACCCATTCACTTTCCACTAACCACTGAATGTGCAATTAATTATAAAGAAGGTTGAAGTATCACGTTTTCTTCCCTGAAACTCCTCCCCCAAATTTTAACTAGATAAGAATTAAAGTTATACCAGAGTTCTTGGGGAAAATGTAACACAATATTATGTAAAGTCAGTTTTCAAATATGCACATTTGAACAACACTTTCAGAATCATTTTGTAACAAGGGGGTTCTACTTACCAATTTTAATCTAATTTTTCACAAAGGCCATATGTTTCTCAAAAGATGCTTATATAACTTTGCATCAGTTCAGTTCAGTTCAGTCGCTCAGCTTTGCATATTATCTCCCAAAATAAATGAGAAGTGATCTAGGATATCATGTATTTGCTCAATCTATCTGTGCTTTACATGGGGGAAGAATAAACTTTTTTTTTCCTTAAAAGAAACGTTCACTGAGCTACTCGGTGACAGGCAGGCTGCACAGTGCAGAACTGGGATTCCCAGACCACACCTGATCTGCTCTGGGCACCACAGCACCCGCAGGGGAGCTACAAGATGCTCAGTTTTCAAGGAAACACAGCTACACTAACAGGGGGATTAGATTAGGAGGCATTTCATTAAAAGGCAGACCTGCAATAATACAGTAAATTACATGCACAGCATCTTTAAACATCATCTTCTCATCTTCTGAAGTTTTCAAGCTGGATACTCTAAACTTAAGAGTCAAGGAATAACTGTCAGGATTAACTGGCATCGCTGTGGGATTTCTTGACGTTTTTACTTTTCTGTACTATTTCTGTGCAGCAAACACACTCTGCTGTAAAAAGAACTGTACTGTCGACAAACAAATTGTGAGGACTTTGGTTCTATGTGCACCAGTCAGGTGACAAAGATCCCTGTAGTCGACATTCATTTAATCTAATGCCAATGAAAAGGCCTAGGTTCAAAGCAGGGCAGAGTGATATTACCACAAATACATATACTTAACGATTAGACAGGTGCTTTACTTGACAAATGAAAGGAATCATATATTTCCCTCATTAATTTAAGATAAAGAATTAAAAGGCATGAAAAGAAAGTATATATATATAAAAGTAGATGGATTTCAAAAGTTTTTTTCTCAAAAATTCTATTACCAACCTTCAGTTTCTTATCCCTAGGTTAACACTAACTTTTAATCAATGATTTGAATAACAATTATCCACTTAGGAAAATCCTCTTTTTTCTCCTAATAACCATATACCCTCCCCACTCCTTTCAGACTAACATATTTGCCCTTTGCTTCACTTACCCTTAGTTTAACTAGTAACATTTTCTAGATCTATATAATAAAATAAATAATAAAATAGAGTACTCCCTATAATACTTATTTGCACCACAGAAACTAAGGTACTTAAAAATGAATATCGAACTTCCATTTAAATCAACATCAGAATTAGGTAGAAAAATGTTTCAACTTTTAGAGAGAAACAAGTTTCACGCCCATCAACTGATCTGCTCCCATGACCCCAGCCCACAGCTAAATGTGGAGAAGAGGAAATGAAAGGAGATTACTGATTTTCAGAACGAAGACAAGATCCTAGAAACAGCCCCACACACAGTGTGCAGGCACACACCCACAAGGTGGTAAAGCCCAGTGGTCAGTGCCTAGTGCCCTGGGGCCAGGGGTGATGTTCAGACCTGCCTGTGCCAGCCCCTGGCCACGCGCTCCAGTCACAGCTGCTAGAAAATGGGCCAAAATTATCACCTATCTCGTAGGATTAAGTCAGAATTTTCTAGGGGATTTATATGAGGATTAAGTTAGAAATCCATGTCCAATGATTAGACAATGTCAGGCACATAAACCATCCCAGCCCAACAACTGTTAACTCTTTTATTAAAGAGCTAGTTGTTTTAACAACTCAAGTGTCACATGAATTCAAATGAAGAAGATATTTACTCACACAACAAATATTTACTGAATAACGGCAGCATTTAAAGTCCTGTGTCCAATAACCTATGCCAAAACATTAACAAACCAAGATATGAAATGATTTTAAAAAATATGTTATACCAAATAGTCTGTCTGCCTCCCTGGAAGATGTTTAACACGTTCAATTAACATAGGTGCCCGTGGATACAGACACAGATGTGAACATCCTCACCCACTTCCGCTGCATCACACATACCAGAAGCAGACTTGGTCGGAGCTGTGAAGTCACACCCTGCGCGGGGGCGGAGGGAGGCTCGGGCGAGAGGGGATGTGTGCTTACATACGCTGCTCCACTCTGCGGCACAGCAGAAACACACACACGTTGGAAAGCAACTCAACTCCCATTTGGAAAAGTCATGCTTGATGAGGTCAGCATGTACAGGAGCTGCCTTCAGGCTACCATCCTGGCTATTTCTCCGAAGTAAAAATATCTTTGAAGAGTCATGCCAAGAGACGCTTTTCACTTAAGGGGGGGGTTTACTTTAAAAAAAAAAAAAAAAGTTCCTCTTTCAGGTATTTATTTATCAATGCACCTGATAAGGACTAACTGCCAACTATGCACGCAGCGCTAAGCCAGCGTGGGGAGGACATCCAGCTTCCTGCTCCACCAGCCCCCAGCCATCTCCTCTCTGGCCAGGCTCTCTCCAGCCGTCCTGGCCAAGCCGCTGGCAAATGTGTCCTCAGATGAACACGTCCTCTATGCACCACTGCCCTCCAATAATGGGTTATGTTTTCCATTTCCTTTGATTTTGAGTCAGTCTTTGTACTTCAGTTCAGTTCAGTTCAGTCGCTCAGTCGTGTCCGACTCTTTGCGACCCCATGAATCGCAGCACGCCAGGCCTCCCTGTCCATCACCAGCTCCCGGAGTTCACTCAGACTCACGAGCATTGAGTCCGTGATGCCATCCAGCCATCTCATCCTCGGTCGTCCCCTTCTCCTCCTGCCCCCAATCCCTCCCAGCATCAGAGTCTTTTCCAATGAGTCAGCTCTTCGCATGAGATGGCCAAAGTACTGGAGTTTCAGCTTTAGCATCATTCCTTCCAAAGAAATCCCAGGGCTGATCTCCTTCAGAATGGACTGCTTGGATCTCCTTGCAGTCCAAGGGACTCTCAGGAGTCTTCTTCAACACCACAGTTCAAAAGCATCAATTCTTTGGCGCTCAGCTTTCTTCACAGTCCAACTTTCACATCCATACATGACCACAGGAAAAACCATAGCCTTGACTAGGCGGACCTTAGTCGGCAAAGTAATGTCTCTGCTTTTGAATATGCTATCTAGGTTGGTCATAACTTTTCTTCCAAGGAGTAAACGTCTTTTAATTTCATGGCTGCAGTCACCATCTGCCATGATTTTGGAGCCCCCCAAAATAAAGTCTGACACTGTTTCCACTGTTTCCCCATCTATTTCCCATGAAGTGATGGGACCGGATGCCATGATCTTCATTTTCTGAATGTTGAGCTTTAAGCCAACTTTTTCACTCTCCACTTTCATTTTCATCAAGAGGCTTTTTAGTTCCTCTTCACTTTCTCAGTATTACACAAATTATATCTGGAGCTCAAGGGTAAAGACTGGGTCTCACTCATCTTTGTATCCCACAAAGTACCCAGAACATGATAGTCTCTTCCCTTATTTATAGTCTCACTTTTTACTTTTTGCTGTCAACTTTAATAATGCTTCAAGAAAAACATATTAAACTGGCAATGTCTCTGAGAAATATTTCTCACTTTTCTCTAAATGCCTCAACACACATCTCATTAAACCCCATCCCATCCCCCCCAAAAAAAAATTAAATAATAGAAATGCATATCTTAAACAATCAAAGTCTTTATTATGCTTACTACTTAACATTTCACTGTTGTTAATGATGATGCCCCTGTTGTTGTTTAGATTTTACCATTAAGCTACTTTTTTTTCTACCTTATCCACCTTTTAATATAGAGCTCCCATATTTCCTTTAATAGAAATGCCACTTGACCCACTTTTTTTTTTTTTTTTAAACACACAGCATGGATTAGAGACCTTGTTGGCCACATTCTGATTTTTTTTTTTTTTGGTTTCCAAACAGACAATTTGAGCCATGATATGGGGAACTGCCTAAGGCCAGTCAGCCACTCACTTTGTCCAGCACAGCCATCTTTACCAGAGGGTGGTGCTGTGGAAAGAATTTCACTGTTTTACTATATTTTGTCATCAGCATTTTATAAAATGTAGTGTGTGCTAAGTGGCTTCGGTCGCGTCCAACTCTATGCAACCCTATGGATCATAGCCCACCAGGCTCCTCTGTCCAAGGGATTCTTCAGGCAAAAATACTGGAGTGGGTTGCCATTTCCCGCCTCCCCCAAGGGGATCCTCCCAACCTAGGGATCGAACCCTCATCTCTTATGTCTCCTGCACTGGCAAGTGAGTTCTTTACCATTAGCGCTACCTGGGAAGCCCTTATAAAATGTAGAGGAAGTAGGAAAATGGAATAGTTGATATTAAAAATAAGGATTTCATAGAAGTAATACTATTGAGATAAAGATAGAAATCAGTGGACAGGCCAAATGCTATAGATTGCATTCCTATTCAGATGTTCATTGAACCTTAAGTTTGTTGAACATTAAGCCAGGTGACAGAGTGTTTTATTATGGGGGGGAAGATCCAAGTTTACAGCATGTATATTATATATTAGAAATACATATTTGAAGACTGTGTTTAAGTTGGTATAGTTAGACTTACCTTATATGTTTGATAGTCAGCTTTCGTTTATGCTTTCAGAAAGGCTTTATATATGAAAGTCGCAGACTGCCTATAGAGTTCATGAGAGAAAAAGTCTGCTTCTCTCCTAAAATTCAGATAACTTTTCCAGAGTTGTAATTTCTAGCAGCTGTGACCTGGGGATGGAGGGATGGTTGAGAGCAATCACATAGGTGGCCAAGATGATCACCTCCTCCCTTAGCAGTGCCACTGGAATTATAGATCTCCCACCCACCCATAAATCTCATATATGAGTATCCAGGAGAAATGATCATCTTTTCTCTTTTTTAGCTGTAGTCTTGGTTAAAGCCAAGATTGTCATAGATTTTACATAAGGTTTTCACTGAGATTCAAAATTCAAATTCAACTCTGAGGGCTGTGTCCTACCATTCTTTTCCTGTTTTAACATAAAATGTCTGGAATGCAGGTCAATTAAAGATAGAGAAGGGAGAGAATAAAAGTAGAAAGAGATGAGGAAGAGAGAGAAGAACAGAAAGACAACAGGAAAATAGAAATAAATCCAGGAAGAGGGAAACGCTGATAAAAAAGACAACGAGGAAAACTAAGTCAGAGGGATTCAAATTGGACTTCACGACTCTAGATCTGGACACCAGATCCAGAGTTTTCCTTCTAACTTCTCCTCTTTTCCCTCAACATTAAAGGGTCAAGAGCACCCTGTTATGGCCCCCGTCATGGGGTCCAGCTTCCAAGTCACCATGTTACTTAGTAAGGACAATAACGTTTGCATTTGCACAGTGCTCTGTATTTTTTATTGAAGTATGGTTCATTTACAGTGTTGTGTTAATGTGGCTGTACAGCGAAGTGAACTCAGTTTTATATATATAATGCTTTCTGTATTCTTTTCTGTTATGGTTTATCCTAAGAGATTAGATATAGCTCCCTAATGACAACCCACTCCAGTGTTCTTGCCTGGAGAATCCCAGGGACGGGGGAGCCTGGTGGGCTGCTGTCTATGGGGTCGCACAGAGTCGGACATGACTGAAGCGACTTAGCAGCAGCAGCAGCAGCAGCTATACAGTAGGACCTTGTTTATCCGTTCTAAATGTAATAGTTTGCATCTACTAACCTCAAACTCCCAGTCCATCCCTCCTCCTTCCCCCACTCCCTTGGCAACCACAAATCTGTTCTCTATATCTGTGAGCCTGTTTCTGTTTTGTAGATAGGTTCATTTGTGCCATATTTGAGATTCTACATGGGTGATATCACATGGTATTTGTCTCTTTCTGACTTATTCCACTTAGTATGATAATCTCTAGTGTATCCATGTTACTGTAAATGACATTGTTTCCTTCTTTCTTATGGTTGAGTAGTATTCCATTGTATATATACACTATATCATCTTTATCCATTCATCCGTTGTTTGACAATTAGTTTCTTTCCATGTCTTGGCTATTGTGAATGGTTATGTTATGAACATAGGGGTGCATGTCAGTTTTTAAATTATGGTTTTATCCAGCTGAATCATATAGTAATTCTAGTTTTAGTTTTCTGAGGAGTCTCCTACTGTTTTCCATAGTGGCTGCACCAACTTACATTCCCACCAACATTGTAGGAGGGTTCCCTTTTCTCCAAACCATTTCCAGCATTTGTTATTTGTAAAATTTTTAATGATGGCCATTCTAACTGGTGTGAGATGATATTTCATTGTCGTTTTGATTTGCATTTGGCTTCCCTAGTGGCTCAGTGGTTAAAAAAAAAAAAAACCTTCAGTGCAAGAGCCTCAGGAAACATGGGTTCAGTTCAACCCCTGGGTCAGAAAGATCCTCTGGAGAAGTCAGTGGAAACCCACTCCAGTATTCTTGCCTAGAGAATCCCATGGACAGAGGAGCCTGCTGGGCTACAGTCCATAGGGTTGCAAAGAGTTGGACACAACTGAAGCAACTTACAAATAATTAGTGATGCTGAGAATCTTTTCATGCACCTATTGACCATCTCTATGCCTTCTTTGAAGAGATATCTATTTAGATCTTCCCACTTTTTGATTGGGTTGTTTTCTTTGTTGTTGAGTTATAAGAGCTGTTTGTATATTTGGAGATTAAGCCCTTATGGGTCACATCATTTGCAAATATTTTCTCTAATTCCATAGGTTATCTTTTTGTTTGTGGTTTCCTTTGCTATGCAAAAGCTTTGATTAGATGCCATTTTCTCTTTTTCTTTTCTTTTTTTTTTTTTTTTTTGGTATTGCCTTGGGATATTGGTATGACTGGGAAATACTGGTACAATTTACGTCAGACAATATTTTCCAGTGCCCTCTTCTGGGAGTTTTATGGTGTTGTGTCTTATGTTTAAGTCTTTAAGCCATTTTGAGTTTATTTTTGTGCATGGTGTGAGGCTGTGTTCTAACTTCATTGATTTATGTGTGGAGAGTTGGTGATGGACACGGAAGCCTGATGTGCTACTGTCCATGGGGTTGCAAAAAGTCCGACATGACTGAGCAACTGAACTGAACTGTCCAACTTTCCCAACACCACTTGCTAAAGAAACTATCTTTTTCCCCTTGAATATCTGTGCTTCCTTTGCCAAAACTTAATTGACCATAGCTGTGTGGGTTTATTTCTCTACTCTATTCTGTTCCATTAACCCATATGTCTGTTTTTGCACCAATACCACACTGTTTTGATAAGTGTAGCTTTGTAATATTGCTTGAAGTCTGGGAGGGTTATGCCTCCTACTTTGTTTTGTTTTCCCCATAATATTGCTTTGGAAATTCTGGGTCTTTTAATGGTTCCATATAAATTTTTGTATTATTTGTCCTAGTTCTATGAAAAATGTCATGGGTAATTTGATAGGGATCACATTAAATCTGTAGATTACTTTGAGTAGTATTGCCATTTTAGCAATGTTAATTCTTCCAATCCCAGAGCATGGGATAGCTTTCCATTTCTTTGAATACTCTTTAATTTCCTTTATTAATGTTTTCTAGTTCTCAGTATATAAGTCTTTCATCTCCTTGTTCGGTTTTATTGCCAGGTATCTCTTTTTTGTTTGTTTGTTTTTTTTTTAAAGGTATTTTTTTACATTCCCTTTTTGATATTTCATTGTCAGTGTAAAGAAATGAACTGGTTTCTGAATATTAATCATGTATCCTGCTACTTTGTTGAATTCATTTATCAATTCTAGGAGTTTTTGTGTGGAGTCCTTAGGATTTCTATATATAGTATCATGTTATATGCATATAGTGACAATTTTATCTATTCCCTTCCAATTTGGATACTTTTGTTTCATTTCCTTATCTGACTGCTGTGACCAGGACTTCTAATACTTTGTTGAATAGAAGCAGTAAGAGTGTGCATCCCACTTTCTGAAGCACCTTGGTGACTTTTTTGCTATGTAGAAACTGAGACCTAAAAGGATTTAATTTTGTTTTTAATGGGGTAGGTGTTGTTTGTGAATGTCAGACTTTATCTCAAATTTTGACCTGATACTCAAAGCTCTATTTTTGTGCTTTTCTTCCCATTCTACATTACTTATGTGTTTAAAGTAAATAGGAAATGAATAGTTATACTCAACTGTAAGTAGAGAAAGTATGGTGTTAGTGTTTAGGGCTGTAATTAGGTAACCCGTATAAAATTAGAAAACTAAGCCAATACATGTACTGCTTATTAGGTTGGCCAAAAAGTTCATTCAGATTTTTCCATAAGATATTACAGAAAAACCCAAATGAAGTTTTTGGCCAACCCAATACATAAATACATATACTATGTAACATCTCAAAGTTATTTTTAGATGGTGAGATTTTAAACCACTTGTCTGTTTTGTATTTTCTAAATCTTCTACAATGAACATATATTGCTTTCATTAAAAAAAATATAAGAATCTAATGCAAATAGAGAAAATATATAAGAAATTTTATTTAAATCTTTTAACCTCTGCCCTCTTTCCTCTGTACAGATGCTAAAAGGTACAGGAGGGATATTCAAATAAATAGCATTGAATGACAGTAAGCAATAATAACTACTCAGTGAAATTAAGAAAAATTGTATTTACTTCTGAGATTAAAAATATATATACAATTTTTTGATTCTAAATTGGCTATATATTAGCTGCCAAAGTATTGTTGCCTATTTTAATCTAGAAAAACAATAGCATTTTGCCATTCTCTCTCCCTCAAAGATTTATAAGCCATAGTAAATTATAGGCAACTCACAAATGAAGAACAACTATTTCTGGAGGAGTGAATATCTGCCAGCCACAAGACATTCTGGATCATGGAGCAACCAAATATAATTCATCACTATACTTACTTGAAGAACATTGCTGAGGACTTCATTATTTTACTATACCCCCTATGAGAAGTTCCTCCTGTTATTTTTAGTATCCGAAGTGGCTTTTCTCCTGCTAAGTCAGATTTGGGCCTATGTCTCTTATATTAGTGGCTGAGCAAATATAGCCCAACACATAGCAGAGACGTGTAGCAAAGAGCCCATGTGGCCCAACGCAAGCAGAGACCCGTCCTTACAGCATACACTGCAGGTACTAAGATCACTTCCAGATTCTTCTGCATCCTTCCTACCCTCTCGCGGCCTGGTGCCCTCATCCACTTGTTTTCTATTTTATTTCTCTCTTTATATCATGTGTATTTTGGTAAATAATATTAAATCCTTTGGGAGATTAAAAAAGGCCATAAATAAGTATGTGTATTCATTGACATATACATATATACATACACATTCTAATTGTGAATATGTGAAACCTTGATCTTTGGCTATGTCAGTTATGTTTTTCACACTCTATCTACAACAAGTAATACTCAACAAGTAACTTAAAACATACTACCCTAAATCCTTGTTATTTAAAATCTTTGTAACCCATAGCCCTTAATATGCCATGAACAATTAGTGGCAAAGCCATTTCTATCCAAAGAAACTGGCTCCAGGTCTGAATTCAACCATATGATCCCTTTGGCCTTGTTCTACTGTCACACCTCTTCGGGTGGTAGCAGAATTTGCTAGATTGCCCTCAAGAGGAAATAGAACTATTTCCTCCCTTTCCTCCCTCTAGATACCCTGACTGTAAAAGCATCCATGACTTGTTTCTAAAGTCAGAGATGGGAGAAGAGTGGCAAGAGGAGGAGGGAAACAGGGAGAGAGAATAGTTTTTGACATAATTTACTATCTGATCATAGAAAGACATGGATAACTATTTCCAGTTTTGGGAAAAGAAAATCAGATGCCTGTTAGATAATGGTAAAAGTTATAAAGCGGTTTGCCATAGTAGTGGATGTTGACATGGGGGATTATGGTAGGGAGACCACTTTTTCTCATAATATTCCAAATAGGAATGAACAAAAAAAGTGTGTGTGTGTGTGTGTGTGTGTGTATGCGCGTGTGCACGAGAGAGAGAGAGATAAGGTGGGGCCAACCAGGGAAAACCAGAACTACAAAGAGAAAGCGTGCTGCAATGCAAGACCCTCCTTTTTATTGTAAACAAAGTAAGGAAGATCCCCAGCTTGATCCTTATTAAAAACATATTTTCTATGTTTTGCTTTCTTAAGCTCTGATGATTACTTCTTTGTGGAACTAATACTCAGTGAATTTATTTCTAACCAGTCATCACATGCAACAAGTATGTTTTCAAAATGCTTCAACTTACAGGAAATATAAAACTGTGATTCCAAAACACCTTCTTGAGATGTGGCTTAGGAAAGATTTCAAAGGGAAACTGAAAGCTGTGGCATTTGCTTCCCCTTCCACATCCTTTAAAGCTGTCGGTTTTTTTGTTGCTGTTATTTTTTGGTGGAGTTTGCCCTTAACTGACATGAGGGCTTTGGGGCAGGTGAAATGCACACTGAAATCTCAAAGCATGGCATGCAGATTCCTGAACTCCCACAGACCTTGAACAGACACAACCAAGCCAAACTTCCTAGAATCATAAACAGGGTGCAGAGGGAAATTGCAATTGTACAATTCCCAGTCATTCAAAGAAATTGTTAAAATATTCTAGAAAAGTGTCAAAAGTTACTTTACACAAAAATTTTACAACTTGTTCCACTAAGCACAGGACGAGTTTAAAATTCCTCTGGCAATTAGAGGCCATGGGCTATTTATTTAGAGAAGGTGACGAGGTGATTAAGTGGGTAAAACTTGCCCCAGGCACACAGTCCTACCAACCTCCATCCTCTCTGAAAGAGGGTTAGCCAACATCTGCTGCATTGTTATTGTGTGCTTGGCCCCATTCTAGCCTAGAAGGACACAGAGATCAATAAAACTCTGTCCTCAAGGCCCTTATAGTCTAGAGAAGAATAGAAGTTACCATCAACTCATGCAACAGGCAGGAAACACAAGAACTTAGATATCTGAATTCAAAGTCTGGCTCGGTCTTACAGCCTACAGTCTGTGACTGTGTGACTTTGGGGAAATTATTTGACTTCTGTGCCTCAGTGTTTCATACATGCACATGTGCGTGCACACACACACACATCTACAGAAGACCCTTGAACAACACAGGTTGTAACAGTAAGATCTGCTTAAACAGGGATTTTTTTTCACTAGTAAATATTACAGTAGTATACAATCTGTGAGTGACTGATGTCCTCAGATACAGATAAACTGGGGATATGGATGGCAGAGTATAAATTACAGTTGATTTTTAACTATGTGAAAAGTCAGTGCCCCTGTGTTGTTCAAGGGTCAACTGTGCATTCACCTACACACACACACACACACACACACACACACACAAGATCCTCTCTTATGTGGTGGCTGTGAGAATTAACGTATATTCATCACTTAGAAGACTGCTTTGCTCTTAGTAAGTACTATGCATGTGTGCTCAATCACTTCAGTTGTGTCCGACTCTTTGCAACCCTATGAACTGTAGCCAGCCAGGCTTCACTGTCCATGGGGATTTTGCAGGCAAGAATACTGGACTGTGTTGCCATGCCCTCTTCCACAGGATCTTCTCCACCCAGGCAGGGATCAAACCCACATCTCCTGCATTGCAGGAGGATTCTTTACCCACTGAGGCACCTGGGAAGCCCATAGTAAGTGCTATATGTGTTTTTTAAATAGCTAAATATTTAGGTTGGTGCAAAAGTAATTGCATTTTTACATTGTTGAACTTTGTTTTATATTGGAATACATTCTTAAATGTGGTTATATTTTACATCATTTTAATGTGCATTTCTTGCTTTGTGTTTTTTGCTAATGACTTATTACTTGCTGCTTATATTTATTTTAGACCAGGGAAATGATGTTAGATCAAAAAAAAAAAAAAAACAAATTCAAGCGATTTTCTTATCCAAGTTCAAAACGGGTCATAAAGCAGTGGAGACCACTTGCAATGTCAGCAATGCATTTGGCCCAGGAACTGCTAATGAACGTACAGTACAGTGGTGGTTCAAGAAGTTTTACAAAGAAGATGAGAGCCTTGAAGATGAGCACAACAGCTGACCATCGGAAGTGACAACAAACAACTGAAAGGATCATCGAAGCTGATCCTCTTACAGCTACATTTAGAAGTTGTCCGAGAACTCAGAGCATCGACCATTCTTCAGTCGTTTGGCATTTGAAGCAAACTGGAAAGATGAAAAAGCTCAGTAAGTGGACGCTTCATGAGCTGACTGCAAATCAAAAAAAAATCATCATTTTGAAGTGTCGCCTTCTCTCATTCTAAGCAGTAACAATGAACCTTTTCCCAACTGGATTGTGACGTGTGACAAAAAGTGGATTTTATACAACAACCGGCTATGATCAGCTCAGTAGTTGGACCAAGAAGAAGCTTCAAAGCACTTCCCAAAGCTAAACCTGCACCAAAAGAAGATCAGTCACTGTTCAGTGGTCTGCTGACCATCTGATCCACAAGTTTTGTGAATCCAGGTAAAACCATTACATCTGAGAAGTATGCCCATCAAATCAATGAAATGTGCTGAAAACTACAGTGCCTGCAGCTGGCATTGGTCAACAGAAAGGGCCCAATTCTTCTCTGCAACAATGCCCAACTGTGTGTCACACAACCAACACTTCAAAAGTTGAACAAATTGGGCTACGAAGTTTCGCCTCACCCACCAAATTCACCTGACCTCTCGCTAACTGACTACCACGTCTTCAAACATTTCAAAAACTTTTTGCAGGGACAATGCTTCCACAACCAGCAGGAGGCAGAAAATACTTTCCAAGGATTTGTTGAATCCCGAAGCACAGATTTTTATGCTATATGAATAAAGAAACTTATTTCTCATTGGCAAAACTATGTTGATCGTAAATGGTTCCTATTTTGATTAATAAAGATGTGTTTGAGCCTAGTTAAGTCTTCCATGGTGGCTCAGAGGTTAAAGCGTCTGCCTCCAATGCGGAAGACCTGGGTTCGATCCCTGGGTCAGGAAGATTCCCCTGGAGAAGGAAATGGCAACCCACTCCAGTACTCTTGCCTGGAGAATCCCATGGACAGAGAAGCCTGGTAGGCTACAGTCCACAGGGTCGCAAAGAGTCGGACACGACTGAGCAACTTCACTCACTTCACTGAGCCTAGTTATAATAATTTTAATTTCATGGTCCAAAACCACAATTACTTCTTTTTTTTCACAATTACTTTTTCGCCAACCTAATAATATTATAAACAGGATCCTTAAGAGAACCTTGCACAACTCTGAGTATAAATAAGAGGTATCTCTACCAACCAGAGAACATCAGGAATGACCTCTCAGAGACACCATGCTGGAACAGGGTCCGTGGGAGACTCAGCCAGAACAAGTCCAAGTTCATCAAGTGGGCAGTTGAGAGAAGCTGTGCTGCTTACCTCCTCCCCCAGTATATCCACACACCAAAGGGAATCAAACTAGAAGCAGAGCCAGAGTTCTGCCCAATTTATAGGGAAGTTTCTTGAGTTCTAGGTTCAAAATTCAGGAGAATTTACATTCTATTCCCTAATATATTTATGCTTATTCCAAAATAATAAAAATAGTTTTTATTTCTCACCATTGAGTAAAATTGATATTGGGGCAGGTGATCCATGCTGCCCTTGGGGTAGATGTGACCTCATCTGGGCAGCAAGTGGAAGAAGCATTAGAGGATATAAAGGTAATGAATTACTAGGATGGCATATGAGGGGTCAGGATTAGAGGGTAAGTCAGCCAGGGTATTGGTGGTTATGGAGTGAGTGACAAGACTTCCAGGCAAATCCCACACCAGGCAATGCCAGAATACTTCATAGCAGACATCCTACAAAACCCTCAGGAGCTGCTGTGAGGAATAGGACAAGATAGCCTGCTGGTGTTAACTAAGGGCAAACCCTAAAATTCAGACAGATCGATACATATATACTCTGTCCTGTGGCTCTTAATACTGAAAGCCCAGCTAAGATCAAAAGGAAATATGTGCCTGAGCAATCTGACCTCAGAGCTGACTGCCCCCAAGATGTGACTTCACATGATGGTGTTTCTAGCTGGTTTCTAGGTAGTGTTTGTATTTGCAGACCCAGAAATGTGCTTTTATCAACACTCTGGGTATGAAGCAATTTCTCTGATTTTGGCTTGTATTAACCAAACTCACAGAATTCATTCACTTACAATGAGAAAAACAACTTTCATCAAACTGAAAAATACCAGATAGTTATTGAGGAAACTATCTACCAAACAGTGAGGAAATACTTTACAAATGTTATTGAATATAATTCTCAAAACAGTCTTACAAGGTAGATGTCAGAGAAACTGTTACTGCTTGTGGATATCTCTGGGTACATCTACATTTCCCTGCTTCCTTGCAACTCTACTGGACAATAGAATTAGAGAAGAAGCCTTCAGTGTGGTCACTTCTGAGCAGAAGTGGTTACATGTATGACGTGCCTTCCCCACGCTCTTCCTCAGACATACAGCCGGGAACAAAGGGCACAGTGGGTCTACAGGCTAGAAGGAGGAGGGAAATATTAAGAGGAAGGCCGTCACTATGAAATCAAAGCTGTTCTCTTTCCTAAATATACATTCTCAGGAACCATGTCTGGTCCAGATGAGATTCTAGGACCCAAGTGAACACAGAGAAAAGAGGTTGGAATGGGCCTGTCACAAGCTACATGGGGGAGTGCCAGGGCTGAGACAGAGAGAAGAACCATTGCAGAGGGATCAAGAAGTGGGGCAAGTTGAAGGTTGTGGCCAAAGGGGAAAAAATTCAGAAGTACTTCCAGGTGATGACAAGGTCTAAGCTGTGAATGTTCCAAGGGTTGGCAGAGATAGAGAAGTAGAGGCTTAGGGGTGGTCAAAGAATGATGGTGAAAGGGTCCAGATGAGTCATCAAAATATCAAAATCTTAAAACTAAGTAAAGGCCTTAGATTTATGAGATCACAAATCCATTATTTAATACATAATATACATAAACATAGACATCTGATGCCCTTGGAATCCTGCCTTATTTTCATTAGTGATTTTCTGCATCATACCCATGTGTCATCCAGACAGGATTACTTCAAGTCCCCTAAGACAGAAGTTTGATGGAAAACTTTAATTCAGTGTATGTGCCCTTGTTAACAAGAATAAATCATATGAAAACTGACAGATCTTTGGAATGAGCTTAATGAATTCATATTTTGATTTTGAGACATGGGATCATGAAGACATGAACTCTGCTATTGTCTTCAACCCAATATTTTCTTTTTTATTTTTCTAAACAGAATATGGGTGGTGCTTTACAGATATAATGGAGTCATTCTTTTAAAGCAATGAGCTTAGAGAGTCCACATCTTTAGCATATTCTATGATGTTGTTGCTCAGTCGTTCAGTCATGTCCAGTTCTGTGACCCCATGGACTTCAGGACTCCAGGCTTCCCTCTCCTTCATTATCTCCTGGAGCTTGCTCAGACTCACATCCGTTGAGCTGATGATGCCATCCCACCATCTCATCCTCTGTCGCCCCCTTCTCTTCCTGCCCTCAATCTTTCCCAGCATCAGGGTCTTTGTCAATGAGTCAGTTCTTTTCACCAGGTGGCCAAAGTATTGGAGTTTCAGCTCCAAAATCAGTCCTTCCAATGAATATTCAGGATAGATTTCTTTAAGGTTTGCTGTCTAAGGGACTCTCAAGAGTCATCTCCAACACCAGTTTGAAAGCATCAATTCTTCAGTGCTCAGCCTACTTTATGGTCCAACTCTCACATCAGTACATGACTACTGGATCGATTTGCTATTTTTTCTTTCATTAAGAGTCTCAAAAAAAAAAAAAAAAGAAAGAAAGAAAAACCTCTCCCTGTACTCTTGGGGCAGATATATTGGAGAATAAATGTTACTAACTTGATGACACGTACTATTGCAATATTACCAGAAAACAAACCAGTGAAGCCTTCTTGGCTTATGCCAGGGGATGGCCAGAAAATTCTATTAATAGTATGACCATCTTAAAGTTAACTGATAAGTTTCCACTTGATCAAATGGAACTCTGACTTTTGTACATTAATTATAAGAAGAAATATTTGCAGAAGCCATTAGTACTTATAGGTGAGGCAAGCAGAGATGTACTAGAAAGGGCTCTCTACTTCCAAAAGAACNTATCTCTGGGTACATCTACATTTCCCTGCTTCCTTGCAACTCTACTGGACAATAGAATTAGAGAAGAAGCCTTCAGTGTGGTCACTTCTGAGCAGAAGTGGTTACATGTATGACGTGCCTTCCCCACGCTCTTCCTCAGACATACAGCCGGGAACAAAGGGCACAGTGGGTCTACAGGCTAGAAGGAGGAGGGAAATATTAAGAGGAAGGCCGTCACTATGAAATCAAAGCTGTTCTCTTTCCTAAATATACATTCTCAGGAACCATGTCTGGTCCAGATGAGATTCTAGGACCCAAGTGAACACAGAGAAAAGAGGTTGGAATGGGCCTGTCACAAGCTACATGGGGGAGTGCCAGGGCTGAGACAGAGAGAAGAACCATTGCAGAGGGATCAAGAAGTGGGGCAAGTTGAAGGTTGTGGCCAAAGGGGAAAAAATTCAGAAGTACTTCCAGGTGATGACAAGGTCTAAGCTGTGAATGTTCCAAGGGTTGGCAGAGATAGAGAAGTAGAGGCTTAGGGGTGGTCAAAGAATGATGGTGAAAGGGTCCAGATGAGTCATCAAAATATCAAAATCTTAAAACTAAGTAAAGGCCTTAGATTTATGAGATCACAAATCCATTATTTAATACATAATATACATAAACATAGACATCTGATGCCCTTGGAATCCTGCCTTATTTTCATTAGTGATTTTCTGCATCATACCCATGTGTCATCCAGACAGGATTACTTCAAGTCCCCTAAGACAGAAGTTTGATGGAAAACTTTAATTCAGTGTATGTGCCCTTGTTAACAAGAATAAATCATATGAAAACTGACAGATCTTTGGAATGAGCTTAATGAATTCATATTTTGATTTTGAGACATGGGATCATGAAGACATGAACTCTGCTATTGTCTTCAACCCAATATTTTCTTTTTTATTTTTCTAAACAGAATATGGGTGGTGCTTTACAGATATAATGGAGTCATTCTTTTAAAGCAATGAGCTTAGAGAGTCCACATCTTTAGCATATTCTATGATGTTGTTGCTCAGTCGTTCAGTCATGTCCAGTTCTGTGACCCCATGGACTTCAGGACTCCAGGCTTCCCTCTCCTTCATTATCTCCTGGAGCTTGCTCAGACTCACATCCGTTGAGCTGATGATGCCATCCCACCATCTCATCCTCTGTCGCCCCCTTCTCTTCCTGCCCTCAATCTTTCCCAGCATCAGGGTCTTTGTCAATGAGTCAGTTCTTTTCACCAGGTGGCCAAAGTATTGGAGTTTCAGCTCCAAAATCAGTCCTTCCAATGAATATTCAGGATAGATTTCTTTAAGGTTTGCTGTCTAAGGGACTCTCAAGAGTCATCTCCAACACCAGTTTGAAAGCATCAATTCTTCAGTGCTCAGCCTACTTTATGGTCCAACTCTCACATCAGTACATGACTACTGGATCGATTTGCTATTTTTTCTTTCATTAAGAGTCTCAAAAAAAAAAAAAAAAAGAAAGAAAGAAAAACCTCTCCCTGTACTCTTGGGGCAGATATATTGGAGAATAAATGTTACTAACTTGATGACACGTACTATTGCAATATTACCAGAAAACAAACCAGTGAAGCCTTCTTGGCTTATGCCAGGGGATGGCCAGAAAATTCTATTAATAGTATGACCATCTTAAAGTTAACTGATAAGTTTCCACTTGATCAAATGGAACTCTGACTTTTGTACATTAATTATAAGAAGAAATATTTGCAGAAGCCATTAGTACTTATAGGTGAGGCAAGCAGAGATGTACTAGAAAGGGCTCTCTACTTCCAAAAGAACTTTTTTTGCCACTTTCTGTTGACTTTGAAATTCCTTTTACTGAGGACAAAACTCATCTTTCAGAAAGAAAGAAAAGACTTAAAATATAAATATATAATGTATCTCTAAAAGAGGTAATATACTGGCTGAAATTCACAAACTGGATTCTAGTATATTCTTAAGAGTAAGTTTAATTAAATATCAGAATTCTGAGCTATTGGAAAGGAAGGAGGCAAAAAATGAATTAAGGTAAAGACTTGTTGGCATTACATTTCCACATTTTATGGCTAATATAGTTATGTACATTTCTCCTTTATTTTTACACTTCTTGCCCACTCCTGGACTCACCTAGTACTAAACAATACCTTTAAAAGTTACTTTAATTCCCGCAATCCACTATTCCCACTTGCATAAAAACAGAACTGTGTTAGCACTGTTTTCTTTTTTTAAATTGTTATGTACTACTACTACTACTACTACTAAGTCGCTTCAGTCGTGTCTGACTCTGTGCGACCCCATAGACAGCAGCCCACCAGGCTTCCCCGTCCCTGGGATTCTCCAGGCAAGAACACTGGAGTGGGTTGCCATTTCCTTCTCCAGTTTTCCTTTAAAATTGGAGGAAGTTACAGTTCAATACACACAGGCAAAGTCGTATCCGACTCTTTGTGACCCCATGAACTGTAGCCCACCAAGCTCCTCTGTCCATGAAATTCTCTAGGCAAGAATACTGGAGTAGGTTGCCATTTCCTTCTCCAAAATTGTTATGTAGTACTTGTTTATTTTTGCCTGTGCTGAGTCTTCATTGCTGTGTGGGCTTTCCCTAATTGCAGCAAGCAAGAGCTGCTCTCCAGTTCCTGTGCACCAGCTTCTCATCATGGTAGCTTCTCTTGTTGCGGAGCACGTGCTTTAGGGCACAGGGGCTTCAGTAGCTGTGGCATGTGGGTTCAATAGTTGTGGCCCCCGGGCTCTAGAGCAGAGACTCAAAAGTTGTGGTGCATGAGCTTAGCTGCTTTGTGGCATGTGGAATCATCCCGGATCAGGAATCGAACCTGTGTCTCCTGCACTGGTAGGCAGATTCTTGAACACTGAGCCACCAGGGAAGCCCATCAGCAATGCTTTCTTGAAAAATCTCCAAGATATTTAGACCAAAATTGTTATACAAATGTAAAATATTATAGTGGTAGATGTGCTGTGATGTGATTTATTAGAAAATCAAGGTCCTGAAAATATGTGCACTGTTTGATAGTCCTTTCTTCTGCGCTTACAAGACTGCCCTCCCCTGACCTCAGGTCCAACTCTCCAGAACTGTGTCCTGCCTTGTTGATAAACAATCACGTTGCTTACACCTCAAATGTAATGTCACCTCTGATCTGCTACAGTGATAGAAAACACACAAAAGAGACAGGAGTCACAGTTTTCTTTTTAAACAAAATTACTTATTTGTATTTATTTGTTTGGCTGCAGTGGGTCTTAGTCGCAGCATACGGCCTCTTTAGTTGTGGCATATGACATCTAGTTCCCTGACCAGGGATCAAACCTGGGCCCCCTGCACTGAAAACTCATAGTCTTAGCCACTGGAACAAAAGGGAAGTCCCTGTGCATCCTTCATGTGAGTTAGTGATTTTTGTGGGGTTGGATGTTGGTAAGTGGATGCCACTATCTATGTGTGATCAGGACACAGACCCATTAATTTTACTTTCTGAGTCTAGCATAACCACAGGACACTGGAAGCTGAGCCTGCTCCATCTTCCCTCTGTGCCCTCACCTTTTTATTTTCTTTTACAATGCATCTCTGGTCCTCTCTCATCTCTGGTCCTCTCAAAGGACTGCATTATGATTAATGAGTTCACTGGCACTAAGAAAATAAATAGGCCAACTTAAGAACTAAAGCAACTGACCATTCTCTTTCTATTTGGAACAAAATAATTAATGGAAACAAATAAAGGAGTCAAAGACATTAAAATAATCAAAATGGGTACTTAGAGAAAATATGCCCTCATGGCTGGGTACCCTTCAACTAAGACTCAAATAATCTACCTCCAAAATGATGCAAAAGACAAACAAAAACATGTCTAATCTTATCTCTTCCTAGTTTTCATGCTGATTTTCCATTTCCAGAAAAACATCTATTTCTGCTTTATTGACTATGCCAAAGCCTTTGACTGTGTGAATCACTATAAACTGTGGAAAATTCTGAAAGAGATGGGAATACCAGACTTCCTGACCTGCCTCTTGAGAAACCTATATGCAGGTCAGGAAGCAATAGTTAGAACTGGACATGGAACAACAGACTGGTTCCAAAGAGGAAAAAGAGTACGTCAAGGCTGTATATTGTCACCCTGCTTATTTAACTTATATGCAGAGTACATCATGAGAAACGCTGGGCTGGAAGAAGCACTAGCTGGAATCAAGATTGCCGGGAGAAATATCAATAACCTCAGATATGCAAATGACACCGCTCTTATGGCAAAAAGTGAAAAACTAAAGAGGCTTTTGATGAAAGTGAAAGAAGAGAGTGAAAAAGTTGGCTTAAAGCCCAACATTCAGAAAACTAAGATGATGGCATCTGGTCCCATCACTTCATGGCAGATAGATGGGGAAACAGTGGAAACAGTGGCTGACTTTGTTTTGGGGGGCTCCAAAATCACTGCAGGTGGTGATTGCAGCCATGAAATTAAAAGACGCTTACTCCTTGGAAGGAAAGTTACGACCAACCTCAGTTCACTTCAGTTCAGTTGCTCAGTCATGTCCAACTCTTTGCGACCCCATGAATTGCAGCACGCTAGGCTTCCCTGTCCATCACCAACTCCCGGAGTTCACTCAAACTCAAGTTCATCGAGTCAGTAATGCCATCCAGCCATCTCATCCTCTGTCGTCCCCTTTTCCACCTGCCCCCAATCCCTCCCAGCATCAGAGTCTTTTCCAGTGAGTCAACTCTTCGCATGAGGTGGCCAAAGTACTGGAGTTTCAGCTTTAGGNGACTCTATTTTGGGGGGCTCCAAAATCACTGCAGGTGGTGATTGCAGCCATGAAATTAAAAGACGCTTACTCCTTGGAAGGAAAGTTACGACCAACCTCAGTTCACTTCAGTTCAGTTGCTCAGTCATGTCCAACTCTTTGCGACCCCATGAATTGCAGCACGCTAGGCTTCCCTGTCCATCACCAACTCCCGGAGTTCACTCAAACTCAAGTTCATCGAGTCAGTAATGCCATCCAGCCATCTCATCCTCTGTCGTCCCCTTTTCCACCTGCCCCCAATCCCTCCCAGCATCAGAGTCTTTTCCAGTGAGTCAACTCTTCGCATGAGGTGGCCAAAGTACTGGAGTTTCAGCTTTAGGATCAACCTAGACAGCATATGAAAAAGCAGAGACATTACTTTGTAAACAAAGGTCCGTCTAGTCAAGGCTATGGTTTTTCCAGTGGTCATGTATGGATGTGAGAGTTGGACTATAAAGAAAGCTGAGAGCAGAATAATTAATGCTTTTGAACTGTGGTGTAGGAGAAGACTCTTGAGAGTCCCTTGGACTGCAAGGAGATCCAAGCAGTCCATCCTAAAGGAGATCAGTCCTGGGTGTTCATTGGAAGGACTGATGTTGAAGCTGAAGCGCCAATACTTTGGCCACCTGACGCGAAGAGATGACTCATTTGAAAAGACCCTGTTGTTGGGAAGGATTGCGGGCAGGAGGAGAAGAGGATGACAGAGGATTAAATAGTTAGATGGCATCGCTGACTCAATGGACATGAGTTTGGGTAAACTCTGGGAGCTGGTGATGGATAGGGAGGTCTGGCGTGCTGCGATTCATGGGGTCGCAGGGAGTCGGACACGACTGAGTGACTGAACTGACAGAACTGAGCTCCATAAAGAGAAAGTTAATTCAATAAAGGATTCAATTTGAACACATTTTTGCCTTTAAATGAATATTTCAGACTTTCTTATTTGAATTACCTAGAAAGTAAACTTAAATTTTCACTTTGTACATATAACACTTTCTTAAGCATGGCTGTATATTTCTATCCTTTTGGTGAAAAACAAAACAAAGTACTTGATATTTCAAAATACCTTGACCTTATCCAAAAAATGTCAACAAAACCTACAGAAAGCCTTTAAAACCACATCTGTTACTTCATGCCTGGGATCATGTGTACTGAAGTATCTGATAATATTCTTGAACATCACAGGACTTATCTCCAGATAGTCTTCGACTGTGAAAGATGCTCTTATTGTAACTAATCCAGTCAGCTATTATAAACACTATTTTCAAGCCTCAAAGTGAACCACAGAATCTACTTTAAGACATAAAGTCAGTAAAATCCTGTAACCCTTTCCCCTACTTTTCTGCACAGAAAAAAATTAATTTGTTTCCTAGAAAATTACAATCTTACCATTTCCTTCTTCCTGTCTCCTCTTAATTGTATGGAATTTCCCCATTTTCTGGGGCTGAAATTTAATCCTGCAGAATTCCCAGTTTGTCCCACATGGCTGAATGGAATGTTCAGCATTTTTTAAGTACTGTGCCTCATTAGACAAGTAATCAACCAAAACAGACATTTATGATAGACTTAAAATTATCTCATTTTAGGTAAACATGTTCTCTAAATGCTTTAATAAATCATTCTTCTAAATATCCACTGAGTTTTCCATTGAAAATAGTCTACCAAGGGGGAAAAAATCATATAATATCAGTGTCCTCCAGCCAGCGCTATTGGAAAAGGCAGGGAGATCTAAGTCTGAAAGAGAGAATAACTCAGCAGGTAGTTGAAATCACTGGGACCATTATAACTAAAAGTTGACCTTTTATTTAATTAGGCAAATAATCTGAAAAAATAATTATGAAGTCATTGAAAGAGACAGAGCAAGGCTCAGAAAATACACAAGCCAAGCATTGTCTGTGG
This sequence comes from Oreotragus oreotragus, assembly GCA_006410675.1. Lineage (NCBI taxonomy): Eukaryota > Metazoa > Chordata > Mammalia > Artiodactyla > Bovidae > Oreotragus > Oreotragus oreotragus. The sequence continues at coordinate 616,588 of SJYX01001672.1, forward strand.
TGTTTGCTAATCTTACTCCAGGCTAATTCGCTGAAGAAGCCCACAGCAAATCCAGAGAAGGCTAAAGAGGATTAAAGGACTTAGAAGGAAAGCCTACAGCCCCGGAGGAAAGAATAAAGAAATGGAGGTTATTCCAGTGAGGAAAGGAAAGCTGGGAGGCTGATTTCCGATCGGACTAGTTTAAAATGGCTGTTAAGTCAGGGGCAGACTGTCCTCCAATAGGACGAAACAGGAAGGGACGTCATGAACGTCAACACAAGAAGTGGACACAAGACAGACTTCATCAGAAGGGGGACTGTTAAGCTTTGGCCAGGTCACCACTGTGTGAAAAGTGTGTGACGCGGAATCCTCCAACATACCGAATGTCAGAATGGAAACAGGAAAGCACCTGGAAAAGAGGGGAAGGGGAACGTGTCTCCTGACAGAAGGTCTGCGGCCATCAGGAGGTGTCACACCGCACATTTCAGAGCAGAACTGCCTGAGGATCCTCTTTCCCCCAGATCCCAGTCCTTCTGGTGAACTCCACTACCCGCATCCTCCCTGAGTCCCTATTCACCTCTTTCTTTCCTTCCTCCTCCCCACCCTGTCTGCCTCGCTTCCTCAGGTCACTCTCTCCTGGTCTCCTCCAAGTTTCTCTTTTTCTCCTCCCCAGCCTCTCTGTACTTCCTCTCCCCACTTCCCTCCATCCCTCTGTCTCTTTCTCTGCCCGCAGTGGGGAGGTGGGGAACTGAAAGTACTCGTGGTATAATTTTTCTTTTTTTCACTTTTAATCAGAAATCTCTAGCTTTATTGAATTTCTTCAATAGTTAAATGCAAAGAAAACTGTTATTTACTTCTTTAATGAATAGTTATTGACTGCTATTCTCTGGCAGGCATTGTGGCAGGAAGCTCTAGGAATACAGCAGTGACTTAAGTCAAGTCTCTACCCTCATGAGGCTTACAGAGAAATTGTTTTTAGTGACATACTATAATTTAGGCACACCAAAAGATGATGGTGTCATGATTTTTCTATAAATGATATAAACTTCCTCGCAAGCCTGCTGTTATGGACTGAATTGTGTCTCTTCCCCCAACAATCAGATGTTGAACCCTAAATCCCAGTGAGATGGTGTCTGGAGATTGAGCCTTTGGGAAATGGTTGAATTTAGTTGAGGTTGTGAGAGTGGGGCTCTCATGATGGGATTAGTGCCCTTGTAAGTAAAGGGAAAGACACGAGAGCCTGCTTTCTCTGCCACATGGGGACAGCGAGAAGGAGGCTTTCTGAAAGCCAGGAAGAGGATTCTCACCAGGAACTAGATCTTCTAGCACCCTGATCTTAGATTTCCAGCCTCCAAAGTTGTGTTGTTTAAGCTTCTCAATCTGTAGTGTTTTGTTCTGGCAGACCCAAAATCTAATGTATCCCCATTCCCACTTTTTGAGGTGATAGGATGGGATAGCAGGAGATGCAAACTTACCAGTTAAGAATGAATCAGGTACTTTGGGGACTTCCATGGTGATTCAGTGGTTAAGACTCCACACTTGCATTGTAGAGGGCACAGGTTCAATTCCTGGTCAGGGAACTAAGATCCCACGGGCTGCATGATGCAGGAAAAAAAAAAAAAAAAAACAGTCACAGATAAATATGTAGTCATTTGAAGTTCAAACTCCCTCTAAGACTTTTTTCTTTCCTCTCATATTCTTCCCTCCTCCCAAGATGGGGACTTACAGATAGGGCAGGAATTGCATATCCTTGGGAGCAGCTGAAGCGGGGGTTGACCCCAGAACTGACCTCCTCAGATATGTCCCCTGTACCACCTGATCACACCCTGATGGAGACATTTGTGGTCAGTTCTTCTGGCAAAGCTGGAGGCCTTGTGGACTTTTTCCTCTGTTACCTGGCTCCACCTTAGCCCAGGCTAGCCCTATAAATTTTGAGTCTATCTCTACTTTATCTTCCAGCATTGCCTGAGAGAAGCCTGCACTGGGTTCCCTGCCTTTGCTACCACAGTGCAGCAGCAGGCTTCTGGTTTCAATCCTTTCATCAAGGATAAGTAAGAAGCTCTGGATCCTTCCACATCACACAGAAGCCAAGGGATCCTTGGGACTCTGTATTTAACCCTGTCTGTGCTTAAATGCTGGCTTCCCTGGTGGCTCAGTGGTAGAGTTCACCTTGCAGATTCTCCTCTGGAGAAGTAAATGGCAATCCACTCCAGTATTCCTGCCTGGAAAATCCCATGGACAGAGGAGCCTGGTGGGCTACAGTCCATGGTGTTGCAAAGAGTCGGATACAGCTGAGTGACTAAACGATAACAATGCTTAAATACTGCCTTCAGACATTTCTACTTTGCTGCTTAGGGGGCTCCATATTATTGCAGTTCTCTTAGACATCTTGAAGTTTTCCCTGTCTGTTTCTAGGGAAACTAGACCCACAGAAATTGCTGATGAGAATTGCACCTGCCTTTATCTATACTCCACATTTCCCTTTCCTATCGTTCCATGACATCCTGGACAAACTGCATCATTTCTATCAATTTTGGTTATTCAAAAAATGTATAAAACTTTAATTTCAAACTCTTTGTAAATTCTACCTCCTTCCTGTCTCCTCCAGAGAAGGCTTGGGTTGGAATCTTGACTGCTTGGAGTGACATGGGGTTGGAGGGAGGCCTGGCTGTGAAACACCCTTCCTCCCTTTCCCAGACATGGCTCTTTCTCTCAAGTGTTGGAATCAGGAAGAAGGGAAAGAAAGGAGCACTGATGTCCTCTCTCTGTTGGCTGCTCTGCATCTCCAGTGAGCCCTGAGTGTGCAGCCAGCATTCTAAGTCCACCTCCCCTCAACATTCTCAGTAATAGAATCCAGGCCACGGTGCCTAGTCCTGGGGTGCCCAGCTTATATGCAAAGCAGCTGAAGAATATATGCCTTCTTATGTTCCTTGTTCAGGGAACTTCTCATACCCTGGCCATGCCGCATAAGGGTGGACAAGATCACGGTTCCACTGCCATTCCTCTTCCACATGGCCAGGCAGCCCTCCCTGGCTTCCATCTTCTCTGGTAGGAATGGGTAGCTCTTTTAGGCATGGGTAGCCCAGCAACTCTGCTATCCAATCAGAGGTCACCAGCAGTAGATCCTAAAAGCTATTGTCTTGGAAACTCTCTTCACTTGGCAACGGGAGTCAGGAGAAATCCCTCCCCAAAAAGAAGGGAAGAATCCCCACCTCCCCAAGATCTTTTATAAACCATGGACTCCATATTAGGGGACAGGGGGTGTAAGGTGAGGACTGATGCTCAGTTGTTCAGCCACTTAGTAAGACTTTGGAAAAAATGGCAGATCTCATTTACTGTTTTTAGCTCTGGGTCCTTTTTGTCAACGCAGGACAATAGGAAAAGTCCCCCTTGACGTCCTGTCATTCTTACATCTGAACTTCCCCTATCATGTTGGAATTGCTTTCTTCCTAATTTTTTGAAAACAGACTCATTTCCCCAGGTGGATGAAATGAGTTCTCACCAGCAAACACTGAAATGTGTCACATAAAATTTCAAGGTCCCTTCTAAAGATCCTGTGATTCCATGAAAACAAAGTGGGGAAAGAAAGCAAGTTACATGTATGAAGTTAGGTAGATTAAAACTAATTCATTACCCTTATTATTTCTGAATGAATCGAAGGGGTTTTTTCCTCTAAAGTTTGTCTCATTGACCAAATACATATTTGCTGCAAGTTTCTATAATAATCAAATCATTCATTTTTCCCATTCTTATACTCTATTTTCTGTTCAATTCTATATTTTGATTGGTATCTTTACTGAAAAACATTTCCCACAAATACATTTGCTGTTTGCTATTTCAGTTGTGTTTAATCTGAGCAGGATTTGGATGTTTTAACTGTTCAATATGCAAAACTCTGGTGATATCCAAGAATCTTTGCCCTGAAAGATTTTTGGATCTGTGTGATTAGGTAGTCTGCACTTTAAAGGAAAAAAAAAAAAAACAAAAACTCATTAGACTCATTGCAGAAGCATCAGTTTAATAGTAAAATGCTGCCTCCTTCTGGATAAATTGTTTTAGGCATGATAAGCTTGTAAAACTGCTATAGAGGTATGTTATTTTATGAGTAAAACATTTTTAGAATCCTGTTTTTTTCATTTAAAAAATTAGAGGACTAGAGTAAGCTTTGAAAGATTATCTAGATTCTTCTTTTGAGTATGTAAAGAATCTTAAATTATCTAACCTATGGCACTGATTTGATTTTCTTTTAAAGGTCTTTAACAGTTACTGAAAATATCAGATAAATTTGAAGTTAGCATGGTTTCACTTTCATGTGAGGCTACCTTACTTAATTAACATTCAGTTGGCATTATCATGTATGTATGCACACAGATTCATCTGCATGCCTAGAAAAGTGTGTATGTGTATGTTTTTTAAAAACGCAATGAAACACCTAGGTGTTCTAGTCTTAATTCTGTGCCGGCAGTCATATGTATTTTGGCAAACTACTTAATCTCTCTGGGTCCCAGTTTCCTTATCTGTACACTGAGGATAATAAAACCATTGTTATTGACCTCAAAAAATACTTTTTGAGGCTCACTGAAATCAACAGAGCACTGTGTGAGGTATTATTTATTATCTTTAAGATTTTAACTGGTCACGGTCCTGAAGTGAAAGAACAGAACCAGATCTGTGACCAACAAGAAGAAAAATGCTTAATGATGCTTCATTGCATAAATGCTTAAAAATGCTTTATTGCATAACCACAGACAACTAGTTTGGTTATGCTCAAATAAATCAAGCCTCTACTATCTGAAGCAAAAAGCTGGAGAAGAGGTTATAAATAACCTCAGACCACAATTATACAAAAGTCAAATCTACTCTCGGTTCTTCCGGGGGCAGTTTGTCCCCACTGAACCAAAAGAGTAGGGAGGTCTAACCACAGTGGATCAGGGACCCAGAGCAAAGCTTGTTTGCTCTACCTCATCCCCAAGCCAACATCTCCAACCCTACCTGGAGCCCAGCCAGGATGCTCAAGGCTGACTGCACCCTGGTTCTGTTGAAGGGATTTTTATGATTCTCCAAAAATCCTTCAGCCAAAGCAGTACTAACCAAAATCCAATCAGCTATGAGGCCAAAGGACACTCCAAATTTTCTGGTCCCCTACTCAGCCTTTGACTTGTGGCTATTTTGTTTGTATTTTGTCAATTTTGTCTATAAAATGGGTGTAGCAAAAAAAAAAAAAAAAAATGGGTGTAATAGTACCTACTTAATTAGATTGTCATGCATTAATGCAAGCAGAGCATTCAGAATAGCATCTGGCATTCAAGCATTCAGTATATGTTAGCTGCTAGTACTGCCACCACCATTATTTAATCACACTAATCTGCTTGCCCATGGCATTCATTTATGGACAAATGAAAACTTCTCTCTCACAGCTCTTCAGTTTTCTGATACTGAAGACTGTTGATCCTTTAAACCCTCTGGCCATCAATATTTTGAATTTCACTCCTGGTGATGGACAGGGAGGCCTGGCGTGCTGTGATTCATGGGGTCACGAAGAGTCGGACAAGACTAAGCGACTGAACTGAACTGAACAACTAATTACCTCACATTACATATAATACTGCTTTTTACTTTTCAGTTACAACGTAATAAATTATCACTACCGGTGCTGTTTATGTGACCTAGTAGGCAAACCAAACAGCAACTCTTGATTTTGTAGCCATATTAGCAGATGCCTCTGGAATAAGAGCTAAGGTTTAGGCACATTTCAAGCTGTTAAACATTTTTTATGATCAGGAAATGGCCCAGTTCCATTTCACTCCAAGAGCAGAAGCAGCTAATAATAACCCGAATTCTAAACTACCGGGTAAATCACTCTAAGAAAGATATTTGTTGTTGTTGTTGTTTAGTGGCTAAGTCGCGTCCGACTCTTTTGCAACCCCATGGATCCTAGCCCAGCAGGCTTCACTGTCCTTGGGAGTCTCCAGGCAAGAATCCTGGAGTGGGTTGCCATTTCCTTCTCCAAGGGATTTTTCTGACCCAGGGACTGAACCTGCCTCTCCTGCATTGGGGGGCGGATTCTTCACCACTGAGCCAGGGAAGCCGGGAAGGCCCTGAAACTTTTGTTTGAGAGCTAGAAACGACACGTGGCCACTAGAGGGCGTTTAAATGGTGCAGTAGGTTTCGGCTTCACCCTTGGATCTGTTTAAAGTTCCAGCTGGGTTGCACTTGGCTCAAGCACTGTGATTCACATATTTTGACCCTCTGGGAACTCTTGAGGGAACTCTCATGATTTGGCTGAATGGAGGCTTAAGAATATCTACAATAGATCCTATAGCTCTGGATGTAAAATAATAAAAATCCTTTTGGAGTTATGAAAAGAGAGAGGTAATTTTAAATTTCAGCCTGAAATCTCCAGAACAATTTTTTTTAAGTAAATTATTGAGGGCAAGATTGAGAGACTGGATAACTTATGTCTTTTCAATTCACATATAATGCGAAGTCTTAATAACCACAGAGCAGTATAATTCACTGACAGCTTGTCCCAGCTGACCACAGGCACTGCAAAGCCTGGCCGCTACCTGGGTCCAACAGCCTAATTCTATCTGCCGTTTTCTCCTCAATTAATTCCTAGGAAAGGCCAGCTGTAGACTAGTGAAATAAATACCCTAGAGGAGAGAGAAATAGAAGCGAATCCTCGTGGAATAAAAAGGCTGTTCTAAAGAAAGAAGAATAGTCAGTTATTTTTTTCACCTTCCACAAGAAAATCAGTAGAGAAACATTTTAAATTTCAACAACCAAGACTTTAAAATAGCCATAAAGATGAAATTAAATAAGTACTAAAATAACTTATGAAATAAATGAAGAAGAAACCCTTCTATTTGGGGAGATTTTGCACAGAGACACTGAGATGAGTAGTGAAGCTTTCTAGCTCTTTTCCTAGTTTTCAGAAGGTGCTCTTTAAAGCCCATGGTGCTTAATTCAAACTGTCCACTAAATGGCCCTAATACATCTGAGTTCCTTTAACTGGTGGAGCATTAAATCCCCTGTTAAAGTAAAGTGCTGGCATATTTAATTATATTTGTGATTGAAGAAGTCGTCTTCTAAGGGAAAATCATGCAGTGATCATCTACAAGGTTTAGTAATGAATTATTAATTACCTGAAAAGATAGAGAATTGAACGTATGCTTTTTATCTCCTCTCTCAATGCCCTCCCCACCAAAATACAGGAAGGGAAAGTAAAAGTTACAAATCCACAAGGAAATAAAGAATAAGAGAGATCAAAATGAGTGGGACTAACCTAAGAAAAAACTGAAAACAAGCACCCACAGAGAGGGGAACAGTGATTAGCAAGCTCATCCCATCCCAGGACTTTGAGAACTCAGAGATCAAAAGCGCCCCTACCCCTTCCCAGAGGAAAGGCAGAAGCTGTAAATGAACTGAAAGTAGAATCACTTTAGTCTGCATTCTAGTCTGCAAGACCTTCCAACCCATTTGCCCACTCATTTCCCAGAAAGCTGGAAGGCCAGCCTGATGGGCCTCCTCCAACACTAGAAAGAGAGTAGATCCTTCTGTGCTCTAACATTGGGCAAGCCCTCTAGTGATCGGCTCACTCCACCTTGTTAGTCCTCCACACATCAGGTTCCCACCTTCCCACGAAAATCAGCCTTCTCCATCCTCACTCTTATGACAGATAACCAAGGCTCACCAAACAATCTATGAAAATCCCCAACATAAGAGACACAGAACAAGACAAAAAAGGAANTCCTCAAGAAAGGCAAGCAATACCAAAGAATGTTCAAACTACTGCACAATTGCTCTCATTTCACATGCTAGCAAAGTAATGCCAAAATTCTTCAAGCTAGGCTTCAACAGTATGTGAACTGAGAACTTACAGATGTGTACAGCTGGATTTAGAAAAGTCAGAGGAACCAGAGATCATATTGCCAACATCCGTTGGATTATAGAAAAAGAGAACTTCAGAAAAGCAGCTACTTCTGCTTCATTGACTATGCTAAAGCCTTTGACAGTTGTGGATCACAACAAACTGTGGAAAATTCTTAAAGAGGTGGGAATACCTGCCTCCTGAGAAACCTGTATGAAGGTCAAGAAGAAACAGTTAGAACTGGACATGGAACAGAGTCAGACACAACTGAGTGACTCAACAACAAAATATTTATTGAATGATGAGAACAGAATTGGGACAGGAGGTAGGAATATAATAAAAACTAAATAGAAACTCCAAAATCTCAGTGGTTAAAAACTGTCTTTACTTTTTTCCTAGCCACATACTTCGGATACAAGTTAGTTCCCTTTTGGCTAGAAAGCAACATCTAAGAGGCTGTGCATCCCTTCTCTTCATTTTAAAAGAAGAGATCTTTGGAAAGGATTTGAGATAATTCTATTCCCTCTCTCACCTTCACAGTTTCAAAGACACCAAAGGAACTTGTCAGAGAGACCTCATAACAGTACTGGACATGTTTCATGTTTCAGAGATGAAGGGATGCTGAAAGAAATGCAAACTATATTTGTGGAGGACATATTATCATGTTGCTCTCTCTGTTCTAGGCATGGGGAATAAAAGATAAATAAGGCCTGGCTCCTGCTCTGTAGAATCTCACAGTTTACAGGGAGACAGTTAAAAATATAAAATAAATGCAAAATAAAATGTGCAATGTGCTGTGACAGAGATACATATAAAGTTCAGGGGCAGCAGGATCCATAACAGCCTGGGGCTAGGAAGATCCATAGAGGATGACGCACAGAAGAGACTGCCTTTGCGATAAGCCTGGCAGGATGAAGAGGAACTTATCAGAGAGAGGCAAGCGTATACATGGGCAAGGGTTCCTTTCATTTAAAAGGGTTTAGGGAATAAGGAAAGGTAGGAGGATGGAGTTGTTTTTTATTTATTTATTTTTTTTTGAGTAATGTTAACCTGNCACAGAAGAGACTGCCTTTGCGATAAGCCTGGCAGGATGAAGAGGAACTTATCAGAGAGAGGCAAGCGTATACATGGGCAAGGGTTCCTTTCATTTAAAAGGGTTTAGGGAATAAGGAAAGGTAGGAGGATGGAGTTGTTTTTTATTTATTTATTTTTTTTTGAGTAATGTTAACCTGATCAGCTGTTATTGACCGAAGTTCTCTAGTCATTACAAAGGTGCTACTTAGAGTAGGTTTCAGACACTACGCAGGTTTTTAGTTTTCTCAATTTTCATGTAGCTCTTTGGCTTCAGAAGCTCTTTGGAACAAGTGGAGATGATTTCATCTCATGAGCTCTTTAAAATGGACCTTTCTAAAAGTGATTATATGAAAATGAAATCCATGACAAATATCAGTGATTCTACCAAGAAGCAAACTGTGAGAACTTGAACTAGCTTCTCTGTTCTTCCAGACGACAGGAGAAACTTAGTAAGACTTTCTAAGTCTTTTCCAAGTCTAAGATTCCATATGCATACATTTAGAATGTGTATAAGCATGAGGGAGCTTCAGGAATTTGGACTCATTGAAGACAGAACATTTTTGAATTAGTGAAAGCAACAGGGAAAACACTTTTAATAAAGTTTTATTTCTTTCAAACACTCCAAGGAATTTCAAGAAGGCTAACCGTGTAAGCAAGTGCTTTCATCCAGAGAATAAACCTGATTTTGAAGCTCAGTTATTTATATTAATATGCTGAAAAATTGTCTGAATCTGCTTGGGATGTGCCAGATCCCTCAAGTAAATTAAATCTCTAACAACAACAACAACAAATTCATCAACTGAGCTAACTCCATTTTTATAAAAGATCCTAAAAAAAATTTTTTTCCCTAAGTAGTATGGATTTTAAATTAACAGGCTAGTTTTGGGTAGTTGTAGACAATTTTAGAAATTTTCACCCAAGATGTACAGAACAACTAATAGACTTAGTATCTTGTGAATAAGGTGTTCTTGAAAACTCATGCCCCATCCTAAAGCAGTGTTAGGATTCAGGCTACTCTAAACACTCTGAATTAGCAGTGCAAGTGATGACCATGCCTCAGAAACCATTGATGAGTCCTGTCAATTAAAAAGAATGGAGCAATTGTTGCATGCTGAGTAGCATACCAGAAAGAAACAAGAGACTATTTGAGAGAAACATACAAGGATGCGCATCAAATTACAACCACCAGTTGTGGGTTCTGGTCCTGATTCTACCGTACATTCACTGCAAGCCCTTGACAATTGTTCTCCTTCATTGCGTCTTAGTCATCTCAGATACATGATGGAAGAAGTGGACTCCCACCTCTGCACTCATTCCCAAAGCTTGTGGTCAGGAGACTCAAGCAAAATTGCACTGGATTCATTCTTGCCATTAAATTCCCAGAGGTAAAACTATTTGGCTTGTCTATGAGGAAATAATATAGCGTAATTCATCCATATCCCTGAAGTCAATATTTCTGATAATAGAGATTTTATTATCATGATCTGTCCAATGTCACACAACAGGCTGTGGACAGAGCAGGAATCCTGTTTCATTGCTCATTCATCGACCAGGTGGCCTGCTCAGGGATGTCAAGGTGGTTGATTGGCTCCCACAGAAACCACAGTAGATGAGGCAAAGCCTGCAAAAAGTAGATGGATGAACAAATGATTTGGTTCTGTTTCCTCAACTCTTAACTTTTTCTTCTTTTAGTTTTGTTCTGTACTTTTGATCTCTCTTGTCTCATCAAATCTAGCTGCAATGTAGACTCAGTTATATAAATTTTCCAGAAATAACAATGATGGCTTCTTGATGTGACTGTCCACAGCTCCAGTGACCAAATATCTGCTTCCTTAGTCTTATCCAGGAAGCTGTTGGTGGAAATATATACTATCCCTGATGGGTAAAGAACAGAGAGAGCTCTCATCTCATGAATTTGTGGGAGTTGTGAGCTTTGGGGGGCCATATGTTTTTTATATTGTTGATTTGATTTCTCCCTAAAAAATGGAACATCAGCAGGAATAAGGGAAAAACAGGCTATATACTGCTATCAACAAAGAACACAGAGAAAACACAAAAACCCTAGTTTAAAAAATACAGCACTATAGAACTAAGTCAGCTTCAAAGTGGAGGTGTATTTATGTTGGATAAAAATAATGCAATAACCCACCCCTGCCTCAAGTCAAACAGCAAGTCAAAAATAAAGAACAGGAATTGGCTATAACAGTGAAAAGAGAGAAATGTATAGGGAGAGACTGACGTGAAAGAACTGATGGAACTTGGAACTAAATGAGGATGGCTTGTGTGGGTATCTGTGAAGATAGTAATCAACTCCTTCACAATTCTTAAAGCAAACTTATCCATTTAGTCGTTCTTTCGCTATGCATTTACTACATGCCCACTGTGAGCCAAGTGCTCTTTTTTTCCTAGCTCTGTGTGCAAATGTAGCAGTTCACAAGACAGACAAAATCTGCGCTTTTGACCCAATGGTGGGTTGAAGACAGCTATTAATATGGCTATCAAATCTATAAACAAATAGATCAACAAGGTAATTTCTCTTAGTGAAAAACGCAATGACACAGCTAAACTCAGAACAGTGACATCACCAAATGCTGGCAAAGATATGGAGCATCAGAAATTCTCATTCATTGCTGATGGAAATGTTCAAAATGGTTCAGCCAATGTGGAAGACAGTTCGACAGGTTCTGAGAAAGCTAAACATAGTCTTACCATATGACCCAACAGTCACACTACTCAGTGTTACTCAAATGAGTTGAAAACATATGTCCACATAAAAACAACCTGAACACAAGTTTTGGAAGTAGTTTTATTCATATCTGCTAAAAACTGGAAGCAACAAAGTGCCATTCAATAAGTTAATGGATAAACAAACTCTGTTGCATTTGTATAATAGGATATTATTCAGAAATTTAAGGAAATAAACTACCAAGCTATGAAAAGACATGGAATAGCCTTAAATGCATATTACAAAGAATAAAAAGCCAATCTGCAAATGCTACATATCATATGACTTCAACTATATTATTTCTGAGAAGGTGAAACTATAGAAATAATAAAAAGATCAAGGGTTACCAGGGGTTCCAGTGGATGGAGAGGTGAACAGGTGGGATACAAAGAATTTTAAGGGCAGTGAAACCATTCTACATGATATTGTAATGAAGGATATACGGCATTATGCATTGGTCAACATGTACCGAACCGACATTATTTCATCAATTGTCACAATGTTTGGACTCATTTAGCAATGCTTATTAGTGAATAATGTGTGGTGTAAATATTGATAATGATGACTCTTTAAACCTTAATAAAAATTTCTGAAAGCACCCTAGAGTTTTGCTACTATCTGTGATTTTTATAGGGAAAGCAAGCCAGTGTGCATTAGAGGAGGAAATATTTGACTAGGAATCAGGAGACAAAAATTCTTGTCCTGATTCTGACCCTGATTTGATAATTTTGAATAAGTCATTTTCCCATCCTCAATCCCAGTTCCTGAATCAATAAAACAATGGATTGGATCAGGTCATTTCAATGGTATTTTGCAGCTTTATCACTGAATATAAATCATCTATTTCACCACTGCTGAATGAAAATGAAGCGGTGATCAATAGACTCATGAATTTATTACACAGTGGAAATCAGCACACCCAAATGTGCTGTATGACCTGTTCAAGGTTATGCAGTGACTTAGTGGCTGAATAGAGACAAGGGCCGAGGTTTCCTTAATCCTAGTGTGGTGTCACTCTCCACGTCACACTCTTGGAATATAGTCATTTAATATTCATCTTAGTAAAAAATGGTGGTGGTTTAGTCGTTAAGTGGTATCCAACTCCTGTGACCCATTGGACTGTAGCCTACCAGGCTCCTTTGTCCTCTGCTATGGAATTTCCCAGGCAAGAATACTTGTCATTTCCTTCTCCAGGGGAACCTTCCCAACCCAGGGGTTGAACCTAGATTTCCTGCATTGCAGGCAGATTCTTTTCTGGCTGAGCCACCAGGGAAGCCCAAGTAAGAAATGAAATTATCAAAATGTACTAGCCTCTGATGGATAATCTTCAGATTGGGGCATTTTGTAACTGCAGAAAAACTTGGATTTCCACAAAAGAATAATACATAGAAATTTCTAGTAGAGAGTAAAATTTAAACGAATAGCATGTATTTGATTCTCTCAGCCAGGCACGATGGGAAATAAGGGGACAGATGGATGAGCACTGACTCTGATGACAGTGCCACTTTCCCCCTCTGTGCTTCAGGTTTTCCACCTGACTAATGGAAAGAATGATAATGTGTTTGATGTCAGGTTATGGGAAGTAAGGACTAGAACGTGGAAGGGACTAAGCACAGCAGCCTGGCAAGATCATGCTTAGTGAGTATTAGCTATTACTAACCCAAGTTTACACATGAGAAAACTGAGCCTTGCAGTGGGGCTATGAGTACAGGAACTCTCAGTGAAGTAAATAGGAATTCTTTCTCTCCAGAACCTTTTACCCAGTCACAGGAAAACTAGGATACATGAAGAAAGCATACAGTTTGGATCCAGAAGACCCAGGTATGAATCCCTTTTCTGCTCTGTCCTCAACTTGTAACACTGAACACATTACTTCAGTGCTCTGATCCTTGTTTGATTCATCTATAAAAAGAGTTGCTGGCAATATCTGTGCTACAAGTTGCCTATGAGGATCAAACCGTAAGTTTCCTATTACAGTGTCAGTTCCTGTTGTCATCACTATTAACAGTCTAACTGGCTTATGGAGTCAGACTTGGTGAAGTAAGGGTGTGCCCTGACCTGGTGGCCATGGAGATGACTCAGTAGAATAGCCATGCCAGTGCCGCTGGGTACAGAGGGTCCACAGTCACCCAGCACAGTCCCTAGTGTGAGAGAGCTCTTCAAAGCACAGGGGAAGGACAGCTCTGTTAGGCAGGGAGAGGGACTCACACAGACAGGTAAGTTATAAGAGATCTTTCAGTGGCTTTAAAGTAGCTCAAACCACCCAGCCTTGATGAAAGACATCTGAGGCTTGTGTGATCGGGCTGCTGCATTCCTGGGGTAGGTCCTTAAAGATTTATAGACAGTAGCAGGGTCTCCAGTTAGTTCTCTAAGATATAGAATGATTTTTATGTAAATTTGCCCAAACACCCCTTCAAAGAACTCTTCAATGGCATATAGGGGCTCAAGGAATAAAGACAAAGCTCTTTCACAAGGAGTACACAATTGACTTTTTCAGCATGTTCGAAGCCCTGCCTACCTCTCCCCTTGATCTGGCATCTTCCTTCCCTTACACTCTCCAGACAGTCTGTCTTAGCATTTCCTCCATCACAGCCCCTTTCATGTTCTGCTTTCTCTGAAATGCAACTCTCCTCTCCTGCCCTCTTGCTGGTTCGCTCCTGCATAAGCCTGACAACTCAGGTGGATCATTACTTTGTCACTAAATGTTCATTTTTTTTCTGAGTTATAGAATTGTGGATGATTTGTGGCTTTCTTATTTTTACATTAATGTATTTATTTTTAAAAATAATTGATACAGTCAGTTATTTATTCAATTTTATACAGTAAATATTCATTGTACACCTTCTATGGGATAGCATTATTCTAAAGAGTAAGTATCAGTTCAGTTCAGTCACTCAGTCATGTCCAACTCTTTGTGATCCCATGAATCGCAACAGGCCAGCCCTCCCTGTCCATCACCAACTCCCGGAGTTCACTCAGACTCACGTCCATCTAGTCAGTGATGCCATCCAACCATCTCATCCTCTGTCGTCCCCTTCTCCTCCTGCCACCAATCCCTGCCAGCATCCGAGTCTTTTCCAATGAGTCAACTCTTCGCATGAGGTGGCCAAAGTACTGGAGTTTCAGCTTTAGTATCATTCCTTCCAAAGAAATCCCAGGGCTGATCTCCTTCAGAATGGACAGCCGGGAGCTAGTATGAGGAATCCCGCCCATGGCAAAGGTCATGAGGAAGGAAGCTCGACAAAATGCCAAGGTGTGATCCAGCTTCAGGGGTTCCCCTTGAGCTGTCCTGAACATCTACCCCTCAAAACTAGAGTCTGCCTGCTCTATTGTACTGTGCTTTTCACTCTTCTGACATTCTCTGGAAAAAAGTTAATTCAGGGCTTCAGTCTCCTGCATCAGCTCAAACCCCTTTGATGGCTCTCTAACTTGCCTGACAGGTTCCCCTGGACTTTTTACAATCTGTGAATTCTTTACAGCCCCCCAACCACGAGAGGCACAAAGCTTAAAGCATCTCAAAGATACAGAGCCTTTTCTAAAGAGCTAAAAATTATATTGGTGATGGGTTTCACTGTTGAGTCAATGACTGCTGCCAGGCCTCCATATTCTTTATCTTTGAGGCACCTGAGGGATATTAATCAATGTAACTGGGATACAGAAAAAGGAATATAGTAGTTTTGATGTTAACAACACTAGACTTTTGAGTTAATTACTTTTCTTTGTTATAAATCACTGTACTTTTTATTGTTATAAATTGTATCTTTGCTATGTAAGAATGTAACTTTATTTAGTGCTTTCTGAGAGTGGCACCAGACTTTGGGAAGATCAACACAAATGAGTCTTCTGGTTGACAAACCCTTATCAGAAAAAAGGCTGTAAAATGTTAATTGGCCCTTTTGGCCGGAAGATGATGTAAATTACCTAAGACTTGTGTATACAACTAGGTATGCAGAGAGAAAAGNCTGCCAGGCCTCCATATTCTTTATCTTTTAGGCACCTGAGGGATATTAATCAATGTAATTGGGATATAGAAAAAGGAATATAGTAGTTTTGATGTTAACAACACTAGACTTTTGAGTTAATTACTTTTCTTTGTTATAAATCACTGTACTCCTTTTACTTGTTATAAATTATTGTATCTTTGCTATGTAAGAATGTAACTTTATTTAGTGCTTTCTGAGAGTGGCACCAGACTTCAGGAAGAACAACACTGTTAGGGCAAATAAGTCTTCTGGTTGACAAACCCTTATCAGAAAAAGGGCTGTAAAATGTTAATTGGCCCTCTGGCCATAAAATGATGTAAATCACCTAAGACTTGTGTATACAACTAGGTATGCAGAGAGAGAGCCTGGTCTTGATAAGAGTCAGGGCTGCTGGCGCTGCATAATTTTATATTATCCATTGATTTCTATGAACAAAAAAAGGTATAAAAGGTTTTTCTGGACAATAGAGGATGGGCAAGTCATTGGAAAGACTGGTTTCCCCCGTGTCTTCTTTTCTATTTTCTGGTTGAATTCCCATCTGGGACATGGAGGCTCGCCATGTCTACTTACTTGGCCCAGCTTTTAAGATCCACATAAGAGGGAGCCCAAGGTGGGGCAACCCCACTATTCAAGAGGATGCCGGTGGCCTAACGTAGATGGCGCAAGTTACTTGTCTTGGAACTTTATTGGTTTTCCACGTAAATCAAGTTATTCAGCCTCTTTTCTCCACTAAATTTCCTACTATACTATTTCTTCCTACTCTCTCTTTATATTTCTCATTAAATAAATAAGTTTTCCCTCGTCTATGCTGTCTCCCCTTCGAATTCCCTGGATCCACCAGGGCAGGACCCCAGCAATGGACTGGTTGGATCTCCTTGCATATAGAAAGAACAAAACAAATATTTGCTTTTATTACACTTACATCCTAGTGGAAGAAACAGACAGCAAACTGTTAAAGGAACTAAAATATCAGGCAGTGGGGATGAGGAATTTAAATACTAATTTATTACTGAAACCAGAAGAGAAAGGCCACTGAACAACACATTTCGGCTTCCCTGATAGCTCAGCTGGTAAAGAATCCACCTGCAGCACAGGAGATCCCAGCTCAATTCCTGAGTAGGGAAGATTCCCTGGAGAAGACATAGGGTACACTCCAGTATTCTTGGGCTTCCCTGGTGGCTCAGATCATAAAGAATCTGCCTGCAGTGAAGGAGACCCAGATTTGATCCCTGGGTCTGGAAGATCCCCTGGAAATGGAAAGGCTACCCACTCCAGTATTTTTGCCTGGAGAATTCCATGGACAGAGGAGACTGGTGGGCTACAGTCCATGGGGTTGCAAAGAGTCACACATGACTGAAAGACTTTCACTTTCAGAACACATTTAAAAGATAGTCGTACAAGACAGTTTACTTGAATTAAGAGTTTTTACGAAGCAGTTCAAAGATCTGAGAAGGTTTATCTTGCCAAAGAAGAAATATGTTGTTTATTTACTCAGTCACGTTCAACTCTCTGCAGTCCCATGAACTGTAGCCTGGCATGTTCCTCTGTCCATAGAATTCTCCAGGCAAGAATACAGGAGTGGGTTGCTATTTCCTTCTGCAGGGGATCTTCCTGACCCAATACTAACTGAAGAGTCATCATTTGAAGAAGTAGAAGCTGATCCTTGCAAATCCAAAGAGCAGATTTCAAACCATGGGTTCCAAGTTGCAGGGAGACAATATTTAATTCACAATTTAGAACAGCACAGTGATTATAGCTGTTGGAATATATAACATCCTGCCTTATGGGGGAACTTAGTCATAAATGGAATCAACACTGAGGGCAAAGTGGTACAGGAACTCACATGTCTTTTGGACACTCACCTGGATAGTACACCACATTTATTTTCATAAGAATCTACCCTTCCATCAAGTAAATCCACATCCTGTCACATAAGAATTCATGGAGATGATGAGAAGAGAAAGATATTGATTAGATATCCATAATGTTGTATCTATGGAAGTATTATTCTACAAGTGTTGCACATATACCTAGGATTTATGTGTATTTCTTTTAGAATTAATAGCAACAAATATATATTTTTCTGTTTAAAATTGAATTAGAGTAAAAATCCAGCCCACAGCTGAATTGCTTCTTGTTTTCCTATTAATTAAAGGGGTACAAGGAAGGAGGCAGAAAGTGAAGAGGAACTGAAAAGCCTCTTGATGAAAGTGAAAGAGGAGAGTGAAAAAGTTGGCTTAAAGCTCAACATTCAGAAAATTAAGATCATGGCATCTGGTCCCATCACTTCATGGCAGATAGATGGGGAAACAGTGGAAACAGTGTCAGACTTTATTTTTTGGGGCTCCAAAATCACTGCAGATGGTGACTGCAGCCATGAAATTAAAAGACGCTTGCTCCTTGGAAGGAAAGTTATGACGTACCTAGATAGCATATTGAAAAGCAGAGATATTACTTTGCCAACAAAGGTCCATCTAGTCTAGGCTATGGTTTTTCCAGTGTTCATGTATGGATGTGAGACTTGGACTGTGAAGAAAGCTGAGCACCGAAGAATTGATACTTTTGAACTGTGGTGTTGGAGAAGACTCTTGAGAGTCCCTTGGACTGCAAGGAGATCCAACCAGTCCATCCTAAAAGAGATCAGTCCTGGGTGTTCATTGGAAAGACTAATATTGAAGCTGAAACTCCAATATTTTGCCCACCTGATGTGAAGAGTTGACTCATTGGAAAAGACCCTGATGCTGGGAGGGATTGAGGGCAGGAGGAGAAGGGGACAACAGAGGATGAGATGGCTGGATGGCATCACTGACTTGATGGACGTGAGTCTGAGTGAACTCCGGGAAATGGTGATGGACAGGGAGGCCTGGCGTGCTGCGATTCATGGGGTCGCAAAGAGTCAGACATGACTGAGCAACTGAACTGAACTGAACTGAACNGCCTAAGGTGGGGCATCCTCCGCTATTCAAACGGGTGCCAGTGGCCTAACGTAGATGGTGCAAATCTCTTGTCATCAGATTTTATTAGTTCTCCACGTAAACCAAGTTATTCAGCCTCTTTTCTCCACTAAATTTCCTACTACACTATTTCTTCCTAATCTCTCTTATATTTCTAATTAAATAATTCTTTCTAAGATGCCATGCCACCTTCCCTTCAAATTACCCTGGATCTACCGGGGCTGGATCCCGGCACCTTGGGAAGAAAGTTATGACCAACCTAGAAAGCATATTAAAAAGCAGAGACATTCCTTTGCCAACAAAGGTCCGTCTAGTCAAAGCTATGGTTTTTCCAGTAGCCATGTATGGATGTCAGAGTTGGACTATAAAGAAAGCTGAGCCCTGAAGAATTGATGCTTTTGAACTGTGCTGTTGAGAAAAACTCTTGAGAGTCCCTTGGACTGCAAGGAGATCCAACCAGTCTATCCTAAGGGAGATCAGTCCTGGGTGTTCATTGGTAGGACTGATGTTGAAGCTGAAACTCCAGTACTTTGGCCACCTGATGCAAAGAGCTGACTCACTTGAAAAGACCCTGATGCTGGGAAAGATTGAGGGCAGGAGGAGAAGGGGACGACAGAGGATGAGATGGTTGGATAGCATCCCCAACCTAATGGAGTTTGGGTGGACTCTGGGAGTTTGTGATGGACAGGGAGGCCTGGCAAGCTTCAGTTTATGGGGTCGCAAAGAGTGGGACACAACTGAGTGATTGAACTGAACTAACTCCAGACTCCAAGTCCATCCCTTCCTCTCCCCATCCCCTTTGGCAATCACAAGCCTGTTTTTTATGTCTATAATTCTGTTTCTGTTTCATGTGTTGTTTAATTGCTAAGTCATGTCCAACTCTTTCACAACCCCATGGACTATACAGCCCACCAGCCTTCTCCGTCCATGAGATCTCCCAGACAAGAATACTGGAGTGGGTTGCCATTTCCTTCTCCAGGGGCTCTTCCCGACCCAGGGATCGATCCCACATCTCTGGCATCGCAGGTGGATTCTTTACCATCAAAGCCACCAGGCAAGCCCATAGATAGGCTCGCTTGTGTCATATTTTAGGGTCCACATATATATGATATCATATGATCCTTGTCTTTCTCTTTCTGACTTCTTACACTTAGTATGATAATCTCTAGTTGCAAAAAAATATAGAATACTTGACAAATTTGCATGTCTTCCTTGTGTGGGGGCCATGTTAATCTTCTCTGAATCATTCTGATTTTAGGGTGTGTGCTGCCAAAGAAAGCAGTGGGCACACTTCTGGAATCTGGGCAGGCTTATGACTCCTTCAACCAAGAGACTACTGTGGGCTCAGTCATGAGGCTGGGTCATAAAAGGCAATGCAGCACAGGCATTAAACACTAAAACACCTGATCTTGAAGCCCTGAGCTGCCGTGTACAAGTCTAACTACCCTGAGCACAGTAGCTGTAAGGAAGCCAAGCCGCAGAAAGAAGACAAATGTAGTGACTCCAGCTGACAGCCCCAGGCCCTGCAGCAGCCCAGCCCAAAGGATGAGACCTGAAATCTCAAGGAGAGGTCCACCACCCCTGCAGAGTCCAGTCTGACTCCTGACCCACAAACCCTGTGACCTTAGTCAAGTGGTTATTTCAAGATGCTAAAATTGGGTCAGTTTTCTATGCAGCAAAAGTAACTGCAACAGAGTATGAGGGTCAAATATGTATCAATACGAATGGATAGATTTATTATCCAAAAATACCCCAATCATCAGCAGAGTGGAAGTTTACAATACTTTGGAGTAAAAGTTTTCCCAGAATCATCTGGAGCGATCTTTGAACTTGTTTTCTGCTCTAGCTTCAGAGCAATGAAACATGTAAAGCCCATCCCTTGCTCATGTTTTTCTGTTCAAATTCCCTGTTAACTGCGAAAGCCTCTATCTTAGAGGGGCTTCCTAAGGTGGCTCAGATGGTAAAGCATCTGCCTGCAATGCAAGAGATCCAGATTCAATCCCTGGGTTGCGAAGATCCCCTGGAGAAGAGAATGGCAACCCACTCCAATATTCTTGCCTGGAGAATCCCGTGGACAGAGGAGCCTGGCAGGCTACAGTATCTATAAGGTCTTAAAAGAGTCAGACACAACTGAGCGTGCACACACCCACACCACCCATGGGGAAAAAGAAAACATGACAAGCTTCTCCGCTCAGGCAAGTGCAGCAAAACCCTATCATGTAGTCAGTGCCCCATCTTAGAAGACAGAGGATTAAAGGTAGCAAACCTTGATGTTTGAGCCTCCATCTCAAGTTCCAGCCCATGAATGCAAACATGAATACACCGCCTCCTCAGCCTTCCCAATAAGAGAGTCGATTAGCGTAACTTCTCAGGCAAGGATGTTATCTCCTGTCTATGTGTTTCACAGTTCTAGCAGTACAAATGTCAATACCATTGCTGACAGTTTAAAAACTAATATGGTCATTGCTTTTGTTTGTATTTTGTTTATTTATAACAAGTCTTTTACACTTATCTATTTATATAGCTGCTCTGAGGTTTGGCAGGATCTTGGATCTTCATTGCTTCATGAGGCAGCTTTAGTTGTGGCATGAGGGAGATTTTTTTATTTTTTAGGTGCACCATGTGGGATGTAGTCCCCTGACCAAGGATGGAACCCAGGCCCCCTGCATTGGGAGCTTGGGATCTTAGCCACTGGACCACCAGGGAAGTCCCTTGTTTATATTTTAAAGTCACACACACACACACAATATTAACTGCCAACAATGCTCCTGCTTTTTTATTTCATCCTTAAAACATAATATATGGTAAGGATAATAATAAAGTTCTATAAATATATAACATGCTAGTTAGAATAAGCAAGCTTTGTGTTGCTCTCATCCTGGGATCCAGTTCTACTTTATGATAAGATATACAAGTTAAAGAATCACCCCCTTGGAATGTAGAATTGGGGTGGGGGAAGGGGAGGGCGAATGTAGAACTGTGTTTCTGTAAAGTGTAGTCTTCACAGTAGACATATAGTATTACACAGATATGAGAATAATAGAATTTATCATTTTTTCTGTTTTCACTATGCAGTTACCAAATGTCACTAAAATGAACAATTATTTATATTGCTCCTCTAGCTTTATTGATATATAAATGGCATATAATATTATGTAAGTTTAAGGTGCACGCTGCGGTGATTTGATACATGGCTATATGGCTAAATGTTTGCCATAAGAAGAGCAGTTAACACATCCTTCACCTCACATAGTTACCATTTGTTGTTACGCTGAGAACTTTTAAGATCCATTCTCTTACTGAGAAAACTGGATAAGTACATGCAGGAAAATGCAATTTGACCCTTCTCTTACACCACTCAGAAAAATGAACTCAACATGGATTAAAGACATAAACATAAGACCCGAAACCATAAAACTCCTAGAAGAAAACACAGCTGAAAAGCTCCTTGAACTGGTCTTGGCAGCAGTTTCCCAGACCTAACACCAAAGGCACAAGCAAGAAAAACAAAAACCAATTGGTGGGGCTACATCAGATTAAACAGCTTTCACAGCAAAGAAGCAACCGACAGAATGAGAAAGCAGCCTACAGGATGGAAGAAAACATTTGCAAATCATATATCTGATAAGGGGTTTATTTCCAAAATATAGAAAGAACTCATAAACTTAGCAAAAACAAAACAAAAGAAAACCCTTCTAAAAAGTAGGCAGTAGAACTGAATATATTTCCAAAGACAACACACAAATGGTCACCAGGCACATAAAAACCGTGCTCCACACCACTAATCACCAGGGAAATGCAAATCAAAACCACAAGATATCACCTCATTCCTGTTTAAATGGTGGTGGTTTAGGTGATTCAGTCACTAAGTTGTGTCTGACTCTCGTGACTCCACCAACTGTAGCCCACTAGGGTCCTCTGTCCGTGAGATTCTCCAGGCCATAATACTGGAGTTGGTGGCCATTTCCTTCTCCAGGGAGTCTTCCTGACCTGGAGATCAAACCCAGGATCTCCTGTGTTGCAGGCAGATTCTTTACCCACTGAGCTACGAGAGAAGCCTTTCAAAAAGATAAGAGACAAGAAGTGTTATCAAAGGGTGTAAAAGGAAAGGGAATCCTTTTGCACTGTTAGAAATGNCAGGGAGTCTTCCTGACCTGGAGATCAAACCCAGGATCTCCTGTGTTGCAGGCAGATTCTTTACCCACTGAGCTACGAGAGAAGCCTTTCAAAAAGATAAGAGACAAGAAGTGTTATCAAAGGGTATAAAAGGAAAGGGAATCCTTTTGCACTGTTAGAAATGCAAACTGGCTCAAAAACTTAAAACTAGCACTATCCGTGATCTGACAACCCCACTACTGAATCTATATCCAAAGGAACTGAAATCAGGATCGCATGAAGACGTCCACACTCCCTTGTTCAGTGCTGCAGGATTCACAATAGCCAGCCTAAGATCCATGAATTGAATGGATACAGAAAATGTGGTGTACATATAATGGTTACTATTCATACGTGAGAAACAGAAGGAAATTCTGCTGTTTGAGACAACTTAGATGAAACTTGAGGGCATTGTGCTAAGTGAAATAAGTCAGGGGAAAACAAATATTGCATTATCACTCATATGTGGAACATAAAAACCCAAAGTCATACAGTGGAGTCACCAGGATCTAGGGAATGGAGGAGATGAGGAAGTATTGGTCAAAGTATTGACAAACTTCCAGTTATAAAATTAACAAGTTCTGAGGATTGAATATACAGCATGGTGATTATAACTAATAATACTGTATTATCTGTGCTTATTTAAGGCTGTGCTGGGTCTTCATTGCTGCACCGACTTTCTCAAGTTGCAGTGACCTGGAGGTACACTTCCCTGCAGTGCATGGGCTTCTCATTGTGTTGGCTTTTCTTGTTGTGAAGCACATGTTCTAGTCACATGGGCTTCAGTGGTTGCAGCATGTCAGCTTGGTCTTTGTGGCTCTTGGGCTCTAGAGTGTGGGCTCAGTAGCTGCAGCTCACAGGCTTAGTTGCTGTGCAGGATGTGGAGTCTTAGTGCGCAGATCGCAGCCGCCTACGCTTAATGTGCTGGTCGCAGCACTAACCGCAGGCGGCTGTGACCAGCGCACTAAGCGGGGCCGAGAGGAGCTACCCCCGTCCGAGAGGAGCTACCCCCGTCCAACAGGAGCTACCCCCGTTCAAGGTCAGGGGCAGCGGTCGAGAGTGCCAGGCTGCGATGGTGCAGAAACAGCCGAGGCCAGAGGGAGGCAGCCGAGAGAAGCCACCCAGGGCCCGAGGCCAGGGGCGGCGGCCAGGAGGAGCCACCCCACATCCAAGGAGCAGTGGCTGCGCGGGCCCAGGAGGGCCTAGAGGAGCTATCCCACATTGAAGGTCAGGAAGTGCGGCGGTAAGGAGATACCCCTCGTCCAAGGTAAGGAGCAGCAGCTGCGCTTTGCTGGAGCAGCCGTGAAGAGATACCCCACACCCAAGGTAAGAGAAACCCAAGTAAGATGGTAGGTGTTGCAAGAGGGCATCAGAGGGCAGACACACTGAAACCATACTCACAGAAAACTAGTCAGTCTAATCACACTAGGACCACAGCCTTGTCTAACTCAGTGAAACTAAGCCATGCTGCCGGGCAACCCAAGA
>SJYX01001672.1:641517-661669 GCA_006410675.1 Oreotragus oreotragus
ATGTGTATAAGAGACAGATCCCACCCCTCCATGTTGTCACAGAGCTCCAGGTTGAACTCTTGGTGTTATACAACAACTTCCCAGTAGCTATCTATTTTACATTTGGTAATGTGTCTATTTCAGTGCTACTCTCTCAATTTGTCCATAATCGCATTCTCCTTCCCCTGCTGTGTCCAAAGTCTGTTCTCTATGCCCGAGTCTCTATTTCTCCCTTGCAGATCGGTTCATCAGTATCATTTTCTAGATTTCATATATATATATGTTAATACATGATATTTGTTTTTCTCTTTCTAACTTTCTTCATTCTATGTATCTGGCTCTGTCGACAGACATAGACTTAGTCATTCTCGAAACCAGAGAAAAATAACTTATAGCATTCCATCCTGTCCATCTTCTCACATATACTAAGTGGTGGGCTTAAGAGTTGGAGTCTTATCGTCTGGCTTCCTGGCCAGGATGTTGCCCATTTTACTTGGCCAAGAATCTTAAGGTGGCTAAAGGCTGTTGAGTTTAGATTGTATGAGAGGAAGCTTTGGGGTTTTCTCATGATCAGTGCTTGGAGGGTTAGCTTATTGCTCATCTTTTCTCTCCTCCAAGGTGCTAGCAGAGGGAGGGTACAATCAAGGAAAACTAATAGGTATCAGCCCCACTCCAGTACTCTTGCCTGGAAAATCCCATGGGCGGAGGAGCCTGGTGGGCTGCCATCTATGGGGTCGCACAGAGTCAGACACAACTGAAGTGACTTAGCAGCAGCAGCAGTAGGTATCAGAAACCATCTCTATTGATGGTTGGTAATACAAGATAGCCCATAAAAGTTTGGCTTTCTGGANTTCTTGCCTGGAGAATCCCAGGGATGGGGGAGCCTGGTGGGCTGCCATCTATGGGGTCGCACAGAGTCAGACACAACTGAAGTGACTTAGCAGCAGCAGCAGTAGGTATCAGAAACCATCTCTATTGATGGTTGGTAATACAAGATAGCCCATAAAAGTTTGGCTTTCTGGAAAAAGCTGAAGTGGAAAACAGGAGTTTTCCTGGGATTGATGTGGATTCCCCTTCTGTACATTGGAACGTGCAGTCCTTCATATAAGGGTAATGAGAGGTCCATCTGGGTCCAGAGCCCAAATGCAGTTCCCATATTGCTGCATGGACTAAGACAGAAGTCGGCTTCACACCAGTCATTGTCAGGGCAGAGGCAGGAGGAATGGTAACCTCATCCCAAAAAGAGCCACTGCCTGAGCTGTGGGCAAATGTGGTCAATGTCAGTGACCCTCCCCACTTTGAAAGGAGACTGTGAAAGGGAGGACAACTTGAGTGTGGTGTGGGAAATGAAATACTGTCTGCTCTATACTCTACCCATAAACAGGTCTATTCCAAATGCAAATTTCTGAGCCCAGGTGAAACAAAGTCAGCTATCTGGAAGCCACCAGCTACTTCCTGCCTTTAAGTGACAAGGAGCCTGGGGGATATGAGAAGCTGCCATTCACCACATCTGTCATCTCCCATGGTGAATGAGAAATTAGTATGTAACCAATAAAGAAAGCAGGATTGGCCTCAGATGGCTAGATGGGTATGAAAGAAAAAATTTCAGCAAACCTAGAGGCTTGCATCTTCCCCATACATAGAATATCATTAAGTCTCTTCATGTGAGAGATTTAGTTTTCTCCTGCTGCTGCTAAGTCACTTCAGTCGTGTCCGACTCTGTGTGACCCCATAGATGGCAGCCCACCAGGCTCCCCCATCCCTGGGATTCTCCAGGCAAGAATACTGAAGTGGGTTGCCATTCCCTTCTCCAATGCATGAAAGAGAAAAGTGAAAGTGAAGTCGCTCAGTCTGTCCGACTGTTAGCGACCCCATGGACTGCAGCCCACCAGGCTGCTCCATTGGATTTTCCAGGCAAGAGTACTGGGGTGGGGTGCCATTGCAGTAATCTTTTCATATTCAGATTACCTGCCCCTTCCTGCAAATTTGTATAGCCTGGCTCCTTCCCTGCCTCCTAGGAGTTTTCTTGGGGTCACTTGAGATACTGTCCTGACCTCCAGTCCTAACATTCCCACTGAATAAAAACTAACCCTCAACTTTTAGGCTGCACATATTTTTCAGTGGTCAGGTAAGAGCAAACCTAGGGAGGGAAGGACTGACCCTTTCCTTACATCGCTGTTCTATCACTGAACAGATTATTGGTCTGAGAAATTATCTTTTTGGGGAAAAAAAAAAAGAAATGTTAACTTTTCAGTAACAGACTTTTGAATCCCACCAACGTGAAAAATTTCCATCTGAATAGATGCATTTAAAAAAAATGCTTTGTTCTGGCTGGGAAGAAGCATCGCAAAAAGGTACACAATGAAGCTTTAAAGGAAAGGAGCTTTAAAAATATTTATTTGAATTTGCCTTCTTTGTCCCCCTGGCACTGTAAAAATGAGAAAACTTGTCTAGAAGGAAAGCAACCTGCCCAATGTAACCAGTCAATTAACATCAGAGCTGGATCTAGACCTGGGTTCTTTCTAGACAAAATTCGTAAGCTCTAGATGAAAACTTTTCATTAGAGAATACCTAAATCCACAATCCTGATGACACTGACCTCCACTTGTCATTTTAAACTATGCTTTTCTTATTCCACTGCAAAATTTCTCATTTCCATAATAAATAATTTATTAACAAAGCAGAGCCAAAATAAAATCCTCGCTGATTTAAATGCTGGCATGACAGTGACCAGCAGATAGACTGGGTTTCCACTGAAGGATTGGGTTTCCTTTTCCAACTACAAATTTCATTTTCTCCCAAGACTATTTAATTGCTCAGTCCAGAAGTTTAGATGACAGAGTTTATAAGAAATTTGGCTCTGGGGTGTAATCTAGTGAAGCTTTTTTTCTCAAGGAGAACTGAAACCTGTTATTAAGCTGTGAGAAGACTTACGTTGAAAGGATTTACTTTTTCCCCTAATGAGATCAGGAGCTTCTGTTAGGGGCCCGAGTTTCCCCTAACATAAAACTTCAAAGGAATCAATTACTGATACTCAGAGCTTCTATCTCTTTTTTGTAGTTTAAGACTGAATATTTTTAGCTTTTGGATGCCCTTTTTCTTTTCTTTTCCCTCTTCAAGCTATCAGAGAGTAGGGAATGGGAAGCCCCACAGTAACCACTGTGAAGTCGCTCAGTCGTGTCCGACTCTTTGCAACCCCATGGGCTGTAGCCTATCCGGTTCCTCCGTCCATAGGATTTTCCAGGCAAGAGTGCTGGAGTGAACTGCCATTTCCTTCTCCAGGGGATCTTCCCGACCCAGGAATCGAACCCGGGTCTCCCGCATCGCGGGCAGACGCTTTACCGTCTGAGCCACCAGGGAAGCCCACTGTAGACACATCAATCAAGAGAGGGCGGCATGGACTCTTTCCTACCATCAAACCATTTTTTCTCCCAGGTTACTTATGCCTCGGATGTCAATCTTTACATTATGCAATGAAATTCAGCATTGTATGTTGAAAGTAAAAGAGATTGTATCTTCCCACTTATTTTTGAATCCCAAGCATCTTTACTACATTTATAATAATGAGGATGTTCAGGATTACAAAGAAAATGGCAACACAACTAACATTTCCATAATTTTTATGTATTTGGGGACCAGGAAAAGGCTTTTATTCATTCATTCATGTGGTGAGGACTGGATGTGTGCCAGGCAGGGTCTAGATGAAAAAGACCCTTCCTTTTTTGTGGCACTTACATTCCAGTGAAATCTGTTACATGTATGACCTTGTTTATTTGAATGAATATACTCATTTAGGAAAAGAATCTTCCTGCAATGCCGGAGACCCAGGTTCCACCCTTGGGTCGGGAAGACGCCCTGGAGAAGAGAATGGCTACCCACTCCAGTATTCTTGCCTGGAGAATTCCATGGACAGAAGAGCCTGGTGGGCTTCAGTCTATGGGGTCACATAGAGTTGGACACGACTGAACAACTAACATTTTCACTTTTTTTCACTCATCAAGTTCCTGCTAGAAAGTTCAGGTGCAGGTGTGACTATTTCTTCAGTTTTATAGAAGAGGAAACTTAGACTCAAAGAAGTTAAATACTGTGTCCAAGATTCCAAAGTTAAAATGAGATCAAGCTGACATTTGAACCCAGAAATAGGATTTTACAGCCTGTGCTCTGAACCACATTATCTCCTTGAATCCTCAGTATCATCTTCCCTGTGATTGCCTAATCACTACATTTTACATATGACAAAATGAGAGGTTACTATCACAAAATGCCACATCTGGGATTTGACTACTGTAGATTTGCAGTACAATCTAAAGTCAGGAAGTGTGATACCTCTAACATTATTCTTTTTTCTCAAGATTGCTTTGGCTATGGGGCCTTTTATGTTTCCACATAAACTGCCATATAGTTTGTTCTCATTCTGTGAAAAACGTCATGAGTATTTTGATAGGGATTGCATTAAATCTGTCTGTAGATTGCTTTGTGTAGTATGGATATTTTAGCAATATTAATTCTCCCAATCTATGAACACAAGGTATCTTTCTATTTCTTCATATTATCTTCAATTTCTTTTATCAATATTTTATAGTTTTCAAAGTATAGATCTTTAATCTCCTTAGTTAAACTTATTCTCAGGTATTTATTCTTTTTGATATGATTTTGAAGGGGATTTGTTTTTGTTGTTTTCTCTTTCCAGTATTTCATCATTAGTGGGGATTTGAATTTAGGACGTCTGTGGTTTAATCCACTCATTATTCCATCAGATATGTAGGGGCACACATACATATGGGCACACACACACACAAACAGCTTCTGCCTCTAGTATGCTTTTAATACATGAGTGATAGGGATCAGGAGGGACATAAATTCTTTGTGAAAATGGTTAGGGCTATCATTTATAAATGAAGAAAACAATCTCCCTCTCCCATTTTTCATATCAGAGATGTAATTTCTGTGTATTATATTATTTATTTGAAATACAGCAGGATTCATTTGCTTATGTTCACATTTTTAGATGTTTTTCTTTCATTCCACCTGTGTTGATTTCACTGTATATATATTTTAATCTGTAGAGCATTAACATGTTCTAAAAGTCAAAACTATGCAAAAAATGTATTCAGATAAACTCTTCCACTTAGTTTTTCTTTCATCTCCTGCAGATAACCAATTTGCTTTTTGGGGTTTTGTTTATTTATTTGTTTGTTTATTCTTCCTGTATTTCATCTTGTAACAGTAAGCAGATATGTGATCTTATTTTATTTTACTGTCTTTTTTACCCCAAAGTTATCACATTATACATATGTTGTGCTTTTTCACTTAAGAATATATCCCAGAAGTCACTCCATATCAGTTCATAGATTCCTTCCTTACTCATCTTTACAGCTGTGTAGCCTTCCATCCTGTAAATGGAGCAGTGTATTTAATCAATATCCTATACATGAGCTTTTAGGATAATTCTAACATCTTGCAGTTACCAATGGTATTGCCAATAATAGCCGTGTGTGTGTGCTCAGTCCCTCAGTTATGTCTGACTCTTTGCAACCCCATGGACTGTAGCCCACCAGGTTTCTCTGTCCATGGGATTTTCCAGGCAAGAATACTGGAGTGGGTTCCCATTTCCTCCCCAGGAGATCTTCCTGACCCAGAGATCAAATCTGTGACTCCTACTTGGCAGATGGATTCTTTTCCCCTGAGCCACCAGGGAAGCCAAAATAATAGCCGCATGCAAATTTATTTTCATAATGTTGGACATTTATCATCATTTAAATCCTTAGAAGATTTTTAGGTTAAGACAAAAATTCCTAGTGGATCTTGTGATAAAGAAGTAAATGAATACGTAGTTGTGTTAGATATTGCTAAATTTCTCTCCACTGTTACATCAGTTTTTATTTTCATCAACATTGTATTGTCAACTCTTTTTCTACAGTTCTTGAGGGTGGATTTTTATCAAGCTTTTGAATGTCTTGCCAGTCTAATTGGTTAGAAAGGATATTTTCATGTAGATTTTAATTTGCACTTCTTATACTATGAAAGATATTGAATACTTTTTCATATTTTCAGTTCAGCTCAGTTATTCAGTCGTGTTTGACTGTTTGCAGCCCCATGGACTGCAGCACGCCAAGCTTCCTTGTCCATCACCACTCCCGGAGCGTGCTCAAACTCATGTCCATCGAGTCAGTGATGCCATCCAACCATCTCATCCTCTGTTGTCCCTTTCTCCTCCTGTCTTCACTCTTTCCCAGCATCAGGCTCTTTTCTAATGAGTCAGTTCTTCACATCAGGTGGCCAAAGTATTGGAGCTTCAGCTTCAGCATAGTCCTTCCAATGAATATTCAGGGTTGATTTCCTTTAGGATTGACTGATTTGATCTTCTTGCAGTCCAAGGGACTCTCAAGAGTCTTCTCCAGCATCACAGTTTAAAAGAATCAATTCTGTGATGCTCAACCTTCTTTATGGTTCAACTCTTACATCCATACACGACTACTGGGAAAACCATAGTCTTGACTATATGGACCTTTGTTGGCAAAGTAACATTTCTGCTTTTTAATATGCTATCTATGTTTGTCACAGCTTTTATTCCAAGTAGCAAACATCTTTTAAAAGCCATGTAATATATTTTTGGGCTTTTTAAATGTATCTTGCAATTTTTGGTCTTTCATCTCACAATTAAAAATAAAATCTTTATATGTAATGATTACCTTCAAAAAGAAACAAAGTCTTTATGTTTCAGTGTTACTAGTCATCTAGAATATACATTACAATTTTTTTTTACAACAAATAATGGATTTTATTATATTGACTTTTTTTTTTTTTACACGAACTCCCAAACATGAACCCCCCCTCCCACCTCCCACCCCACATCTTCCCTCCAGATCATCCCCATACACCAGCCCCAATCCTCCTGCATCCTGCATTGAACATAGACTGGCAATTCATTTCTTACATGATAGTATACATATTTCAATGCTATTATTACAATTTTTTTCTTCCAATCTATTCATTTTCTTGTGACTTTATTTTATTTACCATGATTTTTCACATTTCAAAAATTTTAATGGCAAATTTATCTTTTTAAAAAGTAGTGATGGATTTGGTGTCATGGAAAGCCTTTCCTTTTACTCAGGTTATAAAAGAATTTTCTTCTAATACTTGGATAGTTGTATATTTGGTACATTTGTTTGTTCTAATAGGAATTTACTCATATATGATGTGAGAAAATGATATAATTTATACTTTTCAAAAAGATATTCAGCTATTTTAAAACAATCTATTAAAAACTTCTTTCCCCGTTAATATGAGATACTACCTTTTTATATACTAAGTTTTCATATATAATTCAGTGTGTCTCTAGATTTGTTTCATTCCATTGGCATTCTGTCTATTCATACATTAGTATGTGTTAGTAGGCATGGCTGTATGTTTCAGTTGTCCCACAACTTCTTTATCCATTCATCTGTCGATGGACTTCAAGGTTGCTTCCATGTCCTAGCTATTGTAAATAGTGCTGCTATGAACATTGTGGGTACATACGTCTTTTTCAGTTATGGTTTTCTCAGCATATATGCCCAGTAGTGGGGTCATATGGTAGTTTTATTCCTAGTTCTTTAAGGAGTCTCCAAACTTTTCTCCATAGAGGCTGTATCAATTTACAGTACATGTGAATGATGGAATGTTACTCAGACACAAAAAGGAACACATTTGAGTCTGTTCTAGTGAGGTGGATGAACCTAGAGCCAGCTAT
This sequence comes from Oreotragus oreotragus, assembly GCA_006410675.1. Lineage (NCBI taxonomy): Eukaryota > Metazoa > Chordata > Mammalia > Artiodactyla > Bovidae > Oreotragus > Oreotragus oreotragus. Next base: position 649,232 of record SJYX01001672.1, read on the forward strand.
AAAGAGTGAAGAAAGTCAGAAAAAGAAAAACAAATATCATATGTTAACACACACATATATGTGTGTGTATGTATACATATATATGTATATGGAATCTAGGAAAAAAATGGTGCTAATGAACCTATTTACAAGACAGAAATAGAGAGGCAGATATAGAGAGAAACTTTTCAACACAGTAGGGGAAGGAGAGGGTGGAATAAATTTAGAGAGTAGCATTGACATGTATACATTACCATACACACAATATATAGTTAATGGGAATTGCTATCTATAATGGGAATTACAGGGAACTTGCCCTATAATATAGGGAGCTCAACCTGGTGTTCTGTTACAATCTAGAGGTGTAAGATTGGGTGGGTAGTGGGGGAGAGGTTCAAGAAGGAGTAGACATATGGATACTTACGGCTGATTCACATTGTTGTATGGCAGAAACCAACATAATATTGTAAGGCAATTATCCTCCAATTAAAATAAAGTTAAAAAAAAAAACTTAGGAAAAAAACTAGTTCTCCCTCCCCGTGGTCTTTCTTTTACAATGCTGTTATAACTATTACTATATGTTTACTTTCTCCATATGGATTTTAGTATCAACTTGTCCAGTTATAGTAAAAGAAAAGAAAAACATGTATAGTTGCTAGTTATGTCTGACTCTTTATGACTCCATGGACTGTAGCCCACCAGGCTCCTCTGGGTTTCCATTCCCTTCTCCAGGGAATCTTCCCAACCCAGGGATCAAACCTGGGTGTTCTGCATTGCAGGTGGCTCATATGAGCCACCAGGAAAACCCATAGTAAAAGAGTTTGTATCTTTATTGGAATAAATTAAAATTTCTGCCAGTCAAGCTTTAGTTTCTTAGAGCCCATCTTTTAATATATTCCTCAGAAAGAGCTCGAGAATATGATATTCCTTGAGTTCTTATTAATGCATGTTCAAAACCAGCCTTGTTATTTGAATAACGGCTTGTCCTATGTCCTTGAGTTACTTATAAAACTCCCACTGAAGCATTGCTTTATATTTGTTCTTGAGAAGTCTGAGGAATAGATATTGTAGACTTGTCCAAACCCACAGAATGTACAAACCAGGAGTGAACTATAATGTAAAGTGTGGGCTTTGGGTGATTATTTGTGTCAAAACAGGTTCATTAATTGTAATAAATATACCACTCTGGTGAAAATGTTAGTGTTAATTGCTCAGATGAGTCTCACTCTTTGTGACCCTGTGAACTGTAGCCCACCAGTCTTCTGTCCATGGAATTCTCCAGACAAGAATACTGGAGTAGGTAACCATTCCCTTCTCCAGTGGGTCTTCCTGACCCAGGGATCAAACCCAGATCTCCCACATAGTCAAAACAGGTTCATTAATTATAATAAATATACCACTCTGGTGAAAATGTTAGTGTTAATTGCTCAGATGTGTCTCACTCTTTGTGACCCTGTGAACTGTAGCCCACCAGTCTTCTGTCCATGGAATTCTCCAGGCAAGAATACTGGAGTAGGTAACCATTCTCTTCTCCAGTGGGTCTTCCTGACCCAGGGATCAAACCCAGATCTCCCATATTGCAGGCAGATTCTTTACCATCTGATCCACAGATGGGGGATGTTAATTATGGGAAAGGCTAGGCCTGCATGGAGGTGGTGGTTATGGGAAATCTGTATAACCTCTTTTAAATGTTGCTGTGAATATAAAACTGTCCTAAACAAACCAAGTGTTAATCTAAAAAATCACTCTGGTTGCTAGAATTAGGGTGGAGGCAGATATTCCAGAGAGGATGCTGTTACTGTAGTAACCCAAGAGATGATGGAGGTTTAGACAAGTATGTAGTTAAGAATACAGTGAGAGGAATATTTTCAGATGCTTGATTTAGAAATCTGGCACATTCTATGCATCAAGCTTTTGAAACAACCATAAAATAAGTTAGCGTTAGTCATCTGTTTCAGGGGGGTACCTGTACTTTCATCTTATATTTAATTTTCAAGTAATATTTTTGTATGAATTACATATCAGAGCTGGAGAGACTCTTAGTGGTTCAGACTTTATAACTGGAATCAGTCATCTTTAGTAGAACTTGGAGAGGAGAGGGACCTGGTAAAACTCATCATGAATCTGAACAGTTTCAGCCATAAGCTAATTATCAGGTTACACAGAGCTTCTCGAAGAAGCAGCCTGAAAGTTTCAGAACAAATTGTGCCTGTCTTGAAATTCTAATAGCGCTCCTGCTTCCTCCAATTCTGCCTCCTTCATTCTAGATAAATGCTGGAACTCACAGTATGCAATATAGAATAATGCTCCATAAAATTTTGTCAAATCCCTACTTGGAACTAGAGGGCTTGAATAACTAAGTTTGAAACTGTGTACAGTCTGTTCAGGCTTGTCTTGGTGAAAGGAATTGAAAAATAAGAGGTACTTTATGAGATTTTTTTCTCTTCCTTATTTCTAAATGGAGACTCAAATTATTCTCTAGAGTAATCACTTGTAGCTTAGTGTCCACCAGAAACTTTCAATTTTGCCCTGTTGTTTGTAGGCATGTTTGATAAACAGACACAGTAAAGTGTTTTAATACTTAGAGATGTATGATGATGAGTAAGGGAGATGAAAAGAAACTGAAAATATAATGTACGCTATAAGCAAAGATATAATAAAACTGGAATATTCATGTATGTCCTGCCCATGGTGTTGGACATTGGCAATTCATTCTAAAAGCCATGAAAATTGATCCATATCCAGATTTACCCAGTAAATTTGTTTCTGGGACTTTATCCTAAGGAAATAACTTGAAGCTAGAAAAGAGGGAAAATAGTACTATAAGCCTGGGCATGTTTAATATAATAAAACTGGAATATTCATGTATGTCCTGCCCATGGTGTTGGACATTGGCAATTCATTCTAAAAGCCATGAAAATTGATCCATATCCAGATTTACCCAGTAAATTTGTTTCTGGGACTTTATCCTAAGGAAATAACTTGAAGCTAGAAAAGAGGGAAAATAGTACTATAAGCCTGGGCATGTTTAATTATAAGCTTTTATGAAGGAAGCAGCTCAGATTCCATATTGTCCCAGTGTAGGGTATGGTGAAAGAAGGAAGCCATTCCTAGCACTTCATTTTTGTCTAATCATCAGGGACTCCTACTTAGTGTTTTTTTGTTAGTCAAATTGATTTATATGAGCTCATTTTAAATTAGGAAAATTAGTCCTTTTACATATGTATTGCAAATATTTTTTTCTCCTGTTATAGCCTGTCTTTCAGTGTTCATTAAAAACATTGTTGCTGTAAGGAATATAAAACTTTTTTTTTTTTTTTTTTTTTTTAAGAAATGAAAGAAGGGTGGAAATTTAGAAAAGTTGGCCATACTTTGTGCTATGTTTAAGCCCTAGTAGTTGTGGTTTGGGAGAGTGTGTCTTCTTAGCCCTGGAAACCCCATGCCATCTGACACACCGAGACCACTCAGAAGGAGTGATGGGTACTGGTGTCCTTCCAACCTGCAAATTTGCCTCGGTCCTCAGTAATTAATTGGGTTTCTTAAGAGCAGGTGAGCTAATGAACAGCCATATCTATAAATGCCAGATTTAGCCACTCGATGAGATCATTCCTGGTGGCCAGACACCATGTGTAATTCTCACTTCTGAATCTTAGCGCCTAGCACAGCTCCTGAAATGAAACACTGTGTATTGAATTTATGGACGGAGACCAGGAGGAGCAAGAAATTCTAGTAAGAGATGAGCAGGAATAATGAGCTTGAGTGAAGGACTGACTTTAGAATGCTCCAGTCAGCTTGATGTGTGCACGCCTCGTGGCCAGAGCACCTCATTTCCTACCATTGTAACCCCTCTTCATTTAGCTTCTAGACAGCTGGTTCTAAGATAATGATACGTTATTTATCTCATGACAGATTTTATAGGATATCGAATGTGGAAATGGTGAACTGGCTCCAGGAGCCAGCCTCTTTTTCTTTTTGTTCACACGGTTACCTGTCCATTGGCCAGTCAGAATCATATCTATTCTCTGGTGAGTAGAGTGTTACCAAAACAATATTTTTAAATCTACTTTTAAAATCATGAAGAGATCAAGAATGGATCTCTCTCCAAATTTCTTCAAAGAGCAGACTTCTCATTTGAACATTTAAGATGTAAGATTCTGGTTAACAAGAATTGTATAAAGGTTCGTTATATATATAGTATAAGTTATGACTCAGCCTGTATCCAAGGAAAATATTTATTTCACTGGCTCTTTATTTAATTAAATATCTCCAGAGGAGATTTTTAAGGGTTTCTTAAAAGTTTCTTAATATACACTTCATACTTTCACACATACAGAAAGCCTTTTAACGGTATCCTGTAAGGGGCAGTATTATGGTACAGTATTTTCTTGGTTTGACCTACAATGCTACTCCTTGAAAAGTATCAATAAATCTTAATTTCCAGTAGGATCCTGGCCTCTTCTTCAAGCCATCTGACGTAAGATGAGCTATCTGATGGCTTTATTTACTCGTCACAGTTCCATGAAGGCAGTTGACTCTGTTAAGCTGAATTTACTGAAATAAGAGCCTCACAATAGGAAGACGGATTTATTTTTGAGAAAGCTAATGCTGAGCTTTGACTTATTTTTGCAAAAATGATTGGACATCAGGACATTTAGACAACTAGCCATTGTTGTTTTGGATGATCATGGTGCTTATGAAGCCTTCCTTTCAGTGCAGACGGCTGAAATAAGTGATGATGTCATTAATTGGTCTTAACCAGATACATTTTTTTTGTAGTTTGATAATGGCACTTTCCTTTTCCAAACAGGATATCAAAAGGAAAGATAAATGGAGATGTTTAAAAGTTCCTAGTTGTGACAAAGGGAAGCTCACAAATGATTTCTTGGGCACAATAGTTCTGTACCATTGTAATCCACTTTGTATCTCCAGCTTTAGCTTATTAATCAAGTTGACTAAATAAGGCTGACAGAAATTCTTTTGTAAATTTGTCTTCGACATTTTATACAGGAGGATAAATGAATAAGACAAATGGACTGTACTTTGAAAAATGAGTTTGTAGAATCAGGGATGTCTGTGGTTTTGTTCCACTCAATGAGGGTGGGTTGGCAGGTGAGAACTTGGTGCCTTGTCAAAAGGCATCAAGTGGGCCTTAGAGAAACTAAACAAATGAAAAATAAGATATTAATATCAACAATTACCATTGTAAAAAAAAATAGACGCTTTGAGAAAATGCAGAACTTTTGTGGGATATTTTTGATTGACTGGTGTAAATTTTTGGTGGTTATATACCTTTTGGAGGAATGCTTTGCAGTTGAAATAAAAAATATGACCCACTTGAGAATGAAACTAGTGAGATATACAGTGAGTGGGAAAGCAGAGGCTTTGAAAATGGAAATTTCTGCATTTGATTCTTGTGTTGCCCCTCAGGGCTGTTCCCAAGTAGGGAATACACTCTCTCCAAGCCCCCGTTTTTTAAATTTGTAAAAGCGAAGGTTAAAAGACCTACCTCAAAGAATTCTGAGAGAAGTAGATGAATTTGTTAGATAGTCATCACTGGACAAATACACGTCCTTCCTCTAAGGAAGTTTCTGGTATTGTACAGATGGAGAGAGCAGCTGCCAATAATGGTCTGGGTCTGCTGACATTGAATGGACCTCTTACAACATCGGGTATGGGAAATGAGGCTAGTTGGGAACTTGCTGTTTTTCAGGAAGGCAGAGATGTGCTCTGTTATTAGAATGTGGCAGTTAATGATTTTTCCCATTGCTGGCTCAAGTGTCAGATAATTGACCCTGGTTTATGTTGTACATCTCGAGATGAAGCTGAGTCCCACTGAGGTCAATTATAGGCAGAAGTATTTATATTGGGGCGTTTGTGTTTCTGGAGTCCTCTGGCACTGGGTCTGGTCACACAGGCTAATTATCGCCACTGTGAGACAGCAAAGTTGCCTAGGCGGCAGCCACATTAAAAATTGGTCACAACACACTGAGCCAGGGGCCTTGGGAGCTTCCTGCCCAGGTAGCCTCTGGCCTCCGTGTGGCTCACAGGGAGGTTGATTACATCATTGTTGGTCATCAGACAGTCTCTGATGACGGTCCAGACTTCGATCAGTGCCTGATACATCCTGATCACATACTCATATTGAACATACTTGGGGCAGTGGAACAAAAAGTCGGTGCATGCAATTTTTTTTTTTTTNCCGTCTATGGGGTCACGCAGAGTCGGACACGACTGAAGCAACTTAGCAGAAGCAGTGTTCAGATATATATACACACACATTTTTTTATCCATTCATACATTGAGGGGCACTTGAGTTGTTTCCATATCTTGGCTAATGTAAACAATGTTGTAGTAAACATAGGGGTGCATGTATATGTATACATATATATTTTATTTTAAACTTTTTATTTTATATTGGAGTATAGTTGATTAACAATGTTCTGATGGCTTCAGGTGGACAGCAAAGGGACTCAGCCATACATATACATGTATCTGCGTGTGTGCATGCTCAGTCGTGTCTGACTCTTTGCAACCCTATGGACTGTAGCCCACCAGGCTCTTCTGTCCATGGGGATTCTCCAGGCAAGAATACTGGAATGGGTTCCCATGACATCCTCCAGGGGATCTTCCCAACCCAGGGATCTTCCCGACCCAGGGATTGAACCTGCGTCTCCTATGTCACCGGCATTGGCAGGTGGGTTCTCTACCACTAGCTCCACTTGGGAAACCCTTACACATATTGATTCTCCCCCAAACCCTACTCCCATTCAGTCTGCCGTGTTACACTGAGCAGAGTTTCATGTGCTATACAGTAGGTGTTTGTTGGTTACCCATTTTAAATAGAGCAGTGTGTAATTTGATCCCCAACTAACCCTTCGCATCATCTTTCCACCCCAGTAACCATAAGTTCGTTCTCTAAGTCTGTGAGTCTGTTTTGGTTTTATAAATAAGTTCCTCTGTATCATTTCACTTTAGATTCCATATATAAGCATGTCATGACATTTCTCCTTCTCTGTCTGATGTCACTCTAGGCCCATCCTTGGATGACATTCTCTAGGCCCATCTATGTTGCTGCAAATGGCATTATGTTATTCTTTTTAACTGCTGAGTAATATTCCATTTTATATGTGCTACATCTTTACCCATTCCTCTGCTGATGGACATTTAGGCTGCTTCCGTATCTTGGCTATTGTGAACAGTGCTACCATGAACAGTGGGGCGCATGTGTCCTTTGGACCATGTTTTCTTCTTGATATATGCTCAGGAGTAGTGATGCAGGCTCATATGGTAGCTTTATTTTTAATTTTTTAAGGAACCTCCATACTGTTCTCCATAGTGCCTGTACCAATTTACATTCCCACCAACAATGTAGGAGGGTTCCCTTCTCTCTATATCCTCTCCAGCATTTTATATTTTTGAGTTAGTGTTTTCATATTCTTTGGATAAATACCCAGAAATGGAATAGCTTGGATCATATAGTAGTTCTATTCTTGACTTTTTGAAAAATCTTCATACTATTTTCCATATGATACAGTGGCTTTCTGTATGTGAAGTAGCTGCACAAATTTACATTCCCATCAACAGTGTATGAGAGTTCCCTTTTCTCCAGATACTCTCTGCCATTTGTTATTTCTTGCCTTTTTGGTAACATTCTAACAGGTGTGAGGTAATATTCTATTGTAGTTTGACTTGCATTTCCCTAATTATTAGTTATATTGGATATCTCTTCATATGTCTTTGGCCATCTGTACTTCATCTTTGGAAAAATAAATGCCTAAGAGATCCTTTTTCCATTTTTTAATCAGGTTGTTTGTATGTTTGATGCTGATTTGTATGAGTTCTTCATACATTTCAGATATGTGATTTGTAGATATCTTCTCCCATTTAGTAGGTTGCCTTTTCATTTTGTTGATGGTTTTCTTTGCTGTGCAGAAGCTTTTTAGTTTGATGTAGTCTCATTTGATTATTTTTTACTTTTTGTTTCCCTTGCCTGAGGAGATGTATCCAGAAAGATATTGGTAAGATTCGTGTCAAAGAGCACATACCTAAGTTTTCTTCTAGGGGTCTTCCGGGTTTAGATCTTACTTTCAAGTCTTCAATCAATTTTGAGTTGATTTTTGTGCATGGTGTGAGATAGTGTTCTAGTTTTATTTTCTTACATGTGGCTGTCCAGTTTTCCCAACACCATTTATTGACAAGACTATCCTCTCTCCATGGTATGTTCTTTGCGTCTTTGTTGTAAATTTATTGTCTACATATGTGTGGGTTTATTTCTGAGCTCTCAATTGTGTTTTGTAGATCTATGTTTTTCTGCCAACATTATGCTGTTTTGATTATCATAGTTTTGTATGATAATTAGAAATCATTGAATGTTATATCTCCTGCTTTGTTCTTTTTTCCTCAGAATTGCTTTGGCTATTTTTGGGGGGTTTTCAGTTCTGTGTAAATTTTAAGATTTTTCTAGTGTGAATATTTGTGCAGAGAGTATGCACAAATGTATGCACAGGATAAGACTTAGTAACTCAACAACAGCATCAACAACATTTGCTCTAGGGTGGGTATTTTACCAAAGACCAATGAGTCCATGGTTGAAAGTCAGACTTTATGCAATGGCCTCATTCACATACATGAGCTAGATAAATTTCATGTTTCATGAAGCTGAACTTAGAACTTTAAGAGAATTAGGCAGCTGATCCAGGAGGAAGTGAGGCCAGAGATGGGTGCAGTAAAACAAGGACTCTGTGAGCCAAAACCAATAAGGACCTTGGGAACTTGTGCTTTTCTTTTTCCTTTACATGTTTAGATATAGGAATGGAAAGGAATTATCTCGCTCATTGTGCCTTCATGTAATCTTCGACTCTGGGAAGCAGACATGAGGAATGTAATGAGGGAACTGAAGTTCAGAAGTTTTAATTTCTTCAAAGCTATACAAGCAGAGTGGAAACTTGACCCTAGCTTGTTTGGTTGAAGCAGCTTGGTTCCAGCAGTGCCCATGCACTGCCAGGTGAAATAACAGAATTACAAGAAAATGAGACTGAAATGATATCTAGAGAGTTAACAGAGAGTTCAAGTTAACAGAAAAGCGATTTTATTCTTTTGAAAAAGCCTTAGGTTTCAGTAAGTTATTATTCTTTACTAATTCACACTAATTGGAGGAAAAGCTGATTATAATTCATGGAAACAGAAGTTTGTCTCATTTTTTATAGAAATGAGATTTTGTTAAATGTAGCACTTGCTGCTGCTGCTGCTGCTAAGTCGTACTTGAGGTAGCCGCAAATAGTGTGTGTGTCCTTGGGCAGTGTCTTTAGTGATTCAGTAGGAGTAGTATATGAGTGCATTTAAACATGATCTAAGATGCCTAGAACATTTGTTTGATGAACTTAAAAATCATAAATGATTTACATATTAAAGCCATCTTGGTGTTGTTTGGATTTCACAGTGTACATGTAATGGCAGTTTCCTGGCTTAAATTTAAAAACTTAATATTTTGGGGGATTTACTATATGCCAAAAACTGTGCCAAGAATTTTATACATTTTTATGTTGCCCCTCATTTAATACAACAACTTCATGTGAAAACTGTTACTGTCTTCCCCCTTCTTACACTTAAGGAAATTTAGGGTCAGAGAAATTAAGCAACATTTTCTTAATCACAGAGTTCCTAGAGCTTGGATTTAAACACAAGTTTTCCTGACACCAGAAGCTTTATTTGCTTTGATTAATCACCAGTTGATATCTTGAGGTAGTAAGATTATTTTTCTTCCCTAATTTTACTGTTATCAGAGATAGCAACATTTTCTCACAAGTCACTGGGACTGTTTGCCCAAGAGAGTGCATTTACTGAGTCTAGGATGCTGAGTTATTGTGTCTTTTTTCCCTAGCCCAACTGTCAGTGTTCTAGTTCATTCCTTTCTTTGAGAAAAGCAGCAGCCTCTTAACTGGTCTCTTTGTCCTCCGTATCAAACTCTGCAATCCATTCTCCTTATACTATCCAGAATTATCGTCAACTACCCCAGCCTCTCTCTCTCTCTCTCTCTCTCTCTTTTTTTTTTCTTTTCAGGATAATTACCTAAGCATTCTTGTGTACAAGAGCCTTCATTCCCAGGCCTTGCTGATTTAGCTGAGCGCATGCAGCCCATCTCTTTTTCTATGCTTGACATTTTCACAAGGCAGAAATTATGTTTAGGAACATCTTTCCAGTACTTTGGCCACCCAATGTGAAAAACTGATTCATTGGAAAAAACCCCAATGCTGGGAAAGACTGAAGGCAGAGGAGGTGGCAGAAGATGAGATGGTTAGATAGCATCACTAACTCAATGGACATGAATCTGAGCAAACTTCCAGCGATGGTGGAAGACAGAGAAGCCTGGTGTGCTGCAGCCCATGGGGTTGCAAAGGGTCAGACATGACTTAGTGACTGAACAATAATAAACATCTTTCAGCACCCATTTTGTTCAATCTATTCCTTCTACCTAGCATTTCATCTCTCTACAGCCCCAAACTCTTGGAAAGTCTAAAGACTTGGCTCAGGTATCAACTTTCTCTAACCCAAAGGCTACCTTAAATATGCCTATTTGCTCACTTAGGAACCTGTGCTACTCATTAGGTTAGTTGCCCTGTCCGATTCTTTGCAATCCCACGACGTGTAGCCTGCCCTGCTCCTCTGTCCATGGAATTCTCCAAGCAAGAGTCCTGGAGTGGGTTGCCATTTCCATCTCTAGGGGATCTTCCCAACCCAGAGATCAAACCCGGGTCTTCTGCAATGTAGGCAGATTCTTTACCAACTGAGCCACTAGGGAAGGGCTACACATTATCCAGGCCTTATTTCCAGTGGGATAATTTTGCCTGTGCTAATTTGTCTTCCATCTCTTTATCTACCATGTTTAACTTAGTGCCTGACACAGAGTAAACTCTCAGTTAAGTTTTGCTCGACTGGGTCTGATATGAACCTAAGATCAAAGTCTTTAACCTGGCCCCAGCGATTCGGTTTTCAGTACACAGTGTGTTGAGAGGCGATTCCTCCTGGCATTTCTACACATCTGCTATCAGCTTTTGTTCTGGAAGACTCTCTGAGCTGTGGCTTACTCACCTGTAAAATGGAGTTAATAGATTTCTGTCAGAGGGTTGTTGAGAGCAAAGAATCAAATGTGATGAACTATGAAGCTGCCTAATGAGACAATCTAGGGTCTTAAGTCTTCTTTTATTTCTTGGCAGGTGTAAAAATAAGACAGTTCTAATGAGGTCATCTGAAATTTCTAGGCCCTGCTTTTCTATTGAAACTGAAACAAAGTCTTCATTCTCATTGATTCTAGTTCTATTCTACAGGCTCCCAATCATTCCTCAGAAGGAGCAGAAGGAATGCTGACCAGAACATCATAAATGAAGTTGTGTGAAATGGATTCTATGGGAGTAAGCCCTGTGTTTAATCCTGCAAAGAATCTCAGGTAAAGCTGACTTCTGGCCAAGTCTTTTCTCTCAGATTCTATGACTCTGAGCTGTTTAATTCCTCTGTCTTCAGTATAAATGGGATTGAAAGGACTAAATTGCCTAATAGAAGTGTTAAATGCATTAATTAAGAGCTTTGATGATTCACAGGATTTCACTCAAGTTGGTTAAAATTCCAGTATGTGTGGGCCCACACTGAGTTCCAGGTGTGCCTTTTTCCTACACTTTTCTTTTTTCCTGTTCTGAACGGTGAGGCAATTCTTGTCAGCTCTGAGGCATATCCTGCCATTTTCACCTACTGAGAAACTCAGTCTTAATAAATTTTGAAAGCAGATTAATTCTCTCTCATGGTGGATTTCATTGTCAGTTTTCAGGTTTGGTTTTCTGTTGTTGTTGTTGTTGTTGTTGTTGTTGTTTTTTTGCTCTCACTTTCATCACTAAATAACACATTGTTACATAAATCTTTATTACTTTGTTCATCCATTTAGATAGACTTGGAATTCTTTTCCTCGTATGTTTTTTTTTCTTTTCTTTCTTTTTTTTTTAATTTATTTGAACTCCTAAACATGAACCCCACCCCGCCACCTCCCATCCCACATTATCCCTCCGGATCATCCCCATGCACCAGCCCCAAGCATCCTGCATCTTGCATCGAACATAGACTGGTGATTCGTTTCTTACATGATAGTATACATACTTCAATGCTATTCTCCCAAATCATCCCACCCTCTCCCTCTCCCTCTCCCTCAGAATCCAAAAATCCACTCTACACATCTGTATCTCTTTTACTGTCTTGCATACAGGGTCCTCATTACCATCTTTCTAAATTCCATATATATGTGTCAGTATACTGTATTGGTGTTTTTCTTTCTGGCTTACTTCACTCTGTATAATCAGTTCCAGTTTCATCCATCTCATTAGAACTGATTCAAATGTATTCTTTTTAATGGCTGAGTAATACTCCATTGTGTATATGTACCACAGCTTTCTTATCCATTCATCTGCTGATGGACAT
>SJYX01001672.1:662800-686483 GCA_006410675.1 Oreotragus oreotragus
TGAACATTGGGGTACATGTATCTCTTTCTATTCTGGTTTCCTTGGTGTGTATGCCCAGCAGTGGGATTGCTGGGTCATAAGGCAGTTCTATTTGCAATTTTTTAAGGAATCTCCACACTGTTCTCCATAGTGGCTGTACTAGTTTGCATTCCCACCAACAGTGTAAGAGGGTTCCCTTTTCTCCACACCCTCTCCAGCATTTATTGCTTGCAGACTTTTGGATCGCAGCCATTGTGACTGGTGTGAAGTGGTACCTCATTGTGGTCTTGATTTGCATTTCTCTGACAATGAGTGACGTTGAGCATCTTTTCATGTGTTTGTTAGCCATCCGTATGTCTTCTTTGGAGAGATGTCTATTTAGTTCTTTGGCCCATTTTTTGATTGGGTCGTTTATTTTTCTGGAATTGAGCTGCACAAGTTACTTGTATATTTTGGAGATTAGATGTTTGTCAGTTGTTTCATTTGCTATTATTTTCTCCCAGTTTTCAAGTTTGGAACAAGGTGGAACATACTCCACTGTTATTTTCTTACATTTCACAGCATTAAGAAAAGCTGTGCCTCCCCCAAACCCCCAGACTTTCATATCTGTAACCATTTTCTGTAGAATTTATGCCCTAGAAGCTACAACTTGTTGGAATTTCCCCTAAAATTCTGAACACAGCCAGCCAGAATAAATAATAGATCTTTCCATGAAGGAGAACGAACTTTCTTCCTCCTACCTTAGGAGGAATAATGACCAAAATATGAAGTTCATCCAGAAGGAAATGGCAGCCCACTTGCCTGGAGAATCCCATGGACAGAGGAGCCTGGGGGGCTACAGTCGATGGGGTCATAAAAAATCAGACATGACTGAGTGACTAACAAGAATAACAAATGAAGTTCGACCAGTCATCCATTTGTGCCCCTTTCTGTGCAAACCCCAATGGCAAGTGTCCTTCACAAACCACAGATTTAGGCTGGTCCTTGGACCAACATGGAGTAATTGAGAAAATCCCGAAGAGCCAACCCATCCTGTGTCCTTGAAGTGAAAAAAAGAAGCTTTAAACTCAGTTCTTCTCCTGCATAAGCTTGCAGTCAAGCTGCTGCTGAGTCACTTCAGTCATGTCTGACTCTGTGCGACCTGATAGACAGCAGCCCACCAGGGTCCTCTGTCCATGGGATTCTCTAGGCAAGAATACTGGAGTGGGTTGCCAATTCTTTCTCCTGCAATACTCTACGGAAGGCTACTAATTGCAAGTGATTCTCTAGGACCCTTCTCCATAGTGGCCCCAAAGATGAGAGAGTGATCCCAGGTGATATGGAAGAAAAGAGAAAGAAAATGTATTCCTCTCATTATAGGCAAAACCTATGCATCATTTAATTCGAACGATTTTTATAGCAACAATCACCATGTACAGTCTTTAGAAAGGCACCGGAGAATGTTTGCTTATTTAAATTGAATGAAACTGAACGGAGTAAAGTAATGATCAAAATTCCCCAAGCCAGGCTTCAGCAAAACGTGAATCGTGAATGTCCAGATGTTCAAGCTGGTTTTGGAAAAGGCAGAGGAACCAGAGATCAAATTGCCAACATCTGCTGGATCATGGAAAAAGCAAGAGAGTTCCAGAAAAATGTCTGTTTCTGCTTTATTGACCATGCCAAAGCCTTTGACTGCGTGTATCACAATAAACTGTGGAAAATTCTGAAAGAGATGGGAATACCAGACCACCTGACCTGCCTCTTGAGAAACTTATATGCAGGTCAGGCAGCAACAGTTAGAACTGGATATGGAACAGACTGGTTCCAAATAGGAAAAGGAGTACATCAAGGCTGTATATTGTCACCCTGCTTATTTAACTTCTATGCAGAGTACATCATGAGAAACGCTGGGCTGGATCAAGCACAAGCTGGAATCAAGATTGCTGGAAGAAACATCAATAACCTCAGATATGCAGATGACACCACCCTTATGGCAGAAAGGGAAGAGGAACTGAAAAGCCTCTTGATGAAAGTGAAAGGGAGAGTGAAAAAGTTGGCTTGAAGCTCAACATTCAGAAAACTAAGATCATGGCATCTGGTCCCATCACTTCATGGCAAATAGATGGGGAAACAGTGGAAACAGTGTCAGACTGTATTTTGGNTGATGAAAGTGAAAGGGAGAGTGAAAAAGTTGGCTTGAAGCTCAACATTCAGAAAACTAAGATCATGGCATCTGGTCCCATCATTTTTGGAGAAATAGATAGGGAAAACAGTGTCAGACTTTATTTTTGGGGGGCTCCAAAATCACTGCAGATAGTGATTGCAGCCATGAAATTAAAAGACACTTACTCCTTGGAAGGAAAGTTATGAGCAACCTAGATAGTATATTCAAAAGCAGAGACATTACTTTGCCAACAAAGGTCCCTCTAGTCAGGCTATGGCTTTTCCAGTGTTCATGTATGGATGTGAGAGTTGGACTGTGAAGAAAACTGAGTGCCAAAGAATTGATGCTTTTGAACTGTGGTGTTGGAGAAGACTCTTGAGAGTCCCTTGGACTGCAAGGAAATCCAACCAGTCTGATTTTCTAAAGGAAATCAGTCCTGGGTGTTCATTGGAAGGAATGATGCTGAAGCTGAAACTCCAATACTTTGGCCACTTCATGGGAAGAGCTGACTCATTGGAAAAGACTCTGATGCTGGGAGGGATTAGGGGCAGGAGGAGAAGGGGACAAAAGAGGAGAGATGGCTGGATGGCATTACCGACTCAATGGACATGAGGTTGAGTTGAACTCCGGGAGCTGGTAATGAACAGGGAGGCCTGGCGTGCTGCGATTCATGGGGTCGCAAAGAGTCAGACACGACTGAGTGAGTGAACTGAACTGAACTGAAACAATGCTGCTTTTGTAGGTTATCTAAATGAAAGTGGAGATGTATATTCACTGCTTTACATAAATATAATTTTAAACATTTCTCAAGGTAAATTCCTAACGTGTTTCTGGTCCCAGAATGAGGGAGCGGAAGGCAAGTGTGAGGCTGAATTATATGAGTTTTCAGGACTCCACTAACTACAGGTGAGGACTCTGAATTTCTGGGCAGTTTGCCTCTATCTGTGAAAGTCTCGAGCTATTTTTTGTTGTTGCTATTGTTTAGTCGCTATGTTGTGTCCAACTCTTTTGTGACCCCACAGATGTGGCCCTCCAGGCTCTTCTGTCCATGGGGTTTCCCAGGCAAGAATACTGGCGTGGGTTGTCATTTCCATCTCCAGGGGATCTTCCTAGACCAGGGATTGAACCTGGGTCTCCTGCTTGGCAGGCAGATTCTTTATCATTGAGCCACCTGAGAAGATCTTAGCTATTTTTACCTTCCTTTTCTCTGTGATTTTTGCTTTCATGGACCACAGAAACCTGTATGCTTCAGGAAGACAAAAATGTCTCTCTCCTTTTGAAAGTTTATGGCTTCAGACCATACACTGGGCCAACTCCAAATGCACAGTCAAGCCATACGTATGGGTAAAACTTTAAAACTGGTGAAGTTTCTTTGAGTTGCCTAAGGATTTCACTGCCCTCTTCATCATCAGCCATGATACTCAATTAAGTTCCTTTAGACTTTTTTTTTTCTTGATCATGAAATCATCCTATAGTAAAAGTTGCAAAATGATAACCCACAAAGTAAAACTATTCTGTAAATGTGTTGTGTTTGGTCTTCATACATGTTTTTTTAATGGATTTATTTAAGATTATTTATAAATCTAGAGATAATTAGCTATTAGATATTTAGGTATTTAGAAGGAGAAGAGGGTGTCAGAGGATAAGATGGCTGGATGGCATCACTGAGGCAATGGACATGAATTTGGGGAAATTTGGGGAGATGGTGAGGGACAGGAAGGCCTAGAGTGCTGCAGTCCATGGGGTCACAAGGAGTCTGACACAACTGGGCAACTGAACAACAACAACATACATCTAGAGATGTCACTCAAGAATGTGAGCCTGGGGCTTCTTAGAACATTAAAATATAACATCACACTAGACTTATCTTCCATCAGGTAACTGTTGGCTGGTGCTAAACAGAGGCATCTCTTTGCATGAAATCGTTACTGTTCTAATCTCCAGAAATCCTTCCAACTCTTAATGTCCCCGGAGCAGGGTTGGATGTTGATTTTAATTTGTTGTAATGATGGGTTGTTTTCTTCATGTAGTAGAGTTTAGTGTAAAGCAAAATAATTCTTTTATCTGTACTTCTATCGCAAGTGAGAAAAGAGAAGATAGGCCATAAACATATTTAATTAGTACTTCCAAATGCCTCAGACAGTAAAGCATCTGCCTACAATGCAGGAGACCCAGGTTCAATTCCTGGGTTGGGAAGATCCCCTGGAGAAGGAAATGGCAATCCACTCCAGCACTCTTGCCTGGAAAATCCATGGACAGAGGAGCCTGATAGGCTACAGTCCATGGGGTCGCAAAGAGTCGGACACGACTGAGCGACTTCACTTTCCAAAGTATTAGCAATTAATTCAAGTATATGGTGGCTAGCAGGGAATGAATGAAAAATATGCTCATGGAACTGACAATCAAGTGGGGATTTAGACAACAGACAAGTAAACTGGTAATTAAGATAATTTGAGGGAACAGAAGAGTGCTATAAAGAAAATAAAATAGAATAATGTAGAATGAAAAAAAAAAAGGGGGGGAGGAGTAGAGGGGTTGATACCAGAAAGGGAAGTGGAAGAAGACTGAAAGCTCAAGAAGTAACTTGCCAGGAAAGAGTTCGAATTATATTCAAAGTGTAGTGAGCAACTTTTGTAAAATTTTAAAAAGCAGAAGCAACTGGCCCTGATATGTTCTTTGAAACATCACTGTGCTTGATGTGATAAAAGGCACTCTCAAGGGGAAACAGAAGAGCTGATAGTCCAGAGACAGGGTAGGGTTTGTGCTGGTCTTGTAGATGGTGAGAAATGTCAGATCAGAGGTGTGTTCTGGAGATATTACCAATAAAGCTTACTGTTGGACTGAACTCAGTGTACATAAGAAAGAGAAAGATTAAGTAGTGACGCTTTGGGCTTGAGTACTTGCATGGGCGAGATAGGAAATGCTAAAATGGGAGTGGCAGTGAGGCTGGATGAGACAGAAGGAGATTTGAGGAACAATGGAAACACTGACACCCTTGCAGCCATATAGGCCAGAGATGGTTATTACACATCAAAGTGTGGATGTTTGGTGCACAGTAGGGTATCAGAACATGAAACTCGAGGAAGAGGTTTGGGCCGAAGGAATTTAGGGTTTGGGGTTGAATGAGATTACTTAGGAAAGGGTATTTAAAAAAAAGAAAAAAAATGTGGGTAGAGAAATATTCTTGAGTCCTCCCAATGTTTAAAGTGGAAGATGAGGAAGATTCACTGGGAGAGAACAACCAGTTGAGGACAGCATTGGGGAGAAAGAGATATTCTACCCTTCTAAGTTCTTCTGGCTGGTCTGGAAATTAGATGGCCGTGAGAAAGTGAGAGAGAGTTACAGGAGAAAATCAAACAGAAGGATAATAACATGCATATTTGGGAGAATCTAGGAAAACTGAGTAACTTGCCCAAATGGCCTAAATCCTCACTTTAAATACCATCTTCAGCTAAAGATGGAAGAGGATATTGTGGGATGTTGGGACTTTAAAGGGAAGTAGGCATTTCACATGGAGATGGGAAAGGTTTGGTAAACAAGGTTTTACTGGGCTGTTCAGAGACAATGGGACACAGATAACTCTGGAATAGCCATCATACATCTGGAGAGGAAAGACAGAGACTTTCAGAAACATTCAGTTTTATTGTTGAGTCAACCAACCCCAAAACAGCTTACCTCCGTGTTTCATTATGTGAGATAATGTTCCTAGACTTTAAACAAACTGGGTTTTCGACATGTATGATTCCTAGCTGATATACTTTCCATGACTACCTTAGATACATTAGCCAAGTACCTGCCCCCACAACCCCAAGTTAATTTTTTTCTTCTTTGCTTGTAATGATCTGATATACCTAGAGAAGAGAATGGCTATACACTCTAGTATTCCTACCTGGAAAATCTCATGGACAGAGGAGCCTGGCAGGCTATAGTCCATGAGGTTACAAAAAGTCGGATATTTTCTGATATTATAGTGTTTGTTTAAGTGGTTTTGGTCCTGCTTCCTCTTATTGAAATTAAACTCCAAGAAGCAGATATCAGCCTGCTTTCTATATTCCTGAGACCTCTGGGTCTAGGGTCCTCCCTGCCAAGTGTATGGATGTGTGCAGAGGTAAAAAGGAACTAAGAATCAGAAGTTGAGACACATTCCTAGTCATGTCTATGCCGCCCAGTAGCACCATGACACTGGGAAAGTCTCTGAACCTCTCAGAACTTAACTACCTCATCCACACAGAACTATAATGAGGGTCAGATGAAAGGTCTCAGGAGAGGGCTTTATAAATGGAACAGCAAAGTTCCCAAAAAACCCTTTATGACTAACACATGGTTTTCGTCTCAAATAACTCAGTGCTATTATTGTTTAAGGTCACAAAAGAATGTCCTTTAAGAAAAATATTCAAATTGAACTTTCCAAATACATAATTGACATGAATTAGAAATGGCAACCCACTCCAATGTTCTTGCCTGGAGAATCCCAGGGACGGAGGAGCCTTGTGGGCTGCCATCTATGGGGTCGCACAGAGTCGGACATGACTGAAGCGACTTAGCAGCAGCAGCAGCAGCAGCAGAAATGACATACCATTCTAGTGCTGTAAAGTTTGCTTTTCTGGAGTATTAAATGTAGATTTTTGTCACTTTTCTGGACACTATAATGAGCTTTTTCTCCTAAGGTATTCTGTAAGAAGTTTTCAAATTCCTGACCAAAAGGTCAGACTTGCCAAGGGCAGCAATAGATCTGAAGGGGGAAAGAAGGTTTTGTCATTCCTACTCTACTGGCAACAGAAATCTATTGTTTTTTGTTTTTTTTTTTTAATCACATCTCGATGTCTTTCCTGTGATTTCTATTTTTAAAATTCAAATCCAGTTCTCATTAGGGTAATGGGGCAGGGAGAAGAGAACATTTCTCTTAACATTTGCTTTTATTCGCTAATTCACAGATCAGACTAACCCACACAAAGCCAAGTGGATATTTATTTTTACCAGTGGCCCAGAGGGTGATAGTATTCCTCATCTAATAATTACTATGCAATCCCTCAACAAGGTAGATTAAAGAGGGAGAAAATAGTATCTTATGTATCGCTAATATAGGAATCAACTAAACCTGCTTAGGAACAAGCCTTATTGTAGTTTGAAGTTCTAGGTGTTTTCATTGGTATGATCTCCCAGGTAGGCAACCCTTTATAAAGCCGTCATTTGTATTAGATTATTGCAAGTGACATGCTTATGATAAATTATTTTTATTTTTAATGCTAATATGCTTGTTAAAATTTAGCTAAATATTTCTCAGATACCAGGTGGCAAGTTTAAAATATAACAATACATTTTTTTATCCAGGTGTTTAATCTGGAACATAGCTGTGATCTGTGAAGTCTACACAGAAGCACATGCACTCCGTTTATAGGAAAGATCATAAGAAACTTATTCTGAATTCATTCATTTGTACTCTAGAAGTAGTTATAATAAGAAGAAGCTTTGTCCCTATGTGGAAGAATATCAGCAACTTCATTTAACTCTCCCCTTTATACTGAAGGAGAGTGAGGTAGATGTGTTCAGATGTATTTGTGACATTTGATGGAAATGGATCCAAAATGTAGGGCAAATGCAGCCCTACAGCTCTTCTCTTGGGATTCCAGATTGATCTCTGTGAAAACAGCAGAAAATAAAGTGAAAAATATAATAATAATAATCCTGCCTCCTTATTAGCTGTGTCGGTACTCACATGGTCTGTCTGAGACAGGGCACTGGTTTCTACCTTCCACCAGGGCTTGAGTCCAAGTGTTATCATTCTCTTCCTTCCTCACAGAATACGGAAAATGGAGAGAGAAGGAGCTGATCATGCTGCAAGGGGGCCCTCAAGTCTGTATGTGCCACTGCTTAATGCACATTGGTTGTCTCAACTAACAAAAGTGAAGTCGCTCAGTCTTGTACAACTCTTTGCGACACCGTGGACTGTAGCCTACCAGGCTCCTCCATCCATGGGATTCTCTAGGCAAGAGTACTGGAACGGGTTGCCATTTCCTTCTCCAGGGGATCTTCCTGACCCAGGGATCAAACCCAGGTCTCCCACATTGCGGGCAGACGCTTTTTCCCTCTGAGCCACCAGGGAAGCCCTCCCGACTAATAATTAGGGCAGAATTAATACTCCAGCCTTTTTGCCATTTGATGGGAAGCTCTCCTATCATGATAGGTGGAGGAACCTGGGGCTGTGTGGGCAGACAGGAGGATAAAAGAAGTATGCTCTCTCCCTTCTACAGATGCCCCTGCTTTCATTGTGAAGATGCGAAAACAACCTCAGAGGGGGCACAGATTGTTTTCTCTAAGATTCACAGCAGGTAAGACTTTGAAGTCAGGTCTGCATGATTCTAATTGACTCCAAATGGTCCACTTGTCTCCCTCCCCTGGCCTGTGCTGTTTCCCCACATTACCCTTTATTTGGCTTCTTAATGTACAGTGACTGAGGGACAAAAAATGACAGGTGGTGAAGGAATTGCTGCAGGCACTCACAGACAACTGCCCAGAGGGGCAGAAATGTCACACCAAATCCCTGTGAATGACTCACAGCTGCCCATGGGATTTTATTTTTATAAACATACAAAAGAACTACCCCCACCACCACCCACACATGTCACTACTTGGCATTTACTGTAGGAAGAAATGATTCCATATTCTTCCACAACATCTAAGGTCATCCATCATGTTACAACTCAAAATAATATTGATAACCAAAAATATATTGGCTACCAAGAGAAATATTCAGCAGAGTTTATTTTGAAAGGCAAGAAAGGTTATAACAAAGAGATTCTATAAGCATATTTCATGACATACAAGTAATTCAAAATTGAATTTCTGAACAGAAGAGGGTTTACTGGTCAAATAAGGTTTTGAACTACTGCATTTTATGTAACCTTTTAGGTGATTCATACTGCCTATTAGCATATGAAATCATAAATATGATAATAAATAAGACTTTTTTATTTTCACATTGCTCAAATTTGTTTGACCTTATAAAACCTTTCATCACCCTCATAATACAAGTCACGGAACTAGATTTCAAGAGAATACACTATGGAAAATGAAGAATAATAAATTATAGAAATATTTAACTCAGAATACGTAAATATAAATTTTCTCCTTTAAAATCTTTTTAGAAAGGAAAATTCTGGTACTTAACAGGGTAAACTCCAGGAGCATTCCCTAGATGGCATGTCTGTTTCACCTCAAGGACCTTTCTCGTTCTTTTCCAGATAAAATAGTTACAGAGACTTAACATATTTACTCTAGAGGCTATTCCTCTAATTTTAAAATACATATGTTTAGCCTCAGTACTCAGACCTGTCCCTCAGTCCATAAAAGGACTGACTGGTCTGACATGGTAATTATTGTACCAGAAAGAAGAGAAAGAGAGAACATTACATTTAAACTGTAGTGAACATCAAGAAGAAAATAAATAAACACTATTTTCTGCATTTTAAGCAAATGCCACATCAAGGAATCTCATAGACCATCACAAACCCAGTAATCAAAGGCCAGGCACTTTCCTTGGCTGTATTCAGTGCTTTCTGTTGTGAATAAATGCAATGAAGCATTTGAAGCTGCCAAGTGAACAACCCAGAAAATACATGAAATCTTTTTTTATCTCTCTCTACAGCAAATCAGTGACTCTGTGCTCCTCTCCTACACTTTGTCTGACAAGCAGCATTTTTTATATAAAAGACAGATGAACGAGTTAATGAATGTTGTACAGATGCAGTGTCGATAGTTACCTGCCAGTTGTGTGAAACTGGGGAGAAGATGAAAGCTTAGCATCTGAGTACCCTTATCACTCAAACCAGAGGGTTTTGAAATATAGTGATTTTTCATGTCTGATGGCAGAAGGTCCCAGTGATTCTTTATTGTTACCAGGGAGCAATAACCCCTTGAATCCACCAGTGAAAAAACTCCCAAGCTCCTTGTCCCTGGAATATTTTATCTACAGGGCACTCCAGCTTGCTAAGAAGTCCTATTTATGTCAGGGAAGTAGATGTCATTGTAGAGAGACAAGAGTTAGTGCCCATCAGAAACTTGCCAGGGTGTTTGATGCTGCCATGAATGATCCCAGAACTGAATTCTCTTCTTATTTTTCCATGCCCTATTTTAGACAAAATTTCTAGGACATCCTGGCTCTCTCTTTCTCTCTCTCTCTCTCTCTCTCTCTCTCTCAACACCCCCACCATCCTGAACTTCTAAAATTGTCACTGATCTGTTACCTGGGAAGCCTTTGATTCTCCATACCTGGTCCAAGGCTGGAAAGGATCTGACATATTAGATGGTTAGATTTGCTGTCCGTCCCTGGGGACTGCAATTCTGTGCCTTTAGGAAGTGTCACTAACTTCCTGTTGAACTCCTCCTCCTCCCAGCATGCCGCTGAATTGGTGCTGCACTTCCTGTGAGAAGCTAGTGCAGAGAGCAGGGGAGGGCAGCAGAGAGAACAGGGCTGGGTACAGATCATGGTACAGTGCCGAGGTCCAGCCTCAGTAGAGTCCAGGGATATCCTCAGGATGGACAGCATCGGCGAATGAAGAAAGAGATAGAGATAAGGAAAGAGACACGGGGTGACCAAGTTTCGGCGAGCGAGGCCCATTTACTTTATTTTTCTCAGGGCTTTTATAACCTGAGTTATACATACAGCAAGGTGAAAAATGCAGAGTCAACTCAACATTCCATCAGTATTAACTTTTATCAATACCGTGTTCCTTCTTGTAAGAGTCTTATTCTCTGTACATCATCTTCTGTTCTGGAGGCCTGTCGATATTCCATGACCTCTTTTTGATAAAGGTTGATCAGCCAGAACAATAATTTTCCCTTGAAGTGTTTCTTCTTAAATTCTTAGCCTGCCTCACCCTTAAAGTTCAGAGTTACATTTTTATGGAGCAAAGATTCAGTGGGTTACAGCAAAGAAAGAACTTATTAACTCAAAGTCTAATGTTGCTAATGCTAAGGCTGCTGCTTGTAATTTCTATATCTTAACTATATGTACTCCCAGGAACACAATGAATAAGGGATGTGAGAACTAGGCATTAAGCATTGCATAGGCTCAACAATGTTGCAAGAGTCTGGATAAACCTGCCAAGTAAGCTACAATGCAAACAGGGGATTTGAAACACTCCTTTCATGCCCAGGAGATTTATTAACTAAAGCCCTAAGTTAACTCTTTTGGTCAGGGACAGCACCCTGCTAATGTCAGAAGAGCTGGTGAAAGACATAAAATAGTAAGACAGACAGATTCTGGTCTGGGGGTAGATGCTTGAGCAGATCCAAGGGGTCCGTTGAGTCCTGAGGCCTTGCTTATCAGGACTCTTCCGCATGACCTTGTCATGGGTCAGATGGCCCAGGGATTCCCTCGAGTCCTGCATGACCTTGTCATGGGTGGGATCTCCCGTGCTGGCTCCAGGCAGTGTGGCACAGAAACACTTCAGATACCATGCTCACAAGGAGACATCAGAGGTTGTAAAATCCTGGGATCTGGAACTGAGATAAGGCCCAAACCAACTGATGTAGGTAGGCTGTGAATAGACTAATGGCATTTTGGCGACTGTATAGAACAGCCCCATAGTGCCTTTTACTGGGCAGTTAAGGTCACACTGGGGTGATACACTAGCTTAAAGACACAATGCCAAGAATAAACATACAAAATAAATTCCTAAAAGAGGGGATGGAAGTCTGTGAGTCTCTTTCTGTTTTGTAAGTTGATTTGTATCATTTCTTAGAAAATGAAATTATGATTCTGGAGGGAAGGGATTAGGGATGGACATGTGCACACTGCTATATTTAAAATGGATAACCAATAGCACGTGTATAGCACGTGGAACTCTGCTCAATATTATGCGGCAGCCTGGCTGGGAGGGGGCCTTTGTGGAGAATGGAAACACGTATATGTATGGCTGCGTCCCTTTGCTGTTAAACTGAAACTATCACAGCGTTGTGAATTGGCTATACAGCATAAAAAGTTCAAAAGAAAAATAAAAAACGATGAGAATAGAATTCTGGGAAAGCAGTCTTTGAGTGAAAGGATGATAGGGCAAAGAAAGTCCATACAGGCAGACCTCATTTTGTTGAACTTCACTTTATTGCTCTTTGCAAATATTGCATTTTTCTTTTTTAAAAATTGATAATTTGTAGCAAAACTTCATTGAGCAAATCTATTGGAATCGTTTTTTTTTTTTTTCCCAACAGCATTTTCTGATTTTGTGTCTCAGCGTCACAGTAATTCTCAGAATATTTCAGATTTTTTAATGATCAGTTTATTTGCTTCAGTGATCAGTGATCTTTGACACTATGTATAATTGGTTTGGGGCACCACAAACCTTGCCCATATGATAGTGAGACAAATGGATGTGTGTTCTGACTGC
This sequence comes from Oreotragus oreotragus, assembly GCA_006410675.1. Lineage (NCBI taxonomy): Eukaryota > Metazoa > Chordata > Mammalia > Artiodactyla > Bovidae > Oreotragus > Oreotragus oreotragus. The sequence continues at coordinate 675,308 of SJYX01001672.1, forward strand.
TCCACCCACTAGCCATTCCTTGTCTCTCCTCCCCTTTTAGGGCCTCCTTATCTCCTGAGACATAATTATATTGAAATTAGGCCAGCTAATAACAATGGTTTCTAAGTCTACAGTGAAAAGAAGAGTCACATGTCTTGATTTAAATCAAAAGCTGGAAATGATTAAGCTTAGTGAGGAAGACATGTCAAAAGGTCAAAGCTGTTTAAGATGGTTGTGGCCACTTGGCTATTTCAGAAGCTCTCTTATTCTCTTCATCTGGTTTATTCCTCAGGCAAACTGGAAATAACCCACTGACCCAAGGTAATAAAAAAATTTTTTAAGTAGATCCCTTGATTCCTGTGCCCATAAAATAAAAACTTTCCAGGTGTGCAAAATATATATTAAGAATGTAAGGGAAAGGAGAAACTCACCCTGTCCTTCTTAATAACTTTGTCAAAAGGAGGTGTGGAAACCTTAATTCAGATGAAATTGCCAGGCAGAATGTGCAGAGCATACCTGAGTCTTAAAAGGTTTCCATTTCCAGATTAGAAAACAATGCAAGTTAGCTGTTAGGTCTATCAATATAAAATAGATTTCAGAGACCTGATTTGATTTTAAAATATCAGACTCCAGAAACCAATTTATGGAGGGGAATTGGTGTGAATAACAAGCTCTAATCTTATAAGCTTGTGGATGAGGTATTCTTTCATCCGGTTCTTCTCAGTGTTTTATATTAAAGCTTGTTACAAAATACTTGCTATGTATTCATGTAGACAGATTTTACTTTGCTTTGGTAACAATTATTTTGTTATACAGATCTCTTCTTTATGAGAATTGCATCTTCTTAGGCACTAACTTGATAGTCTGGGCCATCCTAATGTGGTGTGGAGAGGGGCAACATATGAACAGAACAATGTTAATGAGTCTCTAGCTTCCTCATGTAGAAACATTTGGAAGAACTGAGGCACAGTTTTGTAGGCACTTTTAAGTATCATTGGTCTTTAAAAAAAAAAAAAAAAACTTTTATTGTTTTTGTATTAGATTATAGACAATTAGCAATGTGATATTTTCAGGAAACTATCAAAACAGCAAAGGGATTCAGCCATACATATACATAAGACAGTGAAGATGTATCAGGGCCCTGTGGTTTCAGAAAATACCCTGGATACTTTGTGTATTGTATGCAAGTGTTGCAAATTCTCTACCTCTGCTGTTCCACAGCAATGAGACCACCTCTCAGTGTGTCAGCAGTGGTTGTGAAAACATCTTTCTTCCTGCAGCCCTAGCTTCTGACCTTCTTCCTAACCCTCTGCTCTCATCCTCCCCTATTTCCAGTCAGAAAGACTGTTGCACCTGGTTCTCAAAGCAGCTGCAACATCTCTGCCTCTCTGGTTTTTCCACAACTTTCCTGCCATCTCCACAAGAGTCTTGACTGTTTTCTTTCCAGGAATAGTATTTATAGTCTGTGTTTCAACACTGCTAATGCTTTCCCACTCTTAGTCTCTCTGTCTGTTTAGTGTGAATGAACTGTCTTTTTCACTTTACGGATATTTCCTTTGATTCTGAGTATGTGTTTGTAGTNTGATAGTCTTGACTGTTTTCTTTCCAGGAATAGTATTTATAGTCTGTGTTTCAACACTGCTAATGCTTTCCCACTCTTAGAGTCTCTCTGTCTGTTTAGTGTGAATGAACTGTCTTTTTCACTTTACGGATATTTCCTTTGATTCTTAGTATGTGTTTGTAGTGCTAAAACCTCTTTATTCTAACATACTGGGCTAGGCCCCTCCTTTCTCCACCATTGTCATAGTTGTTCAGTTGCTAAGTCATGTCCGACTCTTTGTGACCCCATGGATTGCAGCACTCCAGGCTTCTCTGTCTTTCAATATCACCCGGAGTTTGATCAAACTCATGTCCATTGAGTCGATGATGCCATCCAATCATCTCATCCTCTGTCACTCCCTTCTCCTTCTGCCCTCAATCTTCCCCAGCAACAGGGTCTTTTCCAATAAATCAGCTTTTCACATCAGGTGGCCAAAGTATTAGAGCTTCAGCATCAGTCCTTCCAAGGAATATTCAGGATTGATTTCCTTTAGAATTGACTGGTTTGATCTCATTGCTGTCCAAGGGACTCTTAAGAGTCTTCTCCAACACCACTGTTCAAAAGCATCAATTCTTTGGCCCTCAGCCTTCTTTATGGTCCAACTCTCACATTCATCTGTGACTACTGGAAAAACTACAGCTTTGACTAAATAGACCTTTGTTGGCAAAGTGATGTCTCTGCCTTTTGATACACTAAGTTTGTTATAGCTTTTGTTCCAAGGAGCAAGTGTCTTTTAATTTCATGGTTGCAGTTACCATCTGCAGTGATTTTGGTGAGGTGAAGGTGAAGTTCCTCAGTCGTGTCCGACTCTTTGTGACCCCATGGACTGTAACCTACTAGGCTTCTCTGTCCATGGGTTTCTCCAGGCAAGAATACTGGAATGGATTGCCATTTCCTTCTCCAGGGGATCTTCCCTACCCAGGGATCGAACCCAGGTCTCCTGCATTGGAGGCAGATGCTTTAACCTCTGAGCCACCAGGGAAGCCCCCCAAAATAAAATCTGCCACTGTTTCCACTTTTTTCCCATCTATTTGCAATGAAGTGATAGGACGGGATGCCAAGATCTTAGTTTTTTAAATGTTGAATTTTAAGCCGGGTTTTTCACTCTCCTCTTTCACTTTCATCAAGAGGATCTTTAGTTCCTCTTCACTTTCTGTCATTAAAATGGTGTCATCTGCATGTCTGAGGTTGTGATAGATTGCCAGCATTCAATTTTCCTTCCGTATGGAAGTTGTGGTGAAACTAATGGAGTTGACTAATGAAAAGGAATTGATGTGTTAATTTTCCCTGCATCACTGTTGTATTTCTGAAGCAGTTCTATCACCTGATTGTACCTTGCTTAGGCTAGCACTAAAATTTATGTTACATAATTAGGAAGGGCATGGTTGCCAAGAAACTGGATAAGATATGAAGACAAACTTCCTCATGCTGAGTTTAGAATAAACAGGAGTGAAGATGATGGAGAAGAATCTTTACTTGTTCTGTTATAGTGATATTGAGATTAGGTTTTCATTTCACTGATTCGATGTTGGTTCCTATGTGGCAGGGACACTATGCTTTAGAGCCAAGACCAAGCTCTACATCATGCATACCTGTGAATCTCTGAATTAATTCATGTTTTACTCAAGCGATAGTTATATAGCATGACAAGTGAAAAGCTTGGAAGAGATTTTGTGATACAGAGTTCTTAGCCCAATAGCAGCCTCTCTCTGTAGGAAGAAATGCATCTTAAGGATTGAACTCTCATCATGTAGCCTCCACATCTGTCAGGCATGGTGCTGAAGACATTCACACACATTTTATCATGGAAAACTCAAAGGTTCTTCAGAAGAGGTATTAGTGTTCCAGGTTTACAGAGAAGGAAACTGAAGATCAGAGAATAGTACTTATATGAATCACACTGCTAGTTGATAGGCAAAGTCGGGATCCAAATCCAGGACTTTCTGTCAAAGTCTGCACTCTTTTTTCTGCAAAAAGCTCCATGGAAACCTTGAGTATGTTAAGTCCTGCCTGACTTGTACAAGTGCTGTGTGAGTGCAAGGAAATAAAACACCACTGGAGGATTCATGCACAAGAGAGCATGATTGTGATAGCAATACAAAGGGAAAGAGAGGGAGGACACTTGAGGAAAAGGCACCGGCATCAAGAGAGCCATTTGATGAGTGACTTTTCAATACAATGTGACCAAAGGAACTAGTCCTCTCTCACCTCTTAGGACTCTTCTTGGAACTCAAGGCTAGTGTGGTCTGGCAGCAGCTGTCTCAGTCCTCTGATGCACCTCACTAGTCAAGGTGAGTTTCTTGATGTAATTTGCATTTGCTTTGTGGATAAATGGCATCTCATGACTGCTGGTCTGTTTCACTATAGTATTTCTTTCTTCATCTCATCCAGCCTTGGACATCACCCAGGAACTTGTGGGCAGTGAGTCTCTCAGCTCTGTGGATAGGCGGAGAAGAATGAGATGTAGTCACCTTCCCTCCTCTCTCAATCCTTAATTAAGCTACTGAAGCCCCTGTGTTTTCTTTAGCAGTTCAGGCCAGTGAAGAAGCATCTGTTCTCTAGAGAAGTACTGACTACTAGAAATTTCTTTGAGGATAGAAATATCTTATATAGGTGTTGCCCAATTAGATAGCCACCAGCCACATGTGGTGACTGAGTACTTAAACTCTTACAGATAATTTTAATAATATTTCATTTTAATTAACCTGAATTAAATTTAAATAGCTATATGTGGTTAGTGGCTGCCATGTTTGTCAGTGCAGTTTAAGGGATCCTGATTATTGATATAGTCTCTCTTCTTCAGGTATCTGGAGAGTGATATTTACCCCAACATTGTTGACCTTCCTTTGTAAATAGTTCATTGTTTCCCTATGCCTGGAAAGGTCTGAAGACACATGCTAATTTCAAATTCCGCACTGTCACTAGTTTGCTGCTCCAAAGACAATGACCTCGACGTTACCAAATTCTATGATCTCTACTTTACGCTTAACTTACTCAAACTCTCAGAAACATTTATGTCCAACTCTTTGTGACCCCATGGACTGTAGCCTGCCAAGTTCTTCTGTCCATGGGATTTCCCAGACAAGAATACTGCAGTGGATGCCATTCCCTTCTCCAGGGATCTTCTCTACTCAGAGTTTGAACTCGGGTCTCCAGCATTGGCAGGCGGGTTCTTTACCTCTGAGCCATCAGGGAAGCCCATTACATTGACTATTCTCTCACACTGAAATCCATGATTCCCTCGACTTTGGGGACACTATACTCTTCTTATTCTCCCCCTAGTTCCCTGACTCTTCTCTCTTGGTCTTCTCTAATTTTTTTTTTTTCCTATTCTCAATTTTAATCCAACTGTAACAGCCAAAATATTAATCATTAACACTTCAATTCACTTAGCATTGAATAATATCTATTTGTTGATGATCTAATACTTATTCCCAGCTCCAGCCTCTTCCAGGAGGCAGATTCAGACTAGTATATGTGAGGCCTTCTTGACATATCCATTTAAATGTCAAATATGCATCTAAAAATGAATATTTGAAACAGAACTCTTGGTTCTCCCCCAAATGCTACTTCTACCCATTCTAAAACAGTACTCCCATCCATTCTGTTCTCTCCTGTATCAGTTAATGGTTTCACCATCCTTCAGTTCCTTAAGTCAAAACTTTGGTGTTATCCTTGATTACTCATTTTTCACACTTCTGCATGAGCAATGAAACATCAAGTCCTCTTGACTTTACATCCAAAACATTTTGCCAACAGAGCCTCTTCTCTTCATTTCTAAAGCTATGACCCAGATTTAAGCCACCACCATCTCTCTTCTCACTTCACCATTTCTTACTTGGACTCTTGAAATAATTTCCTGAGTGCTTAGCTGCTCCATGGCTTATATTTATCTCTTTTTAAAAAAGAAGAATCCAGTGTCTTTCTCTGGAGCAGGAAGTCCTTCACAATCTGGTTTCCAGTTTCCTCTCTCCAACCTCATCTCCTGCCAGTTCTCTACTCTCTCACACAACTCCAGTCACATTCATTTGCTTTCCATTCTTTGCTCATGTGAAATTCATACACACCACGAGCCTTAAACCCGCTGTTTCTCTGGCTGCAACGCTTTATACCCTCATCTTTGTGTAGATCATTCTGTTTTATAATTAGGATCTTGGAAGAAAAACAAAGTCCTTGGCATAGACACTGATGACCACAGAGTCTAGGGAGCACCTTGGTTTCTCTCAGTCACCTCACCTCAACAGCACTTGTCACCTGAGCTGTTTTGATGGTGTTCATTTTATGTCTTCCTCCTCCCACCAGAACATAAGCTCAAGACAAGTAAGAATCTTGTCTTGGTCACAAGCTGTATCCTCAAAGACTAAGATAGTGCCTAACACAGTGGCACTAAATATTAAATATTTATTGAATAAGGAAACTAATGAATCTTGAATGCAGAAAGAATTTAATAACATTTATAAAAATCCTCTGAACTCCTGCATCATTTAATCTGTAAAAACATCTGTAGGTCAGCAGACTATTATGCACATGTTGAGCTCAGAGAAGCCTTGTGATGGTTCCAGATTAAAAAATCTTGATGTGTGAGAGACATGGTCATAGTTTTTCTCCATTTAATATTAATTTCAAGTAGTATTTAGCTTAAAAGACAACACATAGTATGCACCTAAAATATGTACACTAAATGGAGTAATTATATCATAGTGAAAAAGCTGGGCCATGCCTTCTTATTTTCTTAATTCACAGCACATTGTAATTAGTAGATAGTCATGTACATTTAATGTAAGATTGAATAAAAAAGTGAACTAATGAATATGTTACTTAGTTTTCTTCCATCTGTAATATTTAATCTTTCTACATCATGCTTTAAAATGCTTATTAGTTATAATTTGTTATCTAATTGAATTAGTACTGGTGACATTTTTAAACAGACTATCATGATACCTTTTGAGACATGTGAAGTATCAAGATTACAGATTTGATATTCACTGATTCAATATATGTAGAACTTTAGCAACAATTCCTGGATATGAACTAAAAGTTAGACTAATTGGAGAGAGTTCTGGGAATGTGGCTATAGCAAAGACACATTAAAAAAAAATAATCTGAGTACCCACATGATAACCAATAGAAATATTAGATAACAAAACCAAAGCGTGAAGGTTGCTCACTCATGTTGAGACTGCAGGTACTGTAGCCCGCCAGGCTCCTCTGTCCATGGAATTCTCCAGGCCAGAATACTGGAGTGGGTAGTCATTCCCTTCTCCAGAGGATCTTCCAAACCCAGAGATTGAATCCCTGTCTCCCTCATTGCAGGCAAATTCTTTACCATCTGAGGTCCAAGAATACTAGAGTGGGTAGCCTATCCCTTCTTCAGTGGATCTTCCCAACCTAGGAATCAAACTGGGGTCTCCTGCATTGCAGGTGGATTCTTTACCAGCTGAGCTACCAAGGAAGCCCCTATGGACAAATTTATAACAAAACTCAGTAACAGATATTCCCACAATTCCTGGAATCCAACCCTGCAAGGACAGTTCATCAACAGCTATGGACCAGACTAGCATCAACATCTGTGTTGACATCAATAGGCAAAGGCAAAGACAACAGCAGAGAGAAGCAGCAAGGCTTCTGAAGGACCTGAGACTAGAGTCTCAAACTAGCCAAAAGGTATTTGCTTTAAAATGCTGTGAACCAATTTGAGAACAACAGCTGAGGCTGACATAGTACTACCCACTGTAGTAGCAGCATCTGTAGTAATGTCTAAAGGAACTGTTCCATTTTGACTGCTATGAAAACTTAAAACCAAGCCACCACGGCACCCTTCCAGGATAAAGCACCATGCCACTGAGATGATTCAGTGTTGAGCAGGTTAGAAATAAGAGAGGAAGGTGTAAAAATTCTAAATAAAGTACTATGGAAAAATACCAAGAGGTCTCAGAAAGAAGGCTGCCATATCTTTGAACACTTCATGAAAATATGAGAGGAGGGGGAGCTGTGAGTAATATTCTGAATGCCATCTCTTTCTAATATTTGAAGGAAAGGATATATATATATATATATTTATATATATATGTATATATATATATGTATATATGAGGAATGAGGATCAAATATATACTCTAACTATATATGAACTATAACAAACACTAAGTTTACAGAAAGTTTATGAGACATTTTCTCTTCATAAAAATATCCCAACTAATAAATGAAAAGAAAATGAAAGAAATAGAATATCAATCCTTAGCAATCCCCAATGAACTGATGGATACAGGTGTTGGCCATTAACATTTGCTGATATCATAATGAGTGAAACCTAGGCATCATGTGCCTACTTATGAAAGAGTATCACACCACCTCTAGTCTTACCAAAGGTACTGAATATGAAGCAAATCAAGCTTCTGAATGCAGATGCTAATTTGCAAGAAGTACAGAGGACAGATGGAGAAGGAAATGGCAACCCACTCCAGTACTCTTGCCTGGAGAATCCCATCGAGGGAGGAACCTGTTAGGCAACAGTCCATGGGGTCGCAAAGAGTCAGACATGACTGAGGAGTTCAGTTTCACTTTCACAGAGGACAGAAGTTGTTGAACTGCACCATAAGTATACAATCAGCAAAATCTAGACTGTGGGAAACTGCAAGCAAAATGACTTGGTTTTTTTTTTTTTCACCAGATTTAAGGAAATGGAAAGGATAGAGGGTGAAAACTGTAGATTAAAATAGACTGAAGGATATCACATAGTTTTAGACTAAAAGACTAAGCTATAGTTTATAAGGATTTGCTGGCTCCTCAGGTGGCTCAGTGGTAAAGAATCTGCCTGCAGGAGACACAGGTTCTATCACAGGTCAAGAAGATCCCCTGGAGTAAGAAATGACAATCCACTCCAGTATTCTTGCCTGGGAAATCCCATGGACAGAGGAGCCTAGTGGGCTACAGTCCATGGGATTGCAGAGAGTTGAACATGACTTAGTGACTGAGCATGCATGCATAAGGATGTGTACTTGGATAATAGCAATAAAAGAAAGTGATTATGAAAATCAAATCAGGGGAGAAAGTTTGGGTTATCTTTGGAATGAGTGGCAAAGTCTGGGTTATCTGGTAAATTTTCTTTTCTTTCATGACTTAGATTGTCATTAGTGGATGTTTGTGTGTGTGTGTGTGTGTGTGTGTGCATGCACGTGCGTGCTCTGATGTGTCCCATTCATTGCAACTTCATGGACCGTAGCCTGCTAGGCTACCTTAGAATAACTCATTAAGTGATGCATTTTATGATTTTTTTGTGTTAATATATTTTATGTTACCAAAAAAAAAGATTTTAAAAATGTATTAGTCAATGTTTTAGATTTCTGAGAAATGGTGAGAACTATAGAAAGATTTCCAGAGACAAGGTGCTGAATACTTGGATACTGTAAACATTAGGGAGGACCTTGGGGACTTGAGTGAATAAATGGCCACTGGAAGAGGCCAAAGCGCTGCCATGTCTTCATTCACTGTCTCCGCGGGGTCTTCAGAGCTGATACTGGGTGATAAACATTTTGAGAGGTGTGAGGAAGCTCTGCCTAAAAAGGATACTGGGGGCTAATCACTATGCTTTTCCAAAGGAACGTCAGCAGGTATTAAAGGAGAAGCCTGAAGAGGCTGAAGGAGGTGCTGAGTCACTGAGAAATGCAGCTAATTAGTGTACCAGGCTCTCCACCAGGTCCCTTAGAAATGCAAAAACCCAGGGCTGCTGTAATTTGTCCGTAAGATTCCAAGGGTCAGCTTCTCTTTTCCTGAAGCATAAACAAGTCACAGAGAAGACAATTCTCTCTGAGAGTATAATTACCTAATACTTGAAAAGGTAGGACAATGAGTAAACCAAACTTCTCCAAAGAATCTATTCTTTAATTAGTTGACTAGGATGATCCTGAGCGTACTCACTGGCCCAGACTCAGGTGTAGCTTTGATCGATTCCATGAAGTGGTGCCACCATTTCTCAACTCACATCTCCGGAATCACTTGCACTGAGGCGGATTCTGTACTGCTGAGCTATTGGGGAAGCCTCTTTACAGCACCATCAGTTCAGTTCAGTCGCTCAGTCGTGTCCGACTCTTTGCGACCCCATGAACTGCAGCACGCCAGGCCTCCCTGTTCATCACCAACTCCCGGAGTTCACCCACACTCTTCTCCATCGAGATGGTGATGTCATCCAGCCATCTCATCCTCTGTTGCCCTCTTCTCCTCCTGCCCCCAATCCCTGCCAGCATCAGAGTCTTTTCCAATGAGTCAACTCTTCCAATGAGGTGGCCAAAGTATTGGAGTTTCAGCTTTAGCATCAGTCCTTCCAAAGAACACCCAGGACTGATCTCCTTTAGGGTGGACTGGTTGGATCTCCTTGCAGTCCAAGGGACTCTCAAGAGTTTTCTCCAACACCACAGTTCAAAAGCACCAATTTTTGGTGCTCAGCCTTCTTCACAGTCCAGCTTTCATCCATACATGACCACTGGAAAAACCATAGCCTTGGCTAGACAGACCTTTGTCAGCAAAGTAATGTCTCTGCTTTTTAATAGGCTATCTAGGTTGGTCATAACTTTCCTTCCAAGGAGTAAGCATCTTTTAATTTCATGGTGCAGTCACCATCTGCAGTGATTTTGCAGCCCACAAAAAATAATGTCTGACACTGTTTCCACTGTTTCCACATCTATTTCCCATGAAGTGATGGGACCAGATGCCATGCACCATAGTTAGACCAAAATCCTTGGAATCTGAGTTTAAATCTTAGCTCTGCCACTAGCTAGCTGGGTGACTTTGACCAAGATAGTTAGCTTGTGTATTGCTAATTTTTCTTTTCTGTTAAGTGGGACAAATAACATTAGGTACTACCATAATGAGTGATAGCAAATATCAATGACTAACACTTGTGCTTCAAAAAGTCATTTACGTAGTAAGCATTCAGCATAGTTACTAACATTCTTTAGAAGGTGCAAGAAAATCTGTGTTTTCATGTGATGTTGATGTGGAACTCTGAGAGCTTTACGATTCTTTAGAAAGCTTGTGGCAATCTGTATCAAGATCATAAAATATTTTCACACTTTAACCTGCTCATTACCCCTGGGACTATTTCAAAGAGACATAAATATGAATGTGCTCATTGAGGTATTACTTCCAATAGCAAATAATTAGAACCATGATCAATATTTTAAAACACACCGAGATTAATAGCTATCTAGTGGAATATTTTAATGTTGCTCTTAAAAGTTATGCAGACTGCATAAAAACATGAAAAAAACCTCTGTGATAGGAAATAAAAATTCAAGATTTGTTTATTTTTTACCAAACTTACAGATTTATTTGTATATATATGTATATAAAAATTCAAGATTTAGTGAGGCAAAAATTACATAGATTTATGTAAGTTTGAAACTTGTATGAACCAGATTCATATTTGATGATGAATGCTTAGATAAAATGTTCAAGTACAGAAGATATGAATGAACACAGTATCAGTTCAGTTCAGTTCAGTCGCTCAGTCGTGTCCGACTCTTTGCAACCCCATAAATCGCAGCACGCCAGGCCTCCCTGTCCATCACCATCTCCCGGAGTTCACTCAGACTCACGTCC
>SJYX01001672.1:705492-717110 GCA_006410675.1 Oreotragus oreotragus
GTTCACCCTTGCCATCTCTTGTTTGACCACTTCCAATTTGCCTTGATTCATGGACCTGACATTCCAGGTTCCTATGCAATATTTCTCTTTACAGCATGGGACCTTGCTTCTATCACCAGTCACATGCACAACTGGGTATTGTTTTTGCTTTGGCTCCATCCCTTCATTCTTTCTGGAGTTATTTCTCCACTGATCTCCAGTAGCATATTGGGCACCTAATGACCTGGGGAGTTCCTCTTTCAGTATCCTATCATTCTGCCTTTTCATACTGTTCATGGGGTTCTCAAGACAAGAATACTGAAGTGGTTTGCCATTCCCTTCTCCAGTGGACCACATTCTGTCAGACCTCTCCACCATGACCCACCCGTCTTGGGTTGCCCCATGGGCATGGATTAGTTTCATTGAGTTACACAAGGCTGTGGTCCTAGTGTGATTATATTGACTAGTTTTCTGTGATTATGGTTTCAGTATGTCTGCCCTCTGATGCCCTCTTGCAACACCTACAGTCTTACTTGGGTTTCTCTTACCTTGGACGTGGGGTTTGTTTTCAAGGCTCATGACCTCATTTAACCTTTATTCCCTCCTGAAAGGCCCTGTCTCTAAATATGGTTACAATGGGGATACACAACTTAACATATGAATTTTAGTGAGACTTATTTCAGTTCATGACTGAGGTTATGTGGTTATAGAGAAAACATATGCAAAGTACCTAAAACTATGCTTCATGCATTATAGATTGACTCTCAATGATATTGATATTTTTATTTAAAAACTTGACAGCCCTAGTGAGCAATTAAAACATGCAGGTCTAAGGGTCAGACTTTGGATAATAGTGACCCCATGATAGCAAAGCTATACAATTTGTAGTTATAATTATCCCTCATTTTATAGAGGTACAATTGGTTAGTAGATCCCAGGGCTCATAAGGTCACAGTCAGCTTCTGAGTCAATTAGGCTCTTTCCAGAGCCCTGGATCTGTTAATTCCATCTCAGGCCTGAACTAGCATACTCAATTACCATTTTACCATAGAGCCACCCATCCCAGGGGACAGCCCCTGCCATTTGTCTTTACTGAAGCTTGACCGCACTTGAAGGAAGGTCTGCAAAGCGGTCATCTACCAGACAGAGAGATTTGATAGAAAACTTTGGTCACAGACCTTGGTCCCATATCCGTGGGAACTGTTCCAACCGTAGAGATATGTGGGCTGATTAAAATTGTACTGCGCTCTGAAACCTGAAGATTGAAGATAGTACATATGAGAGCTAGAAATATCTAATTTGTCTTTAAATTTGATTTGTCCTCTGATTTCAAAGCTCCTAGCATAAAACCACTTAACCATGAAAAGCTAATATTCACACTCTCAGTCAGATGCTGACCAGAAAATGGTTATTTTAGCCTCAGACTTGGAAGGGCACATATGAAGCCTAGAAGTGCACACATTCCTTTGGCTCCCTGAGTTGCTCTCTAGGGAAGATCAGACTGAACACTCAAGCATAACTGCATTGTCTGGACCCTTAAAGGTAGTTAACTCCAGCCTCCTCATTCTTTACTCTTTTTTTTTCATCTCAGTTATACCTCAGAACATATAAATTATTGAGCCAAGGAACCTAAGGGCTAGAAGGGAAACTGGTGATAGTATGTTCAATATATCAAGAAGGAATAGAAACTCAGTAGGATGTGGTACACTGAGAATGCCCAACATCTCAGCATGAAGCAGGGATGTGGTCTTGAGTCTCAGACCAGAACTCTGCTTTAGGCTGTGGTTATACACAGTGAGAACTAGGTTTAATTTATTCCATGCACCAAGCCTATTATAACTTGCATTATTAAGAGAAAAACTTTTTAAAAAATTATTCATGAGAATTAAATGGAGAAATGCACTGGATCGTTGAAAAGAAATTGTTTGAAATTTCTTTTCAAACAGTTGTAGACATACCTCTCAGACAGTCCCCAAGATTCCCTCCCCATATAACTCTTTCCCTTTGAGTGTGGGCAGGACTTGTGACAATGATGGGGTATCACTCCCAAGAGTAGCCTGGAAGTAGCTTTGCAAGGCAAAGCTTAAGAGATTTTGCAGATGTAATTAAGGTCTCTAATCAATTGATTCTGAGTCCATCAAAAGGGATATTGTTCTCATTAAGCCTAACCTTGTCAGGTGAATTATTAAGGAAGTCAAAAGGATCTGAAGGGAGATTATTTTGCTGGACTTCAAAAGGCAGGCCACTCTAAGTTCTTCAGATTCAAGAAGAATTCTTTCACCAATCATCTGAGATTAGAAGACAACCTGAGTATCAGATGAGACTGTAGTCCTGCCTGACCCCTTGTGAGGCCCGGAGGAGAGGACTAAGCTAAGTCGTGCTCAGACTCCTGACCCACAGAAACTGAGGGGTAATAAATGGATGCTGTTTTAGCTTCTAATTTTATGATAATGGGTTACAATTCACAACTAAACCAGATTTTGGCACCTACAAGTGGAGTGGTGTGAGAGCAAAAATCTAAAAAAACATGAGAGTGGCTTTGGAATTAGACAATGAACAGAAACTGGAAGAATTTTGAGGAGTATAACAGAGAAAGCCTGAATTTTCTTGAACAGACTGTTGGAAGAATTATGAACATTGAGGGTGCTCTTAGTGAGGGCTTAGAAGGAAGTACATAACATGCTACCAAAAACTGGAGGAGGGCTGCTCCTTACTTATTATGTAGCAGCAGAAAACTTAGTGAAATTGCCTTGGGGTTATATGGAAAGCGAACTCACCAGTGTTATACCTGGTTACTTACGAAGGAAATTTCCAAAATGCAGCCTATTTTCTTCTTCTTGCTCATAGTAAAATATGAGAGGACAGAGATAAATTGAGGGATGAACTGTTAAAAGAAGACTAAAATAAGACTGGATGATTTTGAAAATTTGGCCTGAAACAGGTTCTGTTCAACTCTTGAGCTAGGAATGGTTTCCTTTTTTATTTTTAAAGAACTGATTTTTTTAAAGAAAAATAAAACAAAAAGGAGGAATATGCCATATATGTGACTTGCAAAATAGAAAATAATTACTATCTAGCCCTTTACAGGAGAAGGCAATGGCACCCCACTCCAGTACTCTTGCCTGGAAAATCCCATGGATGGAGGAGCCTGGTAGGCTGTAGTCCATGAGGTCACTAAGAGTCGGACACAACTGAGTGGCTTCCCGTTCACTTTTCACTTTCATGCATTGGAGAAGGAAATGACAACCCACTCCAGTGTTCTTGCCTGGAGAATCCTGGGGACGAGGGAGCCTGATGGGCTTCCGTCTATGGGGTATCACAGAGTCGGACACAACTGAAGCAACTTAGCAGCAGCAGCCCTTTACAGAAATGGTTTGGCCACCTCGTCCTAGAAGATGAAAGTAAAACCTCTCAGAGTAAGGCAGTATGTCTCTGGGATGCCTCTATAGTCATAACAGGGTGGAAATGAAAGGTAATGGATGATGTATTTTGGACAAAGAAGAGAAAACCAGAATATTAACAGCCTCAACCCTAGTGATGGGAGGAAATTTTAGGAAACTCTGGCCCATTTTCCAGCCTTTAGTTAGAGCTGTATCTAATCTACTTGGATAAATTCTAGAACACGGAAAGCCTGTCACACAGCATCTTCTTGTATTTGTCAATTTCCAGAATATAAATCCTACAGTGTTTAATCTGGAGACACCGTTAAGGATTCTGTTCAAACCACTTCACTTAACTGATTAGAAATCTATGGACAAGGGTGGAGGAGACTAGCCTATTATTTAGGGTAGATGCTCAGCTGCTATAGCAAAAGACTCAACAAAACAGAAATGGTTTAAATGAAACAATTGTATTTCTCCATTTTATGGGAGTGTAAAACTGGGTAGCTCAGGGCCTGAGGAGCTACTCTTAAGCTATTTCCAACAAGAGACTTCTGTCTGTAGTTTAGTTTGTTCCTAGACATCTACTCTAGGCAGTGATGGAAGGGGAAAGAGGAAGTGAAAAGTAAACAGCTTCTTCCTTAAGCGGCAACATTTTACCTTAATCACCCAGCAGCAACATTTCGAATTTGCCAGATTATAATGACATAGCCACGCCTTGTTGCAAAGGAGTCTGCGTGTATAATGTCTATCTAGGAAACTGCTAAAACTTGGAAAGTTTCACTACTTAAGAAATAAAAGGGGAGTGGGTGCTAGGATGCAGTTGCTTTCTGTCACAAAACAAAATTCTGAAAGTAAAAGGTAAAATTTGAGACTTTTTGTGCTCATTTCACATCCTTGGAAGTAGAATCTGAATTTCCTGAACCACAGAATAGAGGAACTTGAAGATTATTAAAGGTTATTTAGATTAAGAGCCTCAACTTATGACTACATCTAAAAAGTAAAAAATGGCTTGATTGATATCCGAGTCTCAGACAATGGTAGAGCTGATGATTGTCTATAAGTCTATGCTTCCATCATCACACATACAGACCACAGCACGTAGCATAGGGCACTACTATAAATATTCCAAAAAAATTATAAGGAAAGGATGGAGGGAAAATGAACAAAATGGAAAGAAAAGAAAGAAGAGAAGGATAGAAAGAATAATGAAAAGAATAAGTAGAAACACTGGCAGAGGTGATATGCTTTTTGGAGACACCTGTTTTTCCCTTTCCTGCTTGTCCAATTTATCCTGAGCATGGGTGCACCACGGCATCAGGGTATCCCGAGGGCAAATTGTAGTCTGGCTTTCAGCCGACTAGATGAGGTGGCTCATCGTGTACCACAAAGGACTTACATGCAGGATGGATAAATCCCAATCAGTGATGCTACCAGATATGGCAGTGGACACTGGAATGTGGTGGGCATCATCCATGTGAGAGGACTTCATATGGTGGTAGGCACTGGGCATATGATGGGCACACTTTGGTCACATAAATCAGGGTGAATAATCAAAACTCCTAAGACAAGGGAATAATGGGTATGAAGAAGGGCTAGCTCAGGAATTCAGGCAGCTCTGATTAATATTTCTACTTGAGATTGATCTGACCAATGAGGAAACTGAACTAATGATAACCAGATATCCTCAGAAAGAATCTTCTGGACTTAAAGGGGCCATGAGCTCTGAATGGACAAGATTTCTACTTAAAGCTAAAGCTCTCAGAAAGTTCAAGACATATAGAGATTCACTGGAGATAATTCATAATTCATAACTCAAAAATCCATTCTTTCTTGCCATATCATTATCCTGGGTCCTGGATTCTGAAGAATTTAGATCAGTGGAGAGGAGAAGAGAGGCAAATTTGGTTTAAAAGGATAGAAGTAAGCACACAATGAAGACTTTGGCATTTTTATCAGAGGAACTCTTTGTGACCCCAGGATAGATCTAAACACTGAGACAGTCCTTCATCCTTCTGGAAACCACAGGGAGACCCCCGAGGTAGTAGTGAATTGTGGGTGCCAGATTCCAGAACAGAGTTCTAACTATGCCAAAAGAGATCATATCTACATACATCCTAATAGGAACATTATGAGACAGCAGGAATATTTGATGAGAAAAGTAATCAACCAAGCTAAATGTCCCTCTAAATCTCAGTTGTTCTTAATAATAGCTAGTATCAATTTCTTACCAATTGTAGTCACTGTCCTAAGTACTTCACATGTACCACTTTGAAATAACCATATTATCCCCATATTTTAAATGAAACTATTGCACAATGGTTAAGTAAAAAGCCTAGGCTGGAGTTATTTGGTTACACAGAAGAATTGCACAGAAAAGATCTTCACGACCCAGATAATCATGAGGATGTGATCACTAATCTAGAGCCAGACATCTTGGAATGTGAAGTCAAGTGGGCCTTAGAAAGCATCACTAAGAACAAAGCTAGTGGAGGTGATGGAATTCCAGTTGAGCTGTTTCAAATCCTGGAAGATGATGCTGTGAAAGTGCTGCACTCAATATGCCAGCAAATTTGGAAAACTCAGCAGTGGCCACAGGACTGGAAAAGGGCAGTTTTCATTCCAATTCCAAAGAAAGGCAATGCCAAAGAATGCTCAAACTACCGCACAATTGCACTCATCTCACACGCTAGTAAAGTAATGCTCAAAATTCTCCAAGCCAGGCTTCAGCAATATGTGAACCGTGAACTCCCTGATGTTCAAGCTGGTTTTAGAACAGGCAGAGGAACCAGAGATCAAATTGCCAACATCCGCTGGATCATGGAAAAAGCAAGAGAGTTCCAGAAAAACATCTATTTCTGCTTTATTGACTATGCCAAAGCCTTTGACTGTGTGGATCACAATAAACTGTGGAAAATTCTGAAAGAGATGGGAATACCAGACCACCTAACCTGCCTCTTGAGAAATCTGTATGCAGGTCAGGAAGCAACAGTTAGAACTGGACATGGAACAACAGACTGGTTCCAAATAGGAAAAGGAGTACGTCAAGGCTGTATATTGTCTCCCTGCTTATTTAACTTATATGCAGAGTACATCATGAGAAACGCTGGACTGGAAGAAACACAAGCTGGAATCAAGATTGCCGGGAGAAATATCAATAACCTCAGATATGCTGATGACACCACCCTTATGGCAGAAAGTGAGGAGGAGCTAAAAAGCCTCTTGATGAAAGTGAAGGAGGAGAGCGAAAAAGTTGGCTTAAAGCTCAACATTCAGAAAACGAAGATCATGGCATCCGGTCCCATCACTTCATGGGAAATAGATGGGGAAACAGTGGAAACAGTGTCAGACTTTATTTTTTTGGGCTCCAAAATCACTGCAGATGGTGACTGCAGCCATGAAATTAAAAGACGCTTACTCCTTGGAAGAAAAGTTATGACCAACCTGGATAGTATATTCAAAAGCAGAGACATTACTTTGCCGACTAAGGTCCGCCTAGTCAAGGCTATGGTTTTTCCTGTGGTCATGTATGGATGTGAAAGTTGGACTGTGAAGAAAGCTGAGCGCCGAAGAATCGATGCTTTTGAACTGTGGTGTTGGAGAAGACTCTTGAGAGTCCCTTGGACTGCAAGGAGATCCAACCAGTCCATTCTGAAGGAGATCAACCCTGGGATTTCTTTGGAAGGAATGATGCTAAAGCTGAAACTCCAGTACTTTGGCCACCTCATGCGAAGAGTTGACTCATTGGAAAAGACTCTGATGCTGGGAGGGATTGGGGGCAGGAGGAGAAGGGGACGACCGAGGATGAGATGGCTGGATGGCATCACGGACTCGATGGACGTGAGTCTGAGTGAACTCCGGGAGATGGTGATGGACAGGGAGGCCTGGCGTGCTGCGATTCATGGGGTTGCAAAGAGTCGGACACGACTGAGCGACTGAACTGAACTGAACTGAACTGAAGTAGTAGAGCTGGAATTTGAACCTACTTGGCTCTACAACTTGCCTGCCAGGCCACTGAACTCTTCTGCTTGTCAGAACTGATCATATTTTTCTGTTTGGGGGTCTTTTCATCCATTGATCATTTTCTTTAGCCTGTTCTGTCTCCTTGGTAAAAGGTATGCTATTTAATGTCAGGGACCGTGTTCATTCCCCTCAGGCCTTTTACCTAGTGCCAATCATAGAGTCAGTATCATGGAAATGCTTGATTGATGAATTGAAGTTAAACTTTCACAGTCTGGTTAAACATTCTCTGCACATTATTGTTCAGTGGCAAATGTGAGCTCATCCTCATCAACTTCCTTTTCTACTTACCAGTAAATTGCCCAGGCATTATATTAAGAGCTAACAGCTTCAACTCCCATCCCATCTCCGTAGCTAAAGAGGGCAGAGTAGCAGTCATCAATAATGAGGGCACTGCAACACCATTCTGACCTGAGCTGACACCAATGAGCCACCAATGAGCCATCCTTGAAGAGTGAGTTTCTTTTTGGCTTCTTTTATTGGCAGCATTTCACCTTGTAGTCAGCTTCATCCTTTACTCTCTGGGATATTGCATTGCTGAGACCTAAGATTAGTTGCTCGTGAAGGAACGAGTGGGTGTTTGCAGCAGGCTCTGTTAAAATCATTACCCATTCTCTTCGCAGCACTGCCTGGACCAAATGCCTAGATTCGTGACTGTGTTGAAAAAGCAGTGCTCAAATCCATTAATCCCATCCTTTAAAATAGATCTTTCTAGATGAAGAAGAAAAGTAGAAAACATTTTCTTTGCAGTTATTTTTGGAAAGTGACTGGAGAATGTAAAGGGCACTCAATAACTCTTTGTTGAATAAATGTGTGAACGGAAAACCATTTGCAGAATTCTACATTACGAAGACCCCATTCCCAAAGGATTGGTCTTTTGCCAAAGATAATTCTCCCACGTCTGCCCACTTAATACCCTATCACCTTCCTCTTGTAAAATCTACCAACTCCAGCATATATTTCGTCATTCACTCATTCATGATTCACTTAGTAAAGGCTTTTATTGATCAAAACCTAGGTGAAGTTGCAATGCAAAGTTGACATAGATAAGTTCCTAGTGCCCAAAATGATCTGTTGGCAGCTATTCCTTGACTTCATGTTTCTGCATGAAATTGTTTATTTGCATGCATATTTTAGGAAGACCTTGAAAATTCCTGAAGCCCCTTGTCCCCAGTGGCAAAAGTGATCACAGGAAGAGCCTTCTCATCTCAAGAACTTGATACCCTGGCCAAAGTTTATCAGACTAAAGATGTGTGGCTGTTTATAGATTAGAGCACTACTCAGATTGTATCTTGTGGGAAATCTAAAGAGTGGGTTAGTCAGAAAAAACAAAAGTGGGTAGAAAAGTTATATAATTCACTCACTCCACCAAAAAAAGAAAAAAATGAGTAGGCATCTTTATTAGTCAGGAAAGGTTGTGCTATTCTGCAATAACAAATAAGTCTAATATCTCAGGGTAACTTAACAAAGGTCTGTTTCCTATAAACACTTTTTATCTAGTTCTCTGGTGTACACAGCTGTGGATGGCTTTACCACCTTATAGCCACATCATCTAGAGTATGCAGATGTGGCCATGAGGCATGACTCTACCCAAGGGAGCCTGTAGAATTATGCATAGACTTTTTATTACTTCAAGCTGAAAATAACACGTGTCACTTCTACTCAGATTTTATTCCCTAGGACTAGTCAAATGAATCCACTTAATTGCATAAGGCTGAGAAATGTAAGGAACCAATATTTGGTAAGCATTACTCTGTCACATACAACAGATAATATATATGTATAACTTAGATGGTTACCATAATTTATAATATACATCATCAGAAAACCATTCAAAATTTTNAGAATTATGCATAGACTTTTTATTACTTCAAGCTGAAAATAACACGTGTCACTTCTACTCAGATTTTATTCCCTAGGACTAGTCAAATGAATCCACTTAATTGCATAAGGCTGAGAAATGTAAGGAACCAATATTTGGTAAGCATTACTCTGTCACATACAACAGATAATATATATGTATAACTTAGATGGTTACCATAATTTATAATATACATCATCAGAAAACCATTCAAAATTTTAAAATGAGATTTTTTTTAAATGTAAAAGATGTTCTAGTACATTTTCTCCTTGTACTCTGTCTAGTCTTGCACATCCATTGGAGCCCACGATTCCAGAGTTACTAACACATCATGTTGTAGAGAGGGTCTGTCTCTGTAAGGCACGGCTGTGTCACCGATGAAAAGAGTTTCTCCTTTTGTGCCTTTCCCTACTCTCCTTACAATGAATTGCATTTTTTGAGATAATCTGAGTTTACTTTTGTTTCAGATGGCTTGAAAGAATTAAGCTAACAAAACTCTCCTCTGCCTAGGCTCTCTGGGACCCATTAGAACAATCTAATCTAGACATGCCACTAGCTGCTTTCTGAGTCTAGAGAAAAAGCAATGTTCTGGTTGCTTGTTCTTTCTTGAATGATCCCCAAAATCCATGTGGATCCCTTACACATATTTTTCTTGTCCTTCCCAGCACAGTGTCTGGCACATGTTATTTATTCAAAGATAATTCATTGACTCAATGGACAGGAGTTTGAGCAAACTCTGGGAGACAGTGAAGGACAGGGAAGTCTGATGTGCTGCAGTTCATAGCGTTGCAAAGATTCTGATGCAACTTAATGACTGAACAACAAAACCAATCCAATGATGATCATTCAGCCTCAAGGCCAGGCTGATTCACAGGACAGTAATTCTTCCTACTTGTTGCCCTTCACACATGGTATCATGGATTTTTTTTTTTTTTCAAGAAGAAAAGGACCTTGGATTTAATTCAGTACAAAACTTTTATCACCCAGATGAGTAAATGAGCAAATTGAGGCCCAGGTATGCTGAATAACTGGCCTAAGTTCAAACATTGACCTTAGTAGCAAAACTCATTGTATAGTTGAATCATTTTGTCTCTTAAACTTGGCAGGGATGGTGAGGGAGGGAACACATTGAAAAGAAACACAAAATGTAAAAACAAACCATAATTTTACTTACTCTTTGTTTAGACCTTTCTCTGTCTTTTATGAAAACTGACATCAAAGATACAATGCTAATTAGAACTTTGCATAAAAATAGGGATAAGAGAATGTTTGATGGAAGACTGGAAAACAAAATACTGTTTGAAGCAACCCTTCCATCTGTTTCAGAGAAGTCCAATGTAACAAGCCCACCAGCATCTTCCTGCTACATAATCTTAATTTAATTCAAGCAGTAAACTTCATATTTATAGTCCAGGCTATAGGAGAGGGAGATTTCATTTCCAAGGACTTCACCAAAGTGAGGACTCGATTTTACGAACTATCTAAGTTTTCTGGAGGATTCTTGAAAATCTTCTGAGAATTTAATGATATTTGTAAGTCTCATTAAATGTTAAGTTATACCTATATTTAATGGAATTCTAACATTCATTGAATGACCAACTAAATTGAAATTTTATAATGAATAACAGAATTTATTAATTCTTTCACTCAACAAATATTCAATGGGAATTTATTTTGTGCAGACACTGTTCTAAGTGCTGAGGATAAAACAATGAACAAGGCAGATATGTGTCTGTCCTTATCAATCTTACAATCTTAGTCCCTGGGGATCCAAGTTTTGATTTCTCTGGATCTCTGGAGTCCATGCGAGACCTCCATCCTGTGCCTCAGTAAATCTTCAAGGGCAAATTTTGCACTTAATATTATAGTCTACCTTTCTGGTACAGAGTTTAGAAGAAATGGCTTTGAAGTGATAACATCTGGGTGTGAATCCTAGCTCTGCTACTTCAGTTCAGTTCAGTTCAGTCACTCAGTCATATCTGACTTTTTGCAACCCCATGAATCGCAGCACACCAGGCCTCCCTGTCCATCACCAACTCCTGGAGTTCACTCAGACTCCTGTCCATCGAGTCAGTGATGCCATCCAGCCATCTCATCCTCTGTCATCCCCTTCTCCTCCTGCCCCCAATCCCTCCCAGCGTCAGAGTCTTTTCCAATGAGTCAACTCTTCACATGAGGTGGCCAAAGTACTGGAGCTTCAGCTTTAGCATCATTCCTTCCAAAGAAATCCTGTGGCTGATCGCCTTCAAAATGGACTGGTTGGATCTCCTTTCAGTCCAAGGGACTCTCAAGAGTCTTCTCCAACACCACAGTTCAAAAGCATCAATTCTTTGGTGCTCAGCCTTCTTCACAGTCCAACTCTCACATCCATACATGAC
>SJYX01001672.1:717719-778660 GCA_006410675.1 Oreotragus oreotragus
TCAGGTGGTCTGGTATTCCCATCTCTTTCAGAATTTTCCACAGTTTCTTGTGATCCACACAGTCAAAGGCTTTGGCATAGTCAATAAAGCAGAAGTAGATGTTTTTCTGGAACTCTCTTGCTTTTTCGATGATCCAGAGGATGTTGGCCATTTGATCTCTGGTTCCTCTGCCTTTTCTAAAGCCAGCTTGAACATCAGGAATTTCATGGTTCACGTATTGCTGAAGCCTGGCTTGGAGAATTTTGAGCATTACTTTACTAGCATGTGAGATGAGTGCAATTGTGTGGTAGTTTGAGCATTCTTTGGCATTGCCTTTCTTTGGGATTGGGATGAAAATTGACCTTTTCTAGTCCTGTGGCCATTGCTGAGTTTTCCAAATTTGCTAGCATATTGAGTGCAGCACTTTCACAATATCATCTTTCAGGATTTGAAATAGCTCAACTGGAATTCCATCACCTCCACTAGCTTTGTTTGTAGTGATGCTTTCTAAGGCCCACTTGACTTCACATTCCAGGATGTCTGGCTCTAGATGAGTGATCACACCATAGTGATTATCCAGGTCGTGAAAATCTTTTTTGTACAGTTCTTCTGTGTATTCTTGCTTACTAGCTTTATTTCTTTAGTTACTTTGGTTATATACAAACCCTGTCAGTTAGCTATTGCTGCACAAGAAACCAGCCCACAAGTTAACGGTGAAGCAAAGCAGACATTGATTTTTTTCTTCCTTAGGAGCTCATGGCTCAGTTGGGGCTCAACAGGGGCTCCACTGATCTGGAAACACCTGCTAGCTTGAGCAAGTTCTTCTCATGAAGATAGAAAAGTTTCTAGAGCTCCTAATCCACAGGACTGGGTAAGATGATGTGTATGTGTGTGTTATTCAGTTGTGTTCGACTCTTTGTGACCCCATGGACTATAGCCTGTCAGGCTCCTCTGTCCGTGGGATTCTCCAGGCAAGAATACTGGAGTTACCATTTCATTCTCCCAGGAATCTTCCCGAACCAGGGATTGAACCCTGGTCTCCTGCATTACAAGCAGACTCTTTACCATCTGAACCACCAAGGAAGGCTTGATGTGTATATGCTCACACCATATTCTCCACCAGCGGCAGTTGTTATACTTCAAGTCTCCCCTTTGACATTTGAACAACTTCCTTGAATGTTACCTTGGTCTACTGTTCACTGACTCTTCCCTACCTCATACCTTTTTACTACTTTTGTGAAGCTCCCACTTCCTCTGATTAAACCAACTCCTACCTCTTGAGAAGAGTCTGGACTTGGGATTTGTAATTACAGGACATTCTCTGAATCACCTCTGGGGGAACCTCTCGCCCAAACTCCACATCTTCCTTTCTAGGACTTTCTGTCCCAGCTTGAGCATGGATACAGTGACCAGTTCTGCTCCAGAAGCCCATCTAAGAGGCAAAATTCACAAACTGTGATGCTAAAGAAGGGCAGGATCACTCCTGTTGTGAATGCATGGTATAGATTTTCAAAACTTATCTTCATAGCAGTGTGTAAAGTCATTTATTACTCCCATCCAAGAGATGAAGAAATTATTGGCAGGTATTAACTTTGTGAACTTTAAATATTAAATTAGAATGAAATAATATTTTCTGGGTTTTATGGGAATTTTAAAAATAACATCCTTCTTTTCCCCTCCCATATTTTGTATCAATGAGAAATAGATGAAGAAGTCAGATGAATGGAGATCTAAACACTAGTTTTAAAACTGACAGATGTGGGAAGGTGGCTAATAAATTTAGCAATGGTTGTCTACTATTACTGGTTCCTAAGCTTAGACTGCAATAAGCTCTAATAAAATCTGTTGTGGAAAATATCAGGTCTCCTTCTCAGGGGCAAGTCCTTCCACTTATGAGGAAGAGGGGACCAGAGATAAGCATATCATAGAAAGAGTGGGAAGAGTTTAGTTTGTGCAGTTTCTGTTTGCAAATTTGCCAGACAGTTGATTCCTCCTCCAGCAGAGAGGAATGAGAGGGGATCTGCAGAGATATAAGGAAGACTTTACTGTATAGTCTCTCTAGGTAGACCTGAAACAGAGAAAAGAAGATGCCCCATAGCTCCTATTCCAACAGCCAAAGCAGATCAGAGCACTTTAGAATTCTCTTCATTTCCCATTGATTCCTGGGAGTGTGACAATTACCCTAGCACAGAAGGTGTATATGTTCCATCATCTCCATATTATCCCCCATTAGTCATTCCATTAATAAAGGAGATTTATCCTGTGAATATCCTTTTATGACCTGATAAGGAATTCATTTTCCATTTTATAAATACTATTTGGATAGGTTACACTTTCATAGACAAGGATGATATTATTTTCCACCTCTACATTTCTGTGATTGTCAGAAACACTGTTATTGTTGCTGATTTTCAGTCTCTCAGTCATGTCTGACACTTTGCAACCCCACGGACTGCAGCACACCAGGCTCCCCTGTCCTTCACTATCTCCCAGAGTTTGCTCAAATTCATGTCCATTGAGTTGATGATGCTATCCAATCATCTCATCCTCTGTCACCCTCTTCTTCTCTGCCCTCAATTTTTTCCAGCATCAAAGTCTTTTCCAATAATTCAGCTCTTCACATCAGGTGGCCAAAGTAAGAAACATGGATACCATGAAATAATACATGAGTATACAAAAGATAGGGCTTCCCAGGTGGCTCCAGGGGTAAAGAATCAGCCTTCAATACAGGAGACATGGGTTTGATCCCTAGGTTGGGATGATCCCCTGGAGGAAGGCATAATAACCCACTCCAGCATTCTTTCCTGGAGAACCTCATGGACCATAGAGCCTGGTGGGCTACAGTGCATAGGGTCACACAGATTTGGAGATGACTGAAGCGATTTAGCACACATATGAAAGATAAACATTTATGCCTACTCTCCTGTTGTACACTGAGGAAAGGGAATCCTTCTGATGCTCACATGAATATGGGCCAAAATAAAATGCCTTAAACATGCATTAATGGGGATCTTCTCTTTCTCCATGAAACCTCTTGAATTCACAAGGATAATGAAATGTCCCTTGAACTGTGCCCTCTTTGTGTCTTTGGTAGCTAGGGGGCTTCCCAGGTAGCTCACTTGGTAAAGAATCTGCCTGCAATGCAGGAGAGCCCGGTTAGATTCCTGTATTGGGAAGATCCACTGGAGAAGGGATACGCTACCCAAACCAGTATTCTTGGGCTTCCCTGGTGGCTAAGCTGATAAAGAATTCACCTGCAATGGGAGACCTGGGTTCGATCCCTGGGTTGGGGAGATCCCCTGGAGAAGAGAACAGTGACCCACTCCAGTATTCCGGTCTGGAGAATTCTATGGACTGTATAGTCCATGGGATCGCAAAGATAATGACATGACTGAGAGACACTCGCTTGTGTCTTTGTCTTTTCTGAGTAATCATGTGATCCTTAAGTAGCCATGACTTCCAGGGAGGAGAGTACTGGCCGTACTAGCGGTTACCTGACTTGCGCAAGTCCATCATGTAAGTAAATTGCAAAGCTGAGATACAAGTCTACAGCATTCTGCTTCCAAATGTGGCTCTTTTAGCCAACACCATATTTCAACAATTGTTCTTCTTCACCCAGATCATCCAATTGTTGATGTTCTGAGGCAATAAATAACTTGGAAATGAAGACGGATGTTTGGAGAATGAAACCCATAGTGTGTATAAGATACACATGCCTCTTTTGCTTAACCAGTCCCCCTTCTAAAGGCAGGGATGGAAAGGACATTATTTAGCAAAATCAGACAAACATCAGCTGAGCAACAGCCTTTTTCCCCTGCAAGACCCAGTGTAAGTTTTCAAAGCAGGGGGCTGCGGTTTTCGTTACAGACAGGTATTTCGTATCATCAGTTTCTCAGTTATATCAGCTGAAATTGCTGGGATGAGAAGTAAACATGGAAATTATCTGACTTCTATATGACAGCCTGTCACTATGACCCCAGACTGCTCAGAATGACCAGCACCCAACACACTAGGCAGAAAGGGATTGTGTACACACTTTGCTGAGCACCTAATGTCAAACAAGTGTGGGCAGTGTTATCTTGCAGTGACAGGGGACATGGGGACAGCAGGAAGCAGCCTTTCCAGTGTCTTCTTGGCCTTTCCTGTGAGCTTTTCTTATCTTCTCAACACAGTTGGGTTGCATTTGGAAGGCTAAGAAGTGAAGTGGTCTGCTCAAATTTACCCCCCCAAAGGAGTGGGTCCTCAGTGGCTTGATGCTGTGCAGAGATATAAGCCCCTAGGACACACACACACACATACACACACACCCTCTCTGTTCCTGGAAATTCCTTCTTTGTATTTCTTTATAATGCTTTCTCTGAGGCTTACAAAGCTTAAGCACAGGCATGGTCTTAACCATGAAGATGGTTAGCCCCTTGGACAGGCAAGGGGACCAAAAGGATCAGTACTCTCTTCCCTAGAATTCATGGCTGTTTAAGGACCACATGATTACTTAAAAAAGACAAAGACACAGACAGGGTACAGCTCAAGGGACATGTCATTATCTTTTATTAAAGATCTGTGCTTTGGTCTAGGGCATTGGAGTGGTAATTGACAGGAATCTCAGAGGCTTGAGTTTTCACTCTTCAAATACTGTATGGTGAAGCTTCACCCCGATTCTCCAAGGTGAAAAAACAAGCAAGCTTAGGAAGACCTGTTTTAATGAATAGCCCTCCCTTCTTTCTAACCACAGATTTCCTCAAGCCTCCAGAATGGATTCAGGAAAGCATGTGTTTTGAAAGGAAGCCACCTTATTGGGAAATTTGACACAGGACAATGAGAAAGCTCTATAGGAATGCCTTACTCCAGGAAAACAAGTAAACAAATGAAGTCATCACTGTTTCTTTTCTAAAAAGGAATCCAAAATGAAGATAAACCCAATTTGTAAGCCAGTGCTTTCTGCCCAACTTCCTCAGTCTGAGTCGACTATGGAGACTGCTTTCTTAATAAAACCTTGTTTGGCCTTCTAGAATCAAAATAATCTTGTCTTTAATTGTGGAAGAGAAAACAGGACACTTTGTTCCTACAGTCTTTCTTTCTGATGCTTCATAACACACTCTGTGACAGAGGACTAAACTGCTAATCTCCACTGATTCCACTCTTCCTCCCTCCCTTGCGCCCAGGTTTCAACACCCTGGGACCAGGCTATGTGCTGTGCTTGATTCTACACAGGGCACCACGCCTAGGGAAAATAGGCAGATGGCTTTTTACAAAATCACTATGTCTTTATTTATGATCCTGTCTCCACCTAGAACCCTGCCCTCAAATCTTCGTTGACAAGTTTCTTTTGATTATTCGAAGACCTCTCCCAATTCCACCTCATTGGGAAGGTTAGATGCTCAGTGTGTTGGCAAGAGAATTTAGCCTTGTTGTGACCTGCAAGGAACAGAAATGTAAAAGTGACACGTAGGCAACAAATAAACTAATAATGTACCTTTTTTGGAATATGGGTGGTGTGTATTTTCTCAATTTATCAATTGACCAGTAAGAGAGGTGGTTAACATCACAGTCTGAGTTTTTATGAATAATCGCTAAGTCAGTTAACACAATCAAGATAGAGAGGAGAACAGCTATGAATAATTTACTTGCTTAGAGAAATCACATGTTCTCGATGAGGGACTATCTGAGGAAGGTTTTTATGTGAGAACACGTTTCAATTTAAAGAGACAAGACTAGAAACAGTGTCTAAAAGTGTGGATCATAATGAAGTTGTGAGGTGTGCATGTGCACACACATGCTGCCCTGAACAGGAGTGTGATGGGGTTCTTATACTCTCCATAATCAAAGTTCCACTTCCCGTTCATTAAAATACAAGAACATGCCTTAAAAACTCAATTTATTTGAGGTAATTGTATTTTGCTTCATAAAGCAGTTGGTATTGCTCAGAATCTCAGCTCTACCTTTTAATCAGAGCTCTTTTATGGCTTTAGAAAGGAAGAGAAGAGACAGAAAGGATGCTGGATATGGACAGATTCCAGGACAGCATATAGGAACTGTGGTTTATGACGGGCTCCCAGCTCTCTTGATGTTTTCCCATTTCTTTTTTAAATAGAAGAGAAAAGATAAAACCCATATGCTTTCTGATCATTTTCCTCTTGGATAAAAATGATCTGCCTTCACACACTGCCCGTGATGGAGACAGATGGATCTTTCCATGTCGGAACTTACTCGATCTAGCCAATAACTCTGAAATAGGTATGAGCATTATTCCCATTTCACACAGGAGGGATCTGAAACACACTGTTCAAATTAATTCACCAAAGCCTCACAGAGAACAGCAAAGTTGGGACTCACACCTGCCAAATGGTGCTTTGGTCTGTGGCTTTAACCATTACTCAGCACCGCCCTTCATCCTGAGTGCCAGCAACTGGCTGGCTGACTGTGTTCTTCTCCATGCCTGCATTGAGGGTAACAAATATCTCATATGTTATTGCTGAGTAAGAGTCAAGGGAGCAGAGCCCGCTGCCTAAAAGAACATTAGCTGCTTTCTTGTTTTGATAATTAACAGTCCCACTAGATCACTTTTATGCTCTATTTACCCATATATCTATGCCTGCCTGCTAAGTCACTTCAGTCATGTCCAGCTCTTTGTGACCCCATGAACTGTAGTAGCTCACCAGGCTCCTCTGTTCATCAGATTTCCCAAGCAAGAGTAATGGAGTGGGTTGCCATGACCTCCTCCAAGGGATCTTATTGAACCTGTGTCTCTTACCTCTCCTGCATTGGCAGGTGGGATCTTTATCACTAATGCCCCCTGGGAAGCCTGTATAGCTATTTAGGTAGCTATATTTATCTATCCTTATCTATCAGCTGCATAAGTATCTTTGACCATTTTTTGGCTTGATTGTACTGCAGTCCCATTTGTTGTTGCTTAGTCACTAAGTCATATGCAACTCTTTGTGACCCCATGGACTGCAGCACGCCAGCCTCCATGTCCCTCGCTATCACCCAGAGTTTGCCCAAGTTCATATCCACTGAGGCAGTGATGCTATCCATCTCATCCTCTGCTGACCTATTCTTCTTTTTGCCATCAGGGTCTTTCCCAGTGAGCTGGCTCTTTGCATCAGATGGTCAAAGTATTGGAGCTTCAGCTTCAGCTACAGTCCGCCCAGTGAACATTCAGGATTGATTTTCCTTTACAATTGACTGGTTACGTCTCCTTGCTGTCCAAGGGACTTTCAAGAGTCTTCTCCAACACCACAATTTGAAATCATCACTGCTCCCCACCATAGTATTCATGAAAACCATGGAATTGGTAAGTGAAAACTAAAAATAATTCTGAGAAAATTTGAAAAGTATATATTGAGAAAATGTAGGGGATATATGAACAGTAATACAGCATGAATAGTACTGTCAATAATAATAAGATGTTTATTGTGCTGGAAACAAATATTCACATTTTCCAGGTGCATAAAAATCAGTATCACTGGATGAAGTTTTACAAATGAGAAACTTAAGAAGCAAGGTAATATCTGATCAGTAAAAAAAAAAAAAAAAAAAAAAAAAAAAACCTGANAATAATAAGATGTTTATTGTGCTGGAAACAAATATTCACATTTTCCAGGTGCATAAAAATCAGTATCACTGGATGAAGTTTTACAAATGAGAAACTTAAGAAGCAAGGTAATATCTGATCAGTAAAAAAAAAAAAAAAAAAAAAAAAAAAACCTGACATAGACTCCAGTGTTCTGAATACAATTATATTCATTATTCTAATAAATACCATTCCTACCCAGAATACTTAATCCTATAAAGGAGTTAGCTGAATATCCAGAAGTGATTGTTCATGAAATAATTTTTTACTTTGAGAAATTCCTTTACAGGTTCTCTCAGGTAAAAATCTTATGAAGAGGGTCTCCTTTGCTTATTCTATTTTTTTCTTACATTAAAAAAATGTATTATTCCCATAAAATGCCAATTTACTAGCTGATTTTCAACTTTGAGAATTGGCATGCAGCTGCTTTTTATGGATATCTAATCATAATTTCCCCTGGAGGAGGGCATGGCAACCCACTCTAGTGTTCTTGCCTGGAGAATCCCCTTGGACAGAAGTTACTGGAGCTTCCCCAATGGCTCAGCAGTAAAAAAAAAGAAAAAGAAAAAAAAAAATACCTGCAATGCAGGAGATGCAGAAGATGTGAGTTCGATCCTTGGGTGGGAAGATCCCCTTAAGAAGGGCAACCCATTCCAGTATTCTTGCCTGGTTAATCCTCTGGACTGAGGAGCCTGATGGGCTACGGTACATAGGATCACAAAAGTCAGACACGACTGAAATGGCTGAGCACACATGCACACAATCATAATTATCAACAGATAAATAATTTCAGACTATTTGAGTAATTGCTAATAGTCATTAAAGTTTTATGACTTCCTATTAATTTGGCATGTGTTTCATCTTTAAATGGTCAAGAAATGTATTGTGTTAACTTTAATAGTGGTAAAATAAACTAAAGGCCAGGCTTTACATTATAGAAATTGTAATAACATTTTGTCACTACCCTCCAAACAGAGCACTTTGAGGTAGCACTCATTAGATTTCTAATTGACTCAGAGAGAACTCAGCTTCAAAATTAAAGGAATAAAGGAAGTAAAAAGGAGAAAAACTTGAAGAAGGGAAAGATGTGATGAATGTGTGCATGTGTATGTTGTATGTTTCTACACACACAGATATGCTTTACTTCATTTACAACATATTTGTCTTTTTACACTTTGGGGATATTTGAGAAGTATGAATGCATGACTTATTGTAAAACATTATGGAGTATTGCAGTTGTAATCATAATACTTGGTCTTTTATGAAACACAGATGAGGTATTTATGAATACTTAGCTGCCGACTATGGGGTCGCACAGAGTCGGACATGACTGAAGCGACTTAGCAACAGCAGCAGCAGCAGCAGCAGCATAGAATTGGGGATTTGGAGACCTGGGACCTAGGACTAAAATTTGTCCATATGTAAGTAGCTCTGTACCAGACCACCTGACCTGCCTCTTGAGAAATCTGTATGCAGGCCAGGAAGCAACAGTTAGAACTGCACATGGAACAACAGACTGGTTCCAAATAGGAAATGGAGTATGTCAAGGCTGTATATTGTCACCCTGCTTATTTAATTTATATGCAGAGTACATCATGAGAAACGCTCGACTGGAAGAAACACAAGCTGGAATCAAGATTGCTGGGAGAAATATCAATAACCTCAGATATGCTGATGACACCACCCTTATGGCAGAAAGTGAAGAGGAGCTAAACAGCCCCTTGATGAAAGTGAAAAAGGAGAGTAAAAAAAAGTTGGCTTAAAGCTCAACATTCAGAAAATGAAGATCATGGCATCTGGTCCTATCACTTCATGGGAAATAGATGGGGAAACAGTGGAAACAGTGTCAGACTTTATTTTTCTGGGCTCCAAAATCACTGCAGATGGTGACTGCAGCCATGAAATTAAAAGACGCTTGCTCCTTGGAAGAAAAGTTATGAGCAACCTAGATAGCATATTCAAAAGCAGAGACATTACTTTGCCGACTAAGGTCTGTCTAGTCAAGGCTATGGTCTTTCCAGTAGTCATGTATGAATGTGAGAGTTGGACTGTGAAGAAGCTGAGCGCTGAAAAATTGATGCTTTTGAACTGTGGTGTTGGAGAAGACTCTTGAGAGTCCCCTGGACTGCAAGCAGATCCAACCGTCCATTCTGAAGGAGATCAACCCTGGGATTTCTTTGGAAGGAATGATGCTAATGCTGAAACTCCAGTACTTTGGCCACCTCATGANGAAGACTCTCGTGAGTCCTTTGGACTGCAAGGGCATCCAACCAGTCCATCCTAAAGGAGATCAGTCCTGGGTGTTCATTGGAAGGACTGATGTTGAAACTGAAACTCCAATACTTTGGCCACCTCATGCGAAGAGTTGACTCATTGGAAAAGACCCTGACGCTGAGAGGGATTGGGGGCAGGAGGAGAAGGGGATGACAGAGGATGAGATGGCTGGATGGCATCACTGACTTGATGGACGTCAGTTTGAGTGAACTCCAGGAGTTGGTGATGGACAGGGAGTCCTGTCATGCTGCAATTCATGGGGTCTCAAAGAGTTGGACACGCCTGAGCCACTGAAATGAACTGAATGTTGGTTGAGAACTTGGAGGCAATGGTGATGAGGTTTCTCTCCCTAGTCAAGGTACAGATCTTCCTTCTGGGGTCACTTGCAAGGTAGAAAGAACAATATAATGAGCATCCATATACCTACCGCCCAGCTTAAGAAATAATGTATCCCTAAATAGTTGAAGTCCTTCTATGTACTTGTCCCCAAATTGTGTTGCCTTCTTTCCCCACAGAAATAATCACTCATGTTAATTTTAACAGCAGTTTTATTGAGATATAGTTAATATTCTATATTCAGTTTAATATCGAGTTATCCAATCATCACCATAATCAGTTTTAAACATTCTCATCACTCCAGAAAGACACCTAGATGTTGTTAACATTCATTCTCCTTTCCTTTCACCCCACCAGACTCTCAGCACTAGGCAATCATCAGTCAACTTTATATCTCTGTGGATTTACCTGTTTTGTGTTGATTCTGTTTGTATGAAGTTTATAATATCCTTTGTAACAGGCTTTTTTTCACTGAGCACAATGTTTTTAAGGTTCATCCATCTATCAGTAAATGACTGAAAAATAATTTATTGTATGGATATACCACATTTTGTTTATCTACTCATCATTTGGTTGACATGTGTGTTATTTCCACTTTTTTTGCAGCCATGAACAATACTTCTTTTGTGAATACTAGTACAGATTTTGTGTGGAATCATTTTTTCAATTTCCTTGGGTATATATCTAGGAATGGAATTGCTGGGTCATATGGTTACTCCATGTTTTACTTTTTGAAGAATTCCCAAACTGTTTTCCAGTGTTGCTACAGCATTTTACATTCCTAATGGAGTTCTAGTTTCTCTATATCCTCGTCACCTCTTGTTATGATCATACTATTTAATTCTAGCCATCCTAGTGTGTACATAGTGGAACCTCATTGTGTTTTTGATTTTCATTTCACTGATGATTAGTGATATGGAGCATCTTTTTTACATGCTTATTGGCAATTTATATATTGTCTTTGGGAAAATGTCCACTCATTTTTATATTGGATTATTTAGGAACTCTTCCACCTCCATATTTTTTTAGTTCTAAGAGTGCTTTTTATACTCTGGATATTAGATCGACATATCATTATCATATATATGATTTGCAAATATTTTCTTTCATTCTGTGGATTATTTTTTCACTCATTTAATAGTGTCTTTTGCAGAAAAGATTTTATAAAATCAGATTTATCTATTTTTCCTTTGATTGCTTGTGTTTCACATGTTAGATCTAAGAAACCATTGTCAGATCTGAAGTCATGTAGATTTACTCTGTATTTTTTTTCTTCTAGGAATTTTATAGTAGGTGTTTGATCCATTTAAAGTTTTATAGTAGGTCTTTGGTTCTTTTTCTGTTAAATTTTGGATAGGCTGTGAAGTGGTGAGGGTGAAGTTCATTCTTTTGTGTGTGGATGCCTACTTGTCCCAACACCGTTTATTGAAAATATTATTCTTTCCCCATTTGAACTGCCTTGGCACTTTTCTGGGTATATACCCAAGAATTGAAATCACAATCTCAAAGAGATACCTGCTCCCCAGAGCTCACTGAAGCATTATTTACAATAGCCAAAACATAGAAACAACCTAAATATCCATCGACAGAGGAATGGATAAAGAAGCTTTATTCCACCTTGAAAAAGAGGAAATTCTGCCTGTTGTTATAACATAAATAAACTTGGAAGATATTATGCAAAGTAAAATAATC
This sequence comes from Oreotragus oreotragus, assembly GCA_006410675.1. Lineage (NCBI taxonomy): Eukaryota > Metazoa > Chordata > Mammalia > Artiodactyla > Bovidae > Oreotragus > Oreotragus oreotragus. The sequence continues at coordinate 729,574 of SJYX01001672.1, forward strand.
CAGACATAGAAGAGCAAATTCTACCTGATCCCACTTATATCAGAAGTCTAAAGTTGTCAAATTTGAGGTAGAGAGTAGAGTAGGGAGTTACTAGGGGCTAGGAGAAGTGGGGGCTCAGGGAGGTTTTGGTCAAAATTTTGGTCATGGTTTCACCTAAGCAAAGGAAATGGCAACCCACTCTAGTGTTCTTGCCTGGAGAATCCCAGGGATGGGGGAGCCTTTTGGGCTGCGGTCTATGGGGTCGCACAGAGTCGGACACGACTGAAGTGACTTAGCAGCAGTAGCAGCAAGATAAGTCCTAGGAATCTACAACATAGTACATATAGTTAACTCTACTGTATTGTATAGTTAAGAATTTTAAGACGGTAGAAGTTATGTTAAATGTTATTTGAAAAAAGACTTTTAGAGGTAACAAAGTTATGACATTGTATGTGGTGATGGTTTCATGGGTGTGTGCTTGCCTTCAAAATTATCAAGATGTATATATATCAAATATATACAACCTTTTTGTATGTCAATCGTGCCTCAATGAGAAAAAAATAAAACATGTCAAAAGATAAATTTTTTAAGATAAAAGAAAAAGAATTCACCATAGATATATTTTTTCTGGACTCATTTATTTTCCATTGATGTATAGCCATCCCTCCCTATCTGTGGGGAACTGGGCCCAGGATCCCCCAGGGATACCAAAATCCATGAATACTCAAGTCCCTTGTACAAAATAGCATCATATTTGCATATAGCAAACATGTCTTCCTGTGTACTTTAAATCCTCTCTAGATTACCTGTAATATTAATAGTGCAAATACTTTGTGAGTAGTTGCCAGTGCATGGCAATTTTTTTTCTCAGATTTAAAGTTTTTAAATTAATTAATTTATTTGAATTGGAGGCTAATTACTTTACAGTATTGTGGTGGGTTTTGCCATGCTTCGTCATGAATCAGCCACAGGTGTACATGTGTTCCCCATCCCATACTTTAAATCCTCTCTAGATTACCTGTAATATTAATAGTGCAAATACTTTGTGAGTAGTTGCCAGTGCATGGCAATTTTTTTTCTCAGATTTAAAGTTTTTAAATTAATTAATTTATTTGAATTGGAGGCTAATTACTTTACAGTATTGTGGTGGGTTTTGTCATGCTTCGTCATGAATCAGCCACAGGTGTACATGTGTTCCCCATCCCTAATCCCCTTCCCCCTTCCCTCCCTACCCCATCCCTCTGGGTTGTCCCAGAGCACCAGCTTTGAGTCCCCTGCTTCATGCATCAAACTTGCACTGTCATCTGTTTTACATATGGTAATATACATGTTTCAATGCTATTCTCTCATATCACCCCATCCTCGCCTTCTCCTGCACCACATAGTCCAAAAGTCTGTTCTTTACATCTATGTCTCTTTTGCTACCTAGTGCATGGCAAATTTAAGTTTTGGTTTTTAGAACTTTCTGGATTTTTTTTCCCCAAGTATTTTCATCCTCTGTTGGTGGGATCTGCAGATAAGAAGGGCCAACTGCCCGTGTCTGTCCTCTCTGCCTGATTTGAGGGATTACTGGGAAGCGCTTTCTTAACACCTTGACATGACTAATTCTAGAGATTCAGTAAGTCTGAGAAGGTGCTTAGGAATCTGCATTTTATATAAGCACTTCCAGGTGACACTGGGAGGGGGTTTAAGAAACCATAATTGTGCTTATCAGACTTTAATGAACACGTGATTCACTAAGGCTCTTGTTAAATGCAGATTCTGATTCAGTAAGTCTGGATTGGATCGGAGATTCTGCATATTTATGAAGTTCCCAGGTGGTGAAGAGGCTACTGGTGTACAGACACTGTTCATGGCTGGTCCCTGATAGGTCTCCTGCAACAGCTATATGCCAGGCCTTCCAGATGGGCCTCAGGAGGCATGGTTAGGCTTAGTTGTATATACAACTTTTTTACCCCATATTATTCTTTGCTGCTGCAAAGTCGCTTCAGTCATGTCAAACTCTGTGCGACCCCATAGACAGCAGCCCACCAGGCTCCGCCATCCCTGGGATTCTCCAGGCAAGAACACTGGAGTGGGTTGCCATTTCCTTCTCCAATGCATGAAAGTGAAAAGTGAAAGTGAAGTCGCTCTGCTACTGCCGCTGCTAAGTCACTTTAGTCGTGTCCGACTCTGTGCAACCCCATAGACGGCAGCCCACCAGGCTCCCCTGTCCCTGGGATTCTCCAGGCAAGAACACTGGAGTGGGTTGCCATCTCCTTCTCTATTATTCTTTGCCTTTATTTTAATACAACTGAGATAATGGACTTCTCCAGCTGATATGTGATACCTTCCATGTCAGATTTTGGGAGTAGATTTTGAAAAGGCTTCAGGATTTTGTTTCTGGGTTTACAGAAAAAGGCTTGTGCAGTTAGGAATGCCTAATTGAGAATGGAATTTCTTGGCTTCTGAACAACTATTGACTATAATATCCATCTATTTTAATTCTACTTTTTCCCAGAAGGTGTCTATTGGCAGGCTGTTTTTCTTTCACAGTTGATACTTTAATGCACATATAATTGCATCATGTTAGCCTGAAAAATGGGTTTAGATAAATCACAAGTGCTAGAGATAGCACCTTTTCAGTGTCTACTTGATCTGTCTTTATTTCAGAAATGTTCTGTTTTTGAAGCTGATATGTTTTTCTTAGAATCTTCCTTTTTTTAAAAAAAAAATGTTTGCCTTTAGTAAGTCATACTAATTGTTTGGATGTGGAATGTCTCCATTTTCACATAAGGACCATTTGTCTCTTTCCCCTCACAGGAAAGCTGCTGTTTTTCAAGCAGTTTGGAGAAGCTTGTACTTATTAGTCTCAAATATGTGCTCAGGCTTTGCCCTTGCATACTATTTCATGCTGTCTGGGCTCTGAGCTTGGTGTAGTCAGTGGTCATTGATTTCCTGGTAAAGGGGTTTTATAGTTTCAGGCAATTGCAACTGTAAATTCTGGATATCAATTTCTAGTAAACCCACATTTTTTAAATGAGCTCTTGTGCAGTGTTTGCTTTTTTAACAACAACAATGTTCTGACTTAGGAGCCCTTGATGTTTTTGTTTGTCCTTCATAATTTTCTAAATGTTTCATGAGGCTTTGGTGCTCTTCAGCTAACAGTGACTTAGAGTTAGTGGTGATTTTCTGATCTGAAGTCTTTTGGTGCAATATTTTAGCAGCTCTGTATTTCAGTTCAGTTCAGTTGTTCAGTCATGTCTGATTGTTTACAGCCCCATAAATTGCAGCAATCCAGGCCTCCTTGTCCATCACCAACTCCAGGAGTTCACTCAAAGTCATGTCCATCAAGTCGGTGATCCCTACGAGCCGTCTCATCCTCTGTCGTCCCCTTTTCCTCCTGCCCCCAATCCCTCCCAGCATCAGAGTATTTTCCAATGAATGAGATGGCTGGATGGCATCACGGACTCGATGGACACGAGTGCGGGTGAACTCCGGGAGTTGGTGATGGACAGGGAGGCCTGGCGTGCTGCAATTCATGGGGTCGCAAAGAGCCGGACACGACTGACTGAACTGAAAGCTCTGTGGACTCAAGCAAGTTCCTTTTTTGCAGTTTTTCTATACCTTATATCTTTTTTCTATAGAAACTGGATAACTATGTATTTGTGGAGCTTCTCTGGTGGCTCTAACGGCAAAGAATATGCCCCTCCCCCCACCCCCCCCACTCCAGTGTTCTGGCCTGGAGAATCCCACGGACAGAGAAGCCTGGTGGGCTACAGTCCATGGAGTTGCTAAGAGTGAGACACGACTGAGTGATTAACACACAACTATGTATTTTTACCTTTGAATATCAAAATAGATTAATATGAAAGAATACATTTTGCAAAGGAAAATACCTTCTTTACATTCAGAGGACTATTATTACGCATAATAATAATGCATTGAAATAATATGGCATAAAATACTCATCCCAGAGTAAATTCAAATACACAACATCACTTAATGTTTACACTGTGAACCTGTTCAACTTCAGAATATCCAGGGAGTTGCAATAGCCGTTTGCTGGTAGACCTCCATCTTTAAAGGAGAATCTAGAAAGAATCAGCACTGTATCCACTCATATTTTGGCCTTAGGAAGGTATAAGAAATAAGTTGGCTCCTGGGGTCTGGCCAGCTGGGGTGAGGAGTTTTTTGTTTGATTTATTGATTTTTGTTGAGGTTTACTGTCACACTCCTAAGTGGCCAGTGAATAAAAATAGAAGTGTGACTACGGATCACTAGAAGTACGTGAACTTCATCTTTCAGAAAGTATGTACTTGGATAAAAGTAGAGATGTAATTCTACTTTGTTAAAAAAAAAGATAAGTTTTCTATTTATACATTATGGCCAGTGAATAGATATTTCTGCAGGTTGAGATCGAAACTTATCTAAATATGTATACATGTGTTTGTTATTAGAACAAACTAGTTTTCTGAGGCATCTACACCATTAGAATAAGGAGGAGACTTTGAGTCCATATGTTCAAAACTGCTTGCTACCCAGAAGAATAGCAGATGCATATCTTCACAATAAGTAAAATTCAATTTCTATTCATATAATCTCTATTATAGGCTTAATAAAGCATGTGCATACTGTTCAAAGAGAAATGAGAAAGACATTGAATAAGATGCTAGGAGGTTTAGCAAATCAGAGATAAATTTGAATACATTTGGAAACTCTATTTGTATAATTAGTCTTTTTTATCTGGTATCTATGGAAACAAACATATATTAATACCCAGAATAGAAAATCATGTCTTCATTAATTTAGGACAGAGCCCATCTCTTCCTGATACCACCACAGCTTTAGAGCCTTAAGCTCAGGTCTCCTTTCCAAAGGTCAGCCTTGGACCTAAAGGAAGATGACACAGTCTTGGTATTTGATCAATCGGAGCATGCCCTTTCAGACTGTATGAATCTAGGGTCCTGTTTGCAGGTTTTCCGAAGGCGAAAATGCGAATTTCAACCAAAAGGACGACAAATTTGAACAGGAGTCTTGTATCGGTGTGAGTAAATGAAAGACTCAGTGGCAGGTTAGGTAAGCTTAGGAGGTTGCTTTGATGATCCCTAATTCTTTAACCTGGCTTCCCTCGTGGCTCAGAGGTTAAAGCGTCTGCCTGCAATTTGGAAGATCCGGGTTCAATCCTTGGGTCGGGAACTTCCCCTGGAGAAGGAAACGGCAACCCACTCCAGTATTCTTGCGGAGCTGACAATCAGTGCCCAGAGAACAGGTGGAAAGGGAATTAAAGGTGGCGGTCCGCTGGTGAGAGGGATCTACATCGACAGCTCCTGACCTCCAGCTTGTTGGTTGGTTTGTTAGTATGAGTTTTACCATTTCTCCAGCTCTGGAAGGCTTCCATTCAAAGTAATCTCTGACCACCTAACAACTGGTGAGTCAAAACATGAGATAGCGATTTTCTCTTCCAGTCATTAGCACGCAAGGAAGGGCTGGTGAATTCAACCGAACTTCCAGCAGCAGGGAGATTTGGATGTTTTTTTGCTGCCAGTACAACTTTGTTTGGACCTGTGCTGATAACTAGAGGTACCCTCAGGAATTTAAATTCTATGTATTATTCAAAGAAAGCAAAAAAACAGTATAGCTCATTTACCTAAGCATGTTGTTGAGGGCCTTTTCCATGGCTACAAATGACCAGTCTAAGATGAAAGAGCAAGTTATTCTATGCCATCTTGGAGATTCCTAATGATGATGACAGCATATGTGTGTGGGTTTGTGTGTGTGCAGACGCACATGCATGTGGATGGTGGTAGGGGATACGGAGCATCAGATACTTACCTTTAGGGTTACTACAATTTATGATGATGCATTATTTTCCTCTTTTAAAATATACTTTTTGAATATCTACCAAATGCTGCTGCTGCTGCTGCTAAATTGCTTCAATCGTGTCCGACTCTGTGCGACCCTGTAGACGGCAGCCCATCAGGCTCCGCCGTTCCTGGGATTCTCCAGGCAAGAACACTGGAGTGGGTTGCCATTTCCTTCTCCAATGCATGAAAGTGAAAAGTAAAAGTGAAGTCACTGGGTCGTGTCCAACTCTCAGCGACCCCATGGACTGCAGCCTATCAGGCTCCTCCATCCATGGGATTTTCCAGGCAAAAGTACTGGAGTGGGGTGCCATTGCCTTCTCCATACAAAATGCTAGCAGTCTTCTAAGCATTGAGGATACAGCAGTGATAGAAACAAGCACATTCTCTGCTCTTAGGAAGCTTGAGTTCTAGAGGATGTGCTGCGACAGTAAACCAATAAGTAAATAAATGTATGAGACAGGAGATGCTGGGCAGTGCTATAAAGGAACAGAACGCTGGGCAAAGGGTGAGAGACTGACCAGAGTGTCTTTTGAATAAGGGTGGCCAATGAAGTCGTCTCTAATCAGGTGCCATGTGAACAGAAACCTGAATAAACTGAGAGAAGCAGCCCCGTGAGCATCTCAGGGAAAATGTTTCCAGGCAGAGGGACTAGTAAGTGTGAAAGGATGTGAGGACACACTGTGGGAGGGAGTTATGAATCTGTCAGCTTCCAAGTAAGTTGTTTCAGGAAGGTCTGCTGTCTGATGAGGACTGGCAGTTTTGTAAGGGAGTTAGAACTGATCCAGGACACATAAAAGGTGTCATGTTCTGCCAGCTGGCAATGCGTTCCCCACCCTTTACCTTCCACTCCCATTTCTAGATTTACATGGTTCAAACAAAGTGGAAACAGAACAAGTATATAGATATCACGTGCACAAAGTGAGAGGCACAAAGTGCCCAAAGTGAGAGGCTTCCTCTATAAGGGATCGTGCAAATCAAAACTGAGCAGTCATAGGAGATAAATAATACAAGTCGTAGCATGCAGGAAGCAACAATGAAGATGGCTTTGCTCCTGTGACATCTGCACGCGTGTGATAGGATTCCTGAGCCCTTCCCGGTACAAGGCACTGTGCTCTACGCTGAGGGAGGGAAAGCAAAAGGAATGCGTAGTCTTTGTCCCTGTGGAGGTAATGCCTATTGGAATGACAATAGCATTGGTGTACCTTCAGGCTGTCTCTGAGGAGAGCAGCCCTTATAGTCTCTGAGTGAAGTGAACGTGAAATTGCTCAGTTGTGTCCAACTCTTTGCCACCCCGTGGACTGTAGCCCGCCAGGCTCCTCTGTCATGGGATTTTCCAGTCAAGAGTACCGGAGTGGGTTGCCATTTCCTTCTCCAGAGGATCTTCCCTACCCAGGGATCGAACCCAGGTCTCCCGCATTGTAAGCAAGACGCTTTACTGTCTGAGCCACCAGGGAAGTCACACAGTCTCTGAAGGCAGACGGAAAACAGTTCAGGGCCCAATTCTACCATCTCTAACCTGTCAGGCCAAAAATGAGCCTTCAACATGGCAGAAACTCAGAGTTCAACTCTGTCCTTACACCTCCGCTCAGGCTTGTTAGAATGCATCAGCTCATGTGCATAAAGCAACTAGGACCATGCTAGATGTTTCTTTCTGGAATGGACAGGTTATTTATTACTAGGAAGCTGGCAATAGCCTTCAAGATAGACTTTACATAATGGGCAATTTATAGCGTCATGATTTAGTAGTCATCCAGACGATGCAGTACAATGGAAATGAATTTGGCATGACTTGTGAACTTTATATATAGCTATAATGTAATCATGTCTGTACTTGCAGACATTCATTAAATGTATCAATCCATTTCCACCTAGAAGGCATGCTCATTAAATCTTTCATTTGCCAGAGAAAGCTCAGAACATATGGATATAATAAATTCTTACATCTGATCAATTAGCCATCTCACATATGTTAAACTTAAATTTAGTGTATGCCAAACCCTGGACGTATAAAATCTAACTAGATCCTACTTTCCAGGAAAACACAGTTTAGTCATGGGGCAGGAGATGTAAACAATATTTGCAACACATTGTGATAATCACTGATACAGAAACACCCTCACTTATCTTGGAAGCTAAAATAAGGGAGGAATTTGCTCCATTTAAGTGTTGGTGGTGCCTGAAGGCATCTGAACTTTACAAAAAACACTTCATTGGAGCATAGTTGATTTACAATGTTGTGTTACTTTTAGGTGTACAGCAAAATTAATCAGTTACATGTTTACATATATCCACTTTTTTAGATTCTCTTCACATATCAGTCATTAGGGAATATTGAGTAGAGTTCCTTGTGCTATACAGTAGGTCCTTATTAGTTATCTATCTATATATAGTAGTGTATATATGTCATTCCTAGAGGTGAGAATGAAAATCGTATTTGGAAGTGCTTACATTGGGTAGATGAGATTAGTCTGGAAGGGTTTGTGGAGTGAATACGGAGAAAGAGGGGTGAGAAGAAAGTTGTTGGAGGACCCTAAAGAGCAGGTAAAAATGAGGGAAAAATGATGAGAGAAGAGAGAGAGAGATCCAGTACAGAAAACCTTGGACCCATTTCCCCACATTATTTCACTGAGGACCTTCTGAGCCTCTTATACAGCTTCATGCTGGAGACGGAGAACTGGATGTTGTCTGACCACAGGAATGGATGTCACTGACCCCTTCCTTGGTTTCCTTGAACACATTGTCACCAGTGTTTAAGGGAAAGTCTTGCCAGATTTCCCTACTGCAGAACAACTCTTTATCTGTTAATTTTTCACAAGGAAGAACATATGAGATGGAAAAGTTTGGAATCAGTGGTTCCAAAGCATTGTTATAAACCAAAAAGTTGATGTTACAAGATGCTAAAAGAAGTGAAGATGAGCTTTACAGCTGGTAAAGTGATACTTTGGGCATCCGAACAGGAAGATGGACCAACTAAGCCTCTCTCATCAGAGACACAGTGTTCTCCAACTGAACAAACGTGATGTGTTTTATAATATGAAGAGAAAGAGATTAATTTATTTTAAGACTGCTGAAGAACTGATGCTTTTGAACTGTGGTGTTGGAGAAGACTCTTGAGAGTCCCTTGGACTGCAAGGAGATCCAACCAGTCCATCCTAAAGGAGATCAATCCTGGGTGTTCATTGGAAGAACTGATATTGAAGCTGAAGCTCCAATATTTTGGCCACCTCATGCAGAGTTGACTCATTGGAAAAGACCCTGATGCTGGGAAAGATTGAGGGCAGGAGGAGAAGGGGACAACAGAGAATGAGATGGCTGGATGGCATCACCTACTCGATGAACATGAGTTTGGGTAAACTCTGGGAGTTGGTGATAGACAGGGAGGCCTGGCGTGCTGTGGTTCATGGGGTCACAAAGAATCGGATAAGACTGAGCAACTGAACTGAGCTGAACTGAACTGATGCAATTTGGGGGACGGGAGTGACACTTGCAGGGTAGGCCAGCAGTCTGGAGATCTAGGGAAGAGATGAATTCTCAGCTCAAGAATGAAGACAGTCTGGAGGCAGAATTCTTTTTTTCTGGAGGATACTCAGTCTCTGCTCTTAATGCCTTCAGATGATTGGATGAGATCTACCCATGTTATGGAGGGTAATGTGCTTACTCAGGGTTCACTGATTTTAAAAAATACTTTCACAGCAACATCTGGTCTGGATTTGACCAAATGACTGGGCACAATACCCTTGCCAAGCTGACACATATAATTAACCCTCACAGATCTCAATACAGTTTTAGCCCCTTAGAAGAACTTATGGGAATGATTCTCTAGAGTGGTGCCAAATTTTAAGGCAATAGGTTCATTGGCTGCTAACAATGATGCAGATGATGCCAACCATCAGCAGTCACTTTAATTCCATTTATTCATCTATTCTTTTGATAAACATTTACTGAGAACATCCTATTTGTCAAATCCTGTCATTAGAGAGAAATCAATATGCTGTTAACCTGTCCCAATAAGCCTAAAATTAGAAATAAATATTAAAGCTAGAATAACCCTTAGAAATAATTTAATCCAGAGAAATGGGTAGGCGGGGGCGTACTCTAACTTGTGATCGTACATTCAGTGTGTGACTTGTAGAGCTGGAGTCAGGATTCAGAAAGTCTAATTTCCACTTAGTGTTCTTTTCTTTGAATGAGAATTCAGACACTGCCCGTATTTCTGGGCTTAACTTCATGTACCAATCATGGTGTAAACGTCCTGAGAGTGTCTGGGTCTCATTGCACAATCAAATGAGTCACATTCGAATTTTTAGAAGTATGATCATGTGTAGAATGATCCAGGAAAGCAAGAAGACTTTTATCTGCTCCTTAGGTGGGCTTCTGAAGAGCAGATCTTAAACACAAATAACAAATGGGTCTTTACTCTTCACCTCCCCATTGAGAAATAAGAAAGAAAAGGAAGAGCTAAAAGAACAGCCATGTGATTCCAGAACAATGTTACAAGAATAAGGCAAAGCCCAAGGAAGAGGGTCCTCTTAGGCAGAGGTGCCATCCTTCTATGTAAGTTGTCATGGCTGATATGAATCTTGTCTTCCATTCCTAACCAGGGAACCAGTCAGCTCAGGCTTTTGAAAGCATTTACCATGACTGCATGACCGAATAGCTCATTAAAATGAAACATAAATAAATAAATAACAAGCTCTCCATTTAGCATTTAGCTTCTTCTGAGAAATAGGAGACTTAATAAAACTAAATGAAAATGCACTGTTTTTCCAATTTCCTGGCTTGTTCTTATTAATCTATTTTTAAGGAGGTTTTTTTTATCTCCAAGTAAGGCAGGAATAGTTGTTGGCGCTTTAGGAAGCAGCCCAGTGTGTTCTCCTCCACTGAAGTACTCACACTCTGGTCTGTCTCAGTGGACAGTGAATTGGGACAGTGAGGTCACCCTGTCTAGAGACAAGCAGCTTCTTATGCTGGTCAATCTTCTGTGCAGTGCCTTAATGAAGAATAGCCTCAAGCATAGCTGAAAGATAGAAACAGAAAGACACGATTTCATTGTTGTCTGTTCCAGAACTACTTGTTCAAGTAGCCATTATGTGCTGTGATTCTCTCTTGATCAATAGAAAAATGAGACACAGATAATTCCAGCACACAGACTGATGGTTATGCAAAATCTCTGGCCTGGCATTCAAGAACATCTTCTTAAATACAGTTTATAAAAGCTAGGTGCAAACTTTATCCAGCTACATCCTGTCATAATCCTCTCCTAGTTGCAGTCACTCTCTACCATCATGTCAACTGAACACATTTTTAATAGAAGTAATTGGCCTGCCTCTGTGACCTTATTCTCTGGGACTATTTCTTGTGAGTGATATTTTCCAATCTTTTAGAAATCTCTTTGTGTCTTGTGACATTCATCATGCTATCTTGGCATTTAGAGATCTGCTTACATGCAGTGTCGATAAATCAAGCTTCATAAAGAAGGGTGCCAATTGTGTTACTGAAAAGCAATTAAAAGCTGAGCATGGAGAATTGGTGCTGTTTCAGAAGAAAAAAACTGCCATTACTATCCATTTGCTACAATTAATCCACCATTTCCTCAACTAGTTATTGATATTTCTCCCAGCAATCTTGATTCCAGCTTGTTTCTTCCAGTCCAGCGTTTCTCATGATGTGGAATTCTCCAGGCCAGAATACTGCAGTGGGTAGACTTTCCCTCCTCCAGAGCATCTTCCCAACCCAGGGAGCCACAAGGGCAAACCTGCATACAATTCAAAGATCAAAATATAAAAATATCTGCTATTAAGATTCTTCCCTCCACCTTAAAAAATTATTCCCCTCTCAGCAATAATTTTGGGATTCCCTTCCAGGTGTCTTAAAGGATGTGAAAGCAGATACATGTACACGCCAGCTCCTTCTCCCACATTTGATGGTGTACACGTTAAGCCTTGTTTGTGTGCAGGTTGGGCACCCCACTCTAATACTCTTGCCTGGAAAATCCCATGGATGGAGGAACCTGGAAGGCTGCAGTCCATGGGGTCGCAAAGAGTCGGACATGACTGAACGGCTTCACTTTCACTTTTCTTTCATGCATTGGAGAAGGAAATGGCAACCCACTCCAGTGTTCTTGCCTGGAGAGGCCCAGGGACAGGGGAGCCTGGTGGGCTGCCATCTATGGGGTCACACAGAGTTGGACACGACTGAAGTGACTTAGCAGCAGCAGCCTCTTGGCCTCACTTGTCTCTTCTGGTCACTGCATCACACCAGCTTCTTATGGCCTTCAACCACCATCTCACAAATGCAGCCTGGCTTCCTCTCAAGTTATGTTCAAGTCTCATTTATGTCCAAAGGGATTCTGTGAGATCCTACTTACTGGACACAAATGAACACCATGAAACAGGGGAAATTAATGCCCCATGGGGCTAATCTTTGACCGATAAGAAATATGAGCCAGCTAAATTCTTCCCCCAGACAGACCATCCTAGAAGCATCGTGGCTGCTCAGAGGATGGTCCCAAAAGGTCAGGAGATATCCAGCACACTTAGTGGCGGCTGGCACCGTAAGGCAGTGCCAATTGGCTCTCCTTGCTTTTCTGCTTGAATTCTTACGTCACTCACCGTTGCTTGCTGAGATTGCGCTCCTCAGTGAAGCCGCAGCACACAAACCTTGACCTCGCACCCTTCTACTCTGTGGTATTTTGGTGGCCCTCAGTTGGTACTACTTTTATAGGTGGCATTAATTAACTTATCTTAAGCTATTCAGAATTGAAATACTTTAATTCGTACTGGCCTTTTATACCACCAGTCTGAATTAATAACATTTTAATATCCTCAAATGATGAAATACAAATCTTGCCCATATCACATTTAATTAAAAATAATCTGAAATCATCGTGGGAATGAAGAGAAGAAATGTTATTTTTTTTCTAGCTGGCAGACAAAGTTTACCTGGTTATGTTTCTTTTCAGTTCAGTTCAGTCGCTCAGTCGTGTCTGACTCTTTGCGACCCCATGAATTGCAGCACACCAGGCCTCCCTGTCCATCACCAAAGTTCACTCAGACTCACCCACAATCCCTCCCAGCATCAGAGTCTTTTCNCTCAGTCGTGTCTGACTCTTTGCGACCCCATGAATTGCAGCACACCAGGCCTCCCTGTCCATCACCAAAGTTCACTCAGACTCACCCACAATCCCTCCCAGCATCAGAGTCTTTTCCAATGAGTCAGCTCTTTGCATGCGGTGGACAAAGTACTGGAGTTTCAGCTTTAGCATCATTCCTTCCAAGGAATACCCAGGGCTGATCTTTAGAATGGACTGGTTGGCTTTCCTTGGAGTCCAAGGGACTCTCAGGAGTTTCTCTTACACATATACATACCTGCACACTTTGAAAAGATTGATCTTCTGTTTTTAGGCAGCTGAGTTTCAGAATTTTTGAGTGATTAAGAAACTTTTAAAATCTTTGTCAGAGAAAGATAAATAGCACGTGATATCGCCTATATGTGGAATCTTAAAAATGGTACAAATAAACTTATTTACAAATCAGAAATAGAGTCACAGATATAGAAAGGAAACATGATTACCATGGGAGGTGGGGGAGGAGGGAGGGATAAATTGGGAGATTGGGATTGGCATATACACGCTACTATATATACAATAGATAACTAGTAAAGACTTACTGTATAGCACAGGGAACTCAATACTCTGTAATGACCTATAAGAGAAAAGAATCTAAAAAAGAATGGAATATTTATGTATGTATAACTTATTAACTTTGCTGTAAGCCTGAAACTAACATAATGTTGTAAGTCAACTACTCTCCAATTAAAATTAAAACAAAAAACTTTCTCTAAAGTTTTGCTACTTAAGACAGGATAGGAAAACCTTTGTTTAAAGCACAAAAGGGCATTGTTGTGAGGCATGTAGGATGTACTAGCTCATTATTTTTTTCACATCATTTGAATTGAAATAGACATTANGCTGAAACTAACATAATGTTGTAAGTCAACTACTCTCCAATTAAAATTAAAACAAAAAACTTTCTCTAAAGTTTTGCTACTTAAGACAGGATAGGAAAACCTTTGTTTAAAGCACAAAAGGGCATTGTTGTGAGGCATGTAGGATGTACTAGCTCATTATTTTTTTCACATCATTTGAATTGAAATAGACATTAGCATATACACTTGACTGAGTTTGAAAATCTGAGACTTTTTACGGACATTAGCTGGTGTGCTGTATTGTCCCACATAGTGAGTCAGTGTTTCTAGCTAGTGTCGTTTTTCTCCTTGTAGGTGACCATGGAGGAAAGAGTGACCCACTTAGTTATTCTCAGCCGTGACCTGAAGGCCTTCTTGAGAAAGGTTATATATAAGGTTTTTATGATTTATTTTCACATAGAGTCAATAGTAATGTTGAAACCTCTACCCATATACTTTTACTCTACTAATTCCATATCTTACAGGAAAAAATAAGTTTACAAGAGGAAACCCGATGATTAGATATCACTCTTTACCTAACTGTACCACTGTTAGAAGACTTTTCACACTCTCTAGTCTTTGAATTTTCAGAATTAATCTTATATTCATTTCTTTCACTCTTTAGTGTCTGAAATGCCTTTTGCTTCTGGGTCTCTGGGTACATTTTTCAAATTGTTATGCCATAGACACAAAGTTCAAGTAGATTTTAAATGATAGGATAAGCAGTTGTGAATTTATATATATATATATATATACACATCCACTTTAGGATAGTCCCAATCTCTGGAGAGGAAAATAGGGGAAGTGAATAGGATTTTAAATATATCTGAAACGTTTTATGCCTTTAAAAGAGATATAGGATAGAGTTTGGACTTTCCTGGTGGCTCTGTGGTAAAGAATTCACCTACCAATACAAGAAATGCAGGTTTGATCCCTGGTTCTGGAATATTCCCCTGGAGATACCCACTCCAGTATTGCCTGGGAAATCTCATGGACAGAGGAGCTTGGTGGGCTACAGTCCATGGCTTCTAAACAACAACAGGACAGAACTTAAATTCTTAAATTTGGTTGGTGGGTACATGGGAATTGTTCTATTTTCTGTACTTTTCTGTATGTTTGAAATATTTAAAATTAAAAAAATGTTTAAGGAAATATATAAAATTAAATGTAAACACTATATTAAATATAGTTAAATAAAGTAGTGCTAGTTGGAGAAGGAAATGGCAACCCACTCCAATACTCTTGCCTGGAAAATCCCATGGATGGAGGAGCCTGGTAAAGTAGTTATATATTACACTCAAAGTTGAAAAAACAAAAATGACCTTTAACTTTATGCTAAATGAGAAACTCAAATCCTTTGGTTGGAAACCAGGCTATTTTAGACATGTGAATAACACAAACAGTGAGTTTATCTCTAGGGAAATGGCATTTAGCACCCTCAGAGCATCCTGAATCTCAAAGATAGAGAAGATTAGGTAAAGGTTATTGTTCTAGCCTTTAGCTAATGCCATACAACCGTGGCTTTGAAATCCTAGAACAATGGAGAAGAAAGTTCTGTTTTGTTAAGATGTATTCTTATAGATGTTGTCTCCTTAGGAATTCTACCCTTGAATCTTTTTTAAAGATTTGTGGCGATGAAGTCTATACTCTTTCATTGGTCAATTATTCACATATTTCTTTATGAATGTCATGCTAGTCACTTTCCTAGACTCTCTTCTCTTCATAGAAGTTTCCCTTTTAGCCCAGATATTCCCAAAACATTCATATTTGATTCCAGGAAGGCACATTATCATTACATTTGTATTATAGATTATAAACCTCTTTCTTAAAGTGTGTCCTCCAGAACTTAATAGAAGACCCATGCAAATCTTTCCAGGATAGAACTGAATGGGAACATCACTGCAGTAGAACAGGAGACCCATTCTTATTATTAATGATAGGGCCATAGAATACTCTGAATTTATTGCATGTTCCAATTAAAACTCCTCTCATTCTCCATCCTCCATTATTGTGAGGTACCCCCACACTGTTTTCAGTTCATCTCAGGGAACATAAGTGCAATAAAAGATAATGCAGGCACAACATAGAACAAACATGAAAGCAATTATCAAAACGCATATGCACAACAATGGAGAAAGGTTTGGAGCAGCCACACAATGCTGCGGGGTTTCTTTTCTCTTTGAACCTGTGAATGGGTAAGTGAAGTTTTTAGAGGGCCATTGTACAATAAGTATCACAATTTAAAACATAGAAAATTTTCCTTCAAGAACAATACTAATTGAAATATAATTGCTTCACAATGTTGTGTTAGTTACTGCTGTACAACAATGTGTATATAATACTTTTTAAAATGGGGCAAAGGTGTCTATAAAGTATGTCTTTGCTGCTTATCCAGATTTTATTGCTTGGTTTGTCAGTATAATCACTCTTCCCCACCTCCCTCCTTTGTATTTACAAGGCAAAACAAGCTCTCCCTAGTTTCGTGATTCTCAGACTTTCCAGTGTATCAGAATCACCTGGAGGGAAGTGAGACTGGACTGATAGGCCTTACCCCAGGCATTGTGAGATAAGTAATTCTAGGGTTGTTGTTGTTTATTCACTTAGTCATGTCCGACTCTTTGTGACCCCAAGGACTGCAGCATGCCAGGTCCCCCTGTCCCTCACTGTCTCCCAGAGCTTGCTCAAACTGATGCCCTTCGAGTTGGTGATGCCATCCAACCATCTCATCCTCTGTCATCCTCATCTACTCCTGCTTTTAACCTCCCCAGCATCAGGGTCTTTTCTGATGAGTCAGTTGTTTGGATCAGGTGGCCAAAGTATTGGAGCTTCAGCTTCAGCATCAGTCCTTCCAGTGAATATTCAGGACTGATTTCCTTTGGGACTGACTGGTTTGATCTTGCATTCCAAAGGACTATCAGGTCTTCTCCAACACCACAGTTCAAAAGCATCAATTCTTCTGCACTCAACCTTCTTTATGGTACAATTCTCACATCCATACATGACTACTGCAAAAACTATAGTTTTGACTAGATGGACCTTCATCTAGAGTGGAACCTGATCATTTGCATTTTAATAAGATATCTGGTGAGGTTGGTGGTACTGATCTGGGTAGCACACTTTGAGAAACACTGCCCTGGATGAACCCAGCTCTTCATGAATGTTACTTGAGAGAATCACAGCTGGCAGGCTGGTGTCAATACAAATTTATGAACCTNTCAATTCTTCTGCACTCAACCTTCTTTATGGTACAATTCTCACATCCATACATGACTACTGCAAAAACTATAGTTTTGACTAGATGGACCTTCATCTAGAGTGGAACCTGATCATTTGCATTTTAATAAGATATCTGGTGAGGTTGGTGGTACTGATCTGGGTAGCACACTTTGAGAAACACTGCCCTGGATGAACCCAGCTCTTCATGAATGTTACTTGAGAGAATCACAGCTGGCAGGCTGGTGTCAATACAAATTTATGAACCTCAACTTATTTTTAATTGAAATATAGTTGGTTTACACTGTAGTCTTAGTTTCAGGTGAACAGCAAAGTGATTCAGTTATATATATTCTTTTAAAGATTCTTCCACATCATAGGTTATTGTAAGATATTGAATATAGTTGCCTGTGCTACACACAGGTCCTTGTCGTTTATCCATTTTACATATAATAGTGCATCTGTTAGTCCCTAACTCCTAATTTATCTGTGCTGAAACCATGCAACTCAGATTGGGACTCAGTCTATGGGCTGGGGCTTGTACCAAGTCAGAACCCACTGTCTTTTAATTGATATCACACACCTGGTCACAGGACTTAAGGAAGCTCGGACATAATCTCATCGCAGAAAGAATTCAGTGAGAGATTAGGTGATATGTAAGAAGTGAATTTATTTAGACAGAAGCACAGTCCACATAATCTATCTCAGAAAGCTAGAATCTCTGGAATATGGCATGGTTTGTTTTTATGGGCTGGGTAGTTTCATAGGCTACTGAATAGGAAGATTATTCTATTTCAGGGAAGGGGCAAGGATTTCCAGAATTGAGCCAGTCAGTTCAGTTCAGTTGCTCAGTCGTGTCCGACTCTTTGTGACCCCATGAATCTCAGCACGCCAGGNACAAGCTTGAACATCTGGAATTTCATGGTTCCCGTACTGCTGAAGCCTGGCTTGGAGAATTTTGAGCCTTACTTTAATAGCGTGTGAGATCAGTGCAATTGTGCAGTCATTTGAGCATTCTTTGGCATTGCCTTTCTTTGGGACTGAAGTGAAAACTGACCTTTTCCAGTCCTATGGCCACTGCAGAGTTTTCCAAATTTGCTGGCATATTAGTGCAGCACTTTCACAGCATCATCTTTTAGGATTTGAAATAGCTCAACTGGAATTCCATCACCTCCACTAGCTTTGTTCATAGTGATACTTCCTAAGGCTCACCTTTCACATGCCAGGATGTCCGGCTCTAGGTGAGAGTGAGTGATCACACCTTCGTGATTATCTGGGTCTTGAAGATCTTTTTTGTACAGTTCTTCTGTGTATTCTTGCCACCTGTTCTTAATATCTTCTGCTTCTGTTAGGTCCATACCATCTCTGTCCTTTATTGAGCCCATCTTTGCATGAAATGTTCCGTTGGTATCTCTTTTCTTGAAGAGATATCTAGTCTTTCCCATTCTATTGTTTTCCTCTATTTCTTTGCATTGATCACTGAAGAAGGCTTTCTTATCTCTCCTTGCTATTCTTTGGAACTCTGCATTCAAATGGGTATATCTTTCCTTTTCTCCTTTGCTTTTCGCTTTTCTTCTTTTCACAGCTATTTGTAAGGCCTCCTCAGACAGCCATTATGGTTTTTTTGCATTTCTTTTTCTTGAGGATGGTCTTGCTCCCTGTGTTCTGTATAATGTCATGAACCTCCGTCCATAGTTCATCACGCACTCTGCCTGTCAGATCTAATCCCTTGAATCTATTTCTCACTTCCACTGTATAGTCATAAGGGATTTGATTTAGGTCATACCTGAATGGTCTAGTGGTTTTCCCCACTTTTTTTCAATTTAAATCTGAATTTGGAAATAAGGAGTTCATGAACTGAGCCACAGTCAGCTCCCAGCCTTGTTTTTGTTGACTGTATAGAGCTTCTCCATCTTTTTAAAGAGTGTATAAATGACTATGTGTGTGTGCTTAGTCACTCAGTAATGTCAGACTCTTTATGACCCCATAGACTGTAGCCTACCAGTTTTCTCTGTCCATGGAGTTCTCCAGGCAAGAATACTGGAGTGGGTTGCCGTGCCCTCCTCCAGGGGATCTTCCAGACCCAGGGATTGAACCCGAGTCTTCTGTGTCTCCTGCATTGGCAGGTGGGTTCTTTAGCACTAGCGCCCCTGGGATGGGAAGCCCGATCTTACTTATATGTGGAATCTAAAAAAGTTAAACACGTAGAAGCAGAGAACTGAAGAGTGGTTACCAGGGGCGGGGAAGAGCGGGAAAATGGACGCTATTGGTCGAAGGTTACAAAGTTGCAGTTATATAAGAAGAACAAGCGTAGAGATCTTATGTACAGCAGAATGACTGTAGTTAACAATACTGCATTGAAGACAGGAAACATGCTAAGAGCAGATTTCAGGGCTCTCATCATTCAAGCCAAGCAGTAACTATATGAGAATATGTGGCAACCCACTCCAGTGCTGTTGCCTGGAGAATCCCAGGGATGGGGGAGCCTGGTGGGCTGCCGTCTATGCGCTCGCATAGAGTCAGACACGACTGACGCGACTTAGCAGCAGCAGCAGCAACCACTTATTACTGTAGTAATCTTTTCACTCTGAGTATGTGTTCCAAATCATCACGTAGTATTCAAGTTTATACAGTTATTATTAAAATAAAATATTTTTAAAATGTGGACCGAGAAGAATGTCAAAAACTTCCTTCAGGCAAGTCTTCCTTTCCTTCCTTCCTGTCTTTCTTTCAACATGTCTACAGTATAAAAGGGTACCAGAGAGAAGATTTCAGGAGATATGAGGAAAATAGATCCTCCAAAAGAAATATTGTTGTCCAAAGAAAAGAGATTTGTCAAAGGAAAAGTACTATCCTCTCCTTGTCTTTCACAAACATAAAAGTTCTGCAAATTATCAGTATATTTATGGAAAGATACAAAAAAGAGTGAATAAAGTTAATGGCTACTGTAAGTTGAAGAGGCCCAAAAGTGAGGAGGGGAGTGAACCACTGAGCTATATGCCCTGGCCTCTGATGACAGCAGGAGGAAGTGTGTATGTAATAAGCTCTCCTGGTATCAGTTAAGCTAGTGCTCTGAAGAAGGAAAGTTTTGACAGTTTTTGTGAATCCATCCTTGGGTTAAAGTGAAACTTTGTCTTTCAATTAAAATCTTTGATTTAGCTCTGCTTGTATTTCTCGCATTCCTGGGAGTTCTAGCAAAGAGGGCATTTGGGCATGCTGTCCTGGCCACAGGAAATTAAAGTATAATCTTGGTAGGTATATTGGAAATGGTACCAAGACAGATCCTATAATTTTATGGTACATGGCCACTTTCTGGGATGCAGATCTCTCTGTAGAAACCAGACAAATTCATTTACAGGCAGTAACATTGTCTCAAGGGTAACATCCTGAATTGAGTTCAGGCCACAGAAATAAAAAATATTTGATTCAGATACAGCATAGTTCACTCTTGAATTTAAAATTTTAATTCGAATGTTCCTCTTGTAATGAATAAGTGCCCCCAATCTAGCATATGAAAGCATATGGTAACATCTCTCACACAAGCTTCCAGTCTCTCGCAGGCTGTCAGAATTAATCACAATAAAAATAACAGCTTGTTGGTGTTTGAATGGTTTACACAATTCCTTCATGTGTGTCACCCCATTAAACTTTCATAACAAACTTATGTGGTAGGTAGTGCAGAGGATAAAATTATGCTGTTTTTAAAGGTGTGGAAACTGAGACCCAGGTTAGTTAACCAGCCAGGCGCATGCCACATCATGGGTTGGTGAAGTGCCATAGCCAGATGACAGGTCCATATTGGCATTGTCTGTTTCAGTGCTGCAGTCAGTTCCATGATAGTGCCATTGACACAGCTCTGTGATTCTGTGCTGCCCAAGAGAGTAAATTTAAAATTCTTCAAAGCTCAAAGACCATATGCACTTACCTCTACGAATAATATTAAACCAAGACACTGGGGAAATGCATCCCACAGCACAGTCAGGCTTTAGGGGCGGATGTAGGAGAAGGCAATGGCAACCCACTCCAGTACTCTTGCCTGGAAAATCCCATGGACGGAGGAGCCTGGTAGGCTGCAGCCCCTGGGGTCGCACAGAGTTGGACATGACTGAAGCAACTTAGGAGTAGCAGTAGCAGTAGCAGCAGTGGAAACAGCTCTAAAGATAGAAGGACAGCTAGCTGGGTCCCTCACCTGAGCTGGGGAGGAAGGGCAGTGTTGGGTCTGCCTGAATCACTAATTATCTGCAAACACTGAATTTAAAGACAGAGCAATGAGTCTTGGTGCTCTCTATTCTCTTGAAAATTGGTGAATAAATGGCTAAAGAAGGATCTGTAATCTTTATCAACCTTAGCCTCATGCCGTCTTCTCTCAGCCATGTAGCCAATGTCTATTACCTTAGGCAGATTGGAGGTTGCTTCTGCACTAGGAATAACTGCTGACCTCACAGAAGTGCCAACTTCCTTCCAAATGTCAATATGACATCTCTTTTTGGTGTCATGATCTTTTTGCTATCATCGTTCCTGCATTAGCAGCCTGAAGTACTTGGGTACTTGAAGTATTCAAGAATATTCAAGGACTAGGGTACTGAAGTTCTCTTACTTCTCCTGGCTACCTCCCAGCAGGGGAGCCCACAGTCCTAAGAGTGCTGAGCTACTAAAATAATCATAAATAGCTACTATTTCTTCAACAAATATTTACTGAGTGCTACTAGGTGAGAGTCGGACTATGAAGAAGGCTGAGCACCAAAGAATTGATGCTTTTGAACTGTGGTGTTGGAGAAGACTCTTGAGAGTCCCTTGGACTGAAAGGAGATCCAGCCAGTCCATTCTGAAGGAGATCAGCCCTGGGATTTCTTTGGAGGGAATGATGCTGAAGCTGAAATTCCAGTACTTTGGCCACCTCATGAGAAGAGTTGACTCATTGGAAAAGACTCTGATGCTGGGAGAGATTGGGGGCAGGAGGAGAAGGGGACGACAGAGGATGAGATGGCTGGATGGCATCACCGACTCAATGGACGTGAGTCTGAGTGAATTCTGGGAGTTGACGATGGACAGGGAGGCCTGGCGTGCTATGATTCATGGGGTCGCAAAGAATCGGACACGACTGAGCGACTGAACTGAACTGAACTAGGTTTCAAGAACTGTTCAGAAGACATCATCAGTATTTGTCAATCTTCACAATGACAGTATGAGACTGAACTCAGTTCAGTTCATGTGATTCCCTGTTCTCTACATGGAGAAACTGAAGTGCAGAGACGTCAACTTGCCCAAGGTTATAAGCAGATGTTAGGGACCACCGATTCCCACACCAGGACCTCTGATTCCTAAGCAAAGCTAAGGTCCTAGAAAACAAATGGACATATAAACCCATCTTCAGGTGTTATTAAAGGGCAAGTACAAGACTGTCCAATCTTCTGGGATGGAAGAATTTCCCCAACTAGGGTGGTCAGATTTCCCCAATAAAAATACAGCATACTCTGTTCAATTTTAACTTCAAGTAAACCCAACAATTCAACAACTTTTTAAAGGATAAGTATGAATTATACATACCTGGGACATACTTATCACCCCCTTCCCCCCGCCCCAGGGGAAAAAAAAAATTTTTTTTTGTTGATCTGTAATTCAAATTTAACTGAGCATTCTGTATTTTATCTGGCAACCCTGCCCACAGCCCACCACTGCCACCTGCTTGGTGAGTCAAGTTCTCCTTATTTAGATGCTCTTGCAGTTGGGCAGTTCTGCCTCTTCCTGCTTCCTGGGTCATTTCTGTGGGATCTTTATCAATCAAAATGAGTAAGGGTAACTAAATTTAACCCTCTGGGGTTTCTTCACAGGCCTTCCCAAGGAGTGCTTTGGATGTCTTCATACCTCCCCCCAATCAGCTCCCTGACCGAGAGGTATGTTCTACCTTCACCCTCAGGCAAATAAACACCTTGAAGGGGGTGGCTTGGACCATGTTTTCTTCCCAAATGCTATTTTCCCCAAAATGGGATTTATCAAAGTCAGAATTTCAGTGTATTGTGTCTCTTTTCCTATTTAGCAGCTAGCTTTGTTTAGAATCTTCCTCTTTAGAATTTGCTGTGAGGTACTGAAAGAAAGACTTCCCTGGTGGCTCAGATGGTAAAGCGTCTGCCTACCATGTGGGAGACCAGGGTTCGATCCCTGAATCAGGAAGATCTCCTGGAGAAGAAAATGGCAACCCACTCCAGTATTCTTGCCCGGAAAATCCCATAGATGGAGGAACCTGGTAGGTTACAGTCCATAGGGTCACAAAGAGTCATACATGACTGAGTGAGTTCACTTTCACTTTCACTGAAAGAAAAGTGAAAGTGTTAGTTGCTCAGTTGTATCTGACTCTTTACAATCCATGGACTATAAGCTGCCTCAGTCAATGGAACTCTCCAGGCAAGAATGCTGGAGTGAGGTGCCATTCCTTCTCCAGGGGGTCTCCCCAATGCGGGGATCAAACTCAGGTCTCCTGCATTGCAGGCAGATTCTTTACCAACTGAACCACTCGAGAAGCTCATAGAATATGAAGATCTTAGCATCTGCCCAAGCATCTGAGACTTCTTGGTCCTGTCCTTTCTGGAAAAAATCAGTAAGAACTACTACTAATTCACTTCAGTTGTGTCCGACTCTGTGCAACCCCATAGACGGCAGCCCACCAGGTTCCCCCTTCCCTGGGATTCTCCAGGCAAGAACACTGGAGTGGGTTGCCACTTCCTTCTGCAGTGCATTAAAGTAAAAAATGAAAGTGAAGTCACTCAGTTGTGCCCAACTCTTAGCGACCCCAGGGACTACAGCCTACCAGGCTCCTCCACCCATGGGATTTTCCAGGCAAGAGTACTGGAGTGGCGTGCCATTGGCTTCTCCCAGTAAGAACTGGTGTCTCCAAAATCAACATCCTTCCATGTGTGAAATTTTCCAGGAAGTGAGACACTTCATGTTTTTAGCCTTCAAACAGGTTAATGGGTCATGCACTTCACTCTCTAAAGTGTACATCACCCTTGACACCAGGAGGTCTGACAGCCTGAATGTGAACAGAGACCTATGCCCCTTCTGGCATTTGAGTAAGAATTCAGTTTAGCCAAACTGGCTTTTCTGCCCTGTGTTTACAGTTCAAGATCACCCAAGGTTCCCGCATCAGGCATACAGTGAGCATCCAGGAACACGTCGGAAGCAGAAGGGAAGTAAGAGAAAGTCCCTCAGTCAGGTCTGACTCTTTGCGACCCCGTAGACTGTAGCCCACCAGGTTCAGCTGTTCAAGCGATTCTCCAGGGAAGAATATGGAGTGGGCTGACAGGAGAAAAAAAAGAGACTATGAAATTGCAGAAATGAATATTAGTTTTCTGTCACATCTAAAACCTTTCCAAGTTGGCTAATTTAATTACACCTTCCAACAGAGAATGCAAACACAATTTCAGGTTCTAATCTCTCAGTAATCAAGCGTTCCATTATTAACGTCCTTTTCCTTTTTCTGGGCTTAATTGCTCATTGTACTACATGTGGCATTGATTAGCAGTAGGAAGACTGTATTCTGTTTGGTTGGCTTGTGAGGAAACTAGCTATGAAAAGACTGAATCAGAAAGCAAAGCAAGCTCTATCCAGCTGTGATGTGGTGAGTGGGGGGTCTGTGTCTGAGGAAGCAAAGCCAGCTTTCTTGTTCAGTTTGAAATAATAGCATAAAGTTCCATATCTGCCTTGATCAAACTATTCTTGATCAAACACGACCGTAAATCGACAGAGAACTTTAACCACAATGATCTGGTGGAGATTTACAGTTTATAACATGCTGTTTTACAGGTATCATTTTAGTTAATTGGGACCATAAATCTGTGAGTTAAATATTCTTATCCAGACTTTGCAGATGAGAAGTCTGATGCTTAGCAACGTTAAGTCACTTTGGTCAAATCAAATAGTGTAATGAAGACAGAATTTAAACACAGACATTGCAAGTTCAAATCTTGTGCTCTTATAGGACACTGTCTCTCAGGTTTAGTGAGTCAACTCAATGTGCTTTAACAAATATTGGGCAAATACTAAATCCATAAAACAAGCAATGCATACTGAGAGAAAAAAAAATTGGTAGAGGCACACAAGTCTAACAAGACGTGTGTTTGATGAGTCGTATTACAGATACAACTAATCTGTGCAACTAATGTAACACAAGAATCAAGGGGGGACATGTACTCAGGAAGGAAAAATCTTTAAAGAGGAAGAGATATTTCAGTTGATCTTTGAAAGATAAGACATATTTTGACAACTAGAAAAAGGGGAAGAGAATAGAGAAAACATTGAGTGGAGAGATATGGTAAGAAAATATAATTACCACAATTTATAAAATTGTAAATTACCTGAGAGACTGATTGAAATGCAAATTGAGCTCATGTGAAGGAAATTGACTTCACTGTGTAAACAACACAAAATTTGGAATATTTCTCCAGAAATATCACTAACACAAAGGGTTTCCAAATTGACTTTTTTACCATATGTAATAAGAGTGCCATTAAACACAAGTGAGCCGCTACAAGTGTGCCACTACACTACAAGTGTGTAACTAGTGGTGTGACAGTGTGCTTGGACGTAACCCCTCTAACAGGAATGCGCATTTTTACACATCGAGCCTCAGCAGCAAATGCACACTCACTTTGCCACTAGTACCTAGGGCTGCAGTTTTCTATTCTGGGCTGTTGTTCAGTTGCTAAGTTGTGTCTGCCTCTTTGTGACCTCATGGACTGTAGCACACCAGGCTTCCCTGTCCTTCACTATTTCCCAGAGTGTGCTCAAATTCATGTCCATTGAATCTGTGATGCCGTCTAACTACCTCACCCCGTCNGGCTGCAGTTTTCTATTCTGGGCTGTTGTTCAGTTGCTAAGTTGTGTCTGCCTCTTTGTGACCTCATGGACTGTAGCACACCAGGCTTCCCTGTCCTTCACTATTTCCCAGAGTGTGCTCAAATTCATGTCCATTGAATCTGTGATGCCGTCTAACTACCTCACCCCGTCGCTCTCTTCTCCTGCCCTCAATCTTTCCCAGCCTCTGAGTCTTTTCCAATGAGTCGGCTCTTTGCATCAGGTGGCCAAAGTATTGAGGCTTCAGCTTAAGCATCAGTCTTTCCAATGAATCCTTAGGGTTGATTTTCTTATTCCTTTATGGTAATTTCCATGGTTCCCTCCAACTCCAGCATTTAGTTCTTTATTTCCATACCTAGATCAGTTTTAGGAAGCCAAACTTAATGGCTCCATTTGGTCTCTGACTGTAGAACAACTGGGTAGAGTGCAGACAGCAGAAAGGCACTCATGCCTTTCTGTATTGGAGACAGAAAGGCATGAGGCAGAACTATATGTCTTTGAGGAAATATCAGTGATGTCCCACTAATGGCAGCTCCATTTGTATATATTCTTCCTGAATGACACCTGTGTATCAATCTCTTTCAATGACTTAACTGGTATATTAAAAAGCACTTGGGATTTTCATGCTTTGCAGTAGACAGTCAAGCTAATGGAGAACAGCACCTTTTCCTAACTTTCCTTACCAAGCTCCTGTTCCTAACTGCATTGCTTCTCCAAGCACAGATGAAACCTGCAGCTCTGGTCCACATAGCCCTGTTCCAAATATTACAAGTCATAAGGAAACTAGGAAGGGGGGCTGAAAGCCAGAAACCTAGAGCTTCCACACTTATTATCTTTCCTTCTGAACAGGATGGATCCTACAACTTCTGGCATTGTCTCATGGGTCAGTTATTAATTAAATGTTTCTTTCTTTACCCTATGCATCACTCTCCCAATTGCTGTGGGAGGTTATAGACAGTGAGAGAAAGCATTCAGTAGTGGGTGAATGCATATAATCCAGATCCAGACTGTGTTTAAGTGATAATTCTCTGTGTGGCTTTGGCAAGAATACTCAGCCTTTCTGTCCCTCGGTTTCCTCATCTGTGAAATGAAGTGGGTAATATAATTACCTTTCTCATAAATCTCATAAATTGAGATATATATATATATATATATGTCTCAGAACTGTATTTGACACAGAAGAAAAGTTTCATACATTTTAGACATTGTTTATCATTATTAGGTTAGGTAATAAGACCAATAACTGGAATAAAAGACAGAAATGGCAATCATTACTGTAGGCTTAGTAAATAATGTGAGAATTAAAATAGTTTGATGGAGAGAAATCAGAGAATTTACAAAGGAGGGAGTATTTGAATAAATGTTGAATGGATCTATGTTCTTATCCCTTTTGTTTAAAAGTCCTGAGGGTTCCTTAGATGTCCTGCTCTTTTATAGCATCTAATCCATGGAGAGTCAAGTCTTCAAGCTACGTGACATTTGAGAGCTCTGTTACTGTAGAAATAAGGGATCTGCTTATCATTCTTTTGTTATAGATGAAAGTTAAGAGTATTTTAATTGTTTCATACGTGTGCTACTAAAATATAAAGACCTTAAAGAGACCAGCATTTTTGTCTTTTCTGAGATGATGTATTTTTATATATCTGTTTTTAGAAAAGAGAATTCATTATCTTTGTCATGATTTTTAGACATCTCCCATGTTAGCACTGATATCGTAGTGCAAAGTTTTCATCCTAGCGTACTGTATCTTCCAATACTCATCACTACTGTGGAAACTCAGAATTCAAATTTTGACAGTCTTACTCTAACTAAAAACATCATCATCCTACACAATCCATATTAAACTTATTGCTAAACCCTGGCTTATAAAACTGTCTTCCTCTTTATCCTCCCTACCACTGCCTGGTATAGACTGCTATTATGTCTCATCTGAATAATTACAATATATATTTTTTATTTTTATTTTTACTTTATTTTGCTTTACAATAATTTTNCATCATCATCCTACACAATCCATATTAAACTTATTGCTAAACCCTGGCTTATAAAACTGTCTTCCTCTTTATCCTCCCTACCACTGCCTGGTATAGACTGCTATTATGTCTCATCTGAATAATTACAATATATATTTTTTATTTTTATTTTTACTTTATTTTGCTTTACAATAATTTTTAACTAACCTTTCACTTCATTTTTCATATTTGTGTTATATTTCTAATAATGATTATCTGGTTAAGTAACTCTCAAATTCTTTGGAAATTCCCTGTCTTCTTTAAGAATAGCTTCTAAACTGCTTAGTATGGTACACAAAGTTCTTCCATTAAAAAAATTTTTTTAAATTTTGTATTGGTGTATAGCCAATTAACAATGTGGTGATAGTTTTAGGTGGACAGTAAAGAGACTCAGCCATACATATACACGTATATCCATTCCCCGCCAAATTCCCCTCCCATCCAGACTGCCATGTAACATTGAGCAGAATTCCATGTGCTATAAATACAGTAAGTCCTTGTTGGCTATCAATTTTAAATATAGCAATGCATACATGTTCATCTCAAACTCCCTGACTATCCCGCCCCCCTGTTCTTCCCCCTGGCAACCATAAGTTTGTTCTCTAAGACTGTGAGTCTCTTTTCTAGTTCGTATGTAAGTTCATTTGTATCATTTCTTTTTAGAAAAAAAAATTCTTCCATTTTTGCTCCAACTTATCTCATCAACTGAATGTTAGAATCTCCTACCATGGTAGCCTATACATACTGTATTTCAACTATATGTACATTTTTGTTTTTTCCAAATGCAACCAAGACATTTCAAGCCATGTTCATGTGCAATATATCTTACCAGCCTGATAAACTCCTCTTCATCTTTTAAAATATATCTTAAATATGATTTCAACAATTGGAAGCTTTTTGAAATGCACTCAAGCACATCGTTGCTATTTTCTTTGTGGNTGTACATTTTTGTTTTTTCCAAATGCAACCAAGACATTTCAAGCCATGTTCATGTGCAATATATCTTACCAGCCTGATAAACTCCTCTTCATCTTTTAAAATATATCTTAAATATGATTTCAACAATTGGAAGCTTTTTGAAATGCACTCAAGCACATCGTTGCTATTTTCTTTGTGGCCATGTAGCACTTTAATATGCACTGCCATGTGGCACTTAATATGCTATATGGTTTTAATTTGCACATCTTTAAGATGAGCAAGGACAAGCATATTTAACATGTTCTTCCATGATTTATATTGTTAAATTGATAAATTATGTAGTTCTTTTTGCCCACTATTCTGTTCTTTGGTTGGCCTTTTCCTTATTGATTGGAAAGAACTCTATACATTAAGAAAGTCGGTCTTTGTAATAAGTTTCCTTGCTGTTGTTGTTCAGTAGCTAAGTCATGTCCAGCTCCTTGTGACCCCGTGGACTGCAGCATTCCAGGCTTCCATGTCCTTCACTATCTCCCAGAGTTTGATCAAACTCGTTTCCACGGAGTCAGTCATGCCATCCAACCATCTCATCCTCTGCTGTCTTCTTCTTTTGAGTTCAATCTTTCCCAGCATCAGGGTCTTTTCCAATGAGTCAGCTCTTCACATCAGGTGGCCAAAGCATTGGAGCTTCAGCTTCAGCATCAGTCCTTTCAGTGTATATTCAGGATTGATTTCCTTTAAGATTGACTGGTTTGATCTTTCATTCCAAGGAACTCACAAGAGTCTTCTCCAGCACCACAATTCGAAGGCACTCAGTGCTCAGCCTCCTTTACTGTCCAGCTCTCACATCCGTACATTCCGTGTAGTCATCTACTTTTTTTCTTTTTCTTTTTTCTTAAATTTAAGGTAATACTTGTATAATTATTTTTAAAAACAACATGGAGTTAAACATATCAAACTTATAACAAAATTAGGGTACCATGACAACTGGGTCATTTGTTTACTAGTTTGCCTCAGTCACTGCATAGTGGGCTTTTTTGACAGATACCATGTTTACTATTCTTTTAACCTTAACATTCTATATATATAACAGATATATATTTCAAAATTTTTGTCAAGTTTGAAATTCAATATGAACGTTTAATGAATATGTTTAAAACATCACAGATTATCACTGAAAGAAAATAGATAGTTTGGGTTGAAAATACAAAATACATCATATTTGGCAAACATAACATGCTTAATTGCTTCTACCACTTTAGATGCTCTTGCAGTTGGGCAGTTCTGCCTCTTCCTGCTTCCTGGGTCATTTCTGTGGGATCTTTATCAATCAAAATGAGTAAGGGTAACTAAATTTAACCCTCTGGGGTTTCTTCACAGGCCTTCCCAAGGAGTGCTTTGGATGTCTTCATACCTCCCCCCAATCAGCTCCCTGACCGAGAGGTATGTTCTACCTTCACCCTCAGGCAAATAAACACCTTGAAGGGGGTGGCTTGGACCATGTTTTCTTCCCAAATGCTATTTTCCCCAAAATGGGATTTATCAAAGTCAGAATTTCAGTGTATTGTGTCTCTTTTCCTATTTAGCAGCTAGCTTTGTTTAGAATCTTCCTCTTTAGAATTTGCTGTGAGGTACTGAAAGAAAGACTTCCCTGGTGGCTCAGATGGTAAAGCGTCTGCCTACCATGTGGGAGACCAGGGTTCAATCCCTGAATCAGGAAGATCTCCTGGAGAAGAAAATGGCAACCCACTCCAGTATTCTTGCCCGGAAAATCCCATAGATGGAGGAACCTGGTAGGTTACAGTCCATAGGGTCACAAAGAGTCATACATGACTGAGTGACTTCACTTTCACTTTCACTGAAAGAAAAGTGAAAGTGTTAGTTGCTCAGTTGTATCTGACTCTTTACAATCCATGGACTATAAGCTGCCTCAGTCAATGGAACTCTCCAGGCAAGAATGCTGGAGTGAGGTGCCATTCCTTCTCCAGGGGGTCTCCCCAATGCGGGGATCAAACTCAGGTCTCCTGCATTGCAGGCAGATTCTTTACCAACTGAACCACTCGAGAAGCTCATAGAATATGAAGATCTTAGCATCTGCCCAAGCATCTGAGACTTCTTGATCCTGTCCTTTCTGGAAAAAATCAGTAAGAACTACTACTAATTCACTTCAGTTGTGTCCGACTCTGTGCAACCCCATAGACGGCAGCCCACCAGGTTCCCCCTTCCCTGGGATTCTCCAGGCAAGAACACTGGAGTGGGTTGCCACTTCCTTCTGCAGTGCATTAAAGTAAAAAGTGAAAGTGAAGTCACTCAGTTGTGCCCAACTCTTAGCGACCCCAGGGACTACAGCCTACCAGGCTCCTCCACCCATGGGATTTTCCAGGCAAGAGTACTGGAGTGGGGTGCCATTGGCTTCTCCCAGTAAGAACTGGTGTCTCCAAAATCAACATCCTTCCATGTGTGAAATTTTCCAGGAAGTTGGACACTTCATGTTTTTAGCCTTCAAACAGGTTAATGGGTCATGCACTTCACTCTCTAAAGTGTACATCACCCTTGACACCAGGAGGTCTGACAGCCTGAATGTGAACAGAGACCTATGCCCCTTCTGGCATTTGAGTAAGAATTCAGTTTAGCCAAACTGGCTTTTCTGCCCTGTGTTTACAGTTCAAGATCACCCAAGGTTCCCGCATCAGGCATACAGTGAGCATCCAGGAACACGTCGGAAGCAGAAGGGAAGTAAGAGAAAGTCCCTCAGTCAGGTCTGACTCTTTGCGACCCCGTAGACTGTAGCCCACCAGGTTCAGCTGTTCAAGCGATTCTCCAGGGAAGAATATGGAGTGGGCTGACAGGAGAAAAAAAAGAGACTATGAAATTGCAGAAATGAATATTAGTTTTCTGTCACATCTAAAACCTTTCCAAGTTGGCTAATTTAATTACACCTTCCAACAGAGAATGCAAACACAATTTCAGGTTCTAATCTCTCAGTAATCAAGCGTTCCATTATTAACGTCCTTTTCCTTTTTCTGGGCTTAATTGCTCATTGTACTACATGTGGCATTGATTAGCAGTAGGAAGACTGTATTCTGTTTGGTTGGCTTGTGAGGAAACTAGCTATGAAAAGACTGAATCAGAAAGCAAAGCAAGCTCTATCCAGCTGTGATGTGGTGAGTGGGGGGTCTGTGTCTGAGGAAGCAAAGCCAGCTTTCTTGTTCAGTTTGAAATAATAGCATAAAGTTCCATATCTGCCTTGATCAAACTATTCTTGATCAAACACGACCGTAAATCGACAGAGAACTTTAACCACAATGATCTGGTGGAGATTTACAGTTTATAACATGCTGTTTTACAGGTATCATTTTAGTTAATTGGGACCATAAATCTGTGAGTTAAATATTCTTATCCAGACTTTGCAGATGAGAAGTCTGATGCTTAGCAACGTTAAGTCACTTTGGTCAAATCAAATAGTGTAATGAAGACAGAATTTAAACACAGACATTGCAAGTTCAAGTCTTGTGCTCTTATAGGACACTGTCTCTCAGGTTTAGTGAGTCAACTCAATGTGCTTTAACAAATATTGGGCAAATATTAAATCCATAAAACAAGCAATGCATACTGAGAGAAAAAAAAATTGGTAGAGGCACACAAGTCTAATAAGACGTGTGTTTGATGAGTCGTATTACAGATACAACTAATCTGTGCAACTAATGTAACACAAGAATCAAGGGGGGACATGTACTCAGGAAGGAAAAATCTTTAAAGAGGAAGAGATATTTCAGTTGATCTTTGAAAGATAAGACATATTTTGACAACTAGAAAAAGGGGAAGAGAATAGAGAAAACATTGAGTGGAGAGATATGGTAAGAAAATATAATTACCACAATTTATAAAATTGTAAATTACCTGAGAGACTGATTGAAATGCAAATTGAGCTCATGTGAAGGAAATTGACTTCACTGTGTAAACAACACAAAATTTGGAATATTTCTCCAGAAATATCACTAACACAAAGGGTTTCCAAATTGACTTTTTTACCATATGTAATAAGAGTGCCATTAAACACAAGTGAGCCGCTACAAGTGTGCCACTACAGTACAAGTGTGTAACTAGTGGTGTGACAGTGTGCTTGGACATAACCCCTCTAACAGGAATGCGCATTTTTACACATCGAGCCTCAGCAGCAAATGCACACTCACTTTGCCACTAGTACCTAGGGCTGCAGTTTTCTATTCTGGGCTGTTGTTCAGTTGCTAAGTTGTGTCTGCCTCTTTGTGACCTCATGGACTGTAGCACACCAGGCTTCCCTGTCCTTCACTATTTCCCAGAGTGTGCTCAAATTCATGTCCATTGAATCTGTGATGCCGTCTAACTACCTCACCCCGTCGCTCTCTTCTCCTGCCCTCAATCTTTCCCAGCCTCTGAGTCTTTTCCAATGAGTTGGCTCTTTGCATCAGGTGGCCAAAGTATTGAGGCTTCAGCTTAAGCATCAGTCTTTCCAATGAATCCTTAGGGTTGATTTTCTTATTCCTTTATGGTAATTTCCATGGTTCCCTCCAACTCCAGCATTTAGTTCTTTATTTCCATACCTAGATCAGTTTTAGGAAGCCAAACTTAATGGCTCCATTTGGTCTCTGACTGTAGAACAACTGGGTAGAGTGCAGACAGCAGAAAGGCACTCATGCCTTTCTGTATTGGAGACAGAAAGGCATGAGGCAGAACTATATGTCTTTGAGGAAATATCAGTGATGTCCCACTAATGGCAGCTCCATTTGTATATATTCTTCCTGAATGACACCTGTGTATCAATCTCTTTCAATGACTTAACTGGTATATTAAAAAGCACTTGGGATTTTCATGCTTTGCAGTAGACAGTCAAGCTAATGGAGAACAGCACCTTTTCCTAACTTTCCTTACCAAGCTCCTGTTCCTAACTGCATTGCTTCTCCAAGCACAGATGAAACCTGCAGCTCTGGTCCGCATAGCCCTGTTCCAAATATTACAAGTCATAAGGAAACTAGGAAGGGGGGCTGAAAGCCAGAAACCTAGAGCTTCCACACTTATTATCTTTCCTTCTGAACAGGATGGATCCTACAACTTCTGGCATTGTCTCATGGGTCAGTTATTAATTAAATGTTTCTTTCTTTACCCTATGCATCACTCTCCCAATTGCTGTGGGAGGTTATAGACAGTGAGAGAAAGCATTCAGTAGTGGGTGAATGCATATAATCCAGATCCAGACTGTGTTTAAGTGATAATTCTCTGTGTGGCTTTGGCAAGAATACTCAGCCTTTCTGTCCCTCGGTTTCCTCATCTGTGAAATGAAGTGGGTAATATAATTACCTTTCTCATAAATCTTAGGACTATCATTAGCAAATAAATTGAGATATATATATATATATATATATATATATGACTCAGAACTGTATTTGACACAGAAGAAAAGTTTCATACATTTTAGACATTGTTTATCATTATTAGGTTAGGTAATAAGACCAATAACTGGAATAAAAGACAGAAATGGCAATCATTACTGTAGGCTTAGTAAATAATGTGAGAATTAAAATAGTTTGATGGAGAGAAATCAGAGAATTTACAAAGGAGGGAGTATTTGAATAAATGTTGAATGGATCTATGTTCTTATCCCTTTTGTTTAAAAGTCCTGAGGGTTCCTTAGATGTCCTGCTCTTTTATAGCATCTAATCCATGGAGAGTCAAGTCTTCAAGCTACGTGACATTTGAGAGCTCTGTTACTGTAGAAATAAGGGATCTGCTTATCATTCTTTTGTTATAGATGAAAGTTAAGAGTATTTTAATTGTTTCATACGTATGCTACTAAAATATAAAGACCTTAAAGAGACCAGCATTTTTGTCTTTTCTGAGATGATGTATTTTTATATATCTGTTTTTAGAAAAGAGAATTCATTATCTTTGTCATGATTTTTAGACATCTCCCATGTTAGCACTGATATCGTAGTGCAAAGTTTTCATCCTAGCGTACTGTATCTTCCAATACTCATCACTACTGTGGAAACTCAGAATTCAAATTTTGAAGTCTTACTCTAACTAAAAACATCATCATCCTACACAATCCATATTAAACTTATTGCTGAACCCTGGCTTATAAAACTGTCTTCCTCTTTATCCTCCCTACCACTGCCTGGTATAGACTGCTATTATGTCTCATCTGAATAATTACAATATATATTTATTTTTATTTTTACTTTATTTTGCTTTACAATAATTTTTAACTAACCTTTCACTTCATTTTTCATATTTGTGTTATATTTCTAATAATGATTATCTGGTTAAGTAACTCTCAAATTCTTTGGAAATTCCCTGTCTTCTTTAAGAATAGCTTCTAAACTGCTTAGTATGGTACACAAAGTTCTTCCATTAAAATTTTTTTTTAATTTTGTATTGGTGTATAGCCAATTAACAATGTAGTGATAGTTTTAGGTGGACAGTAAAGAGACTCAGCCATACATATACACGTATATCCATTCCCCGCCAAATTCCCCTCCCATCCAGACTGCCATGTAACATTGAGCAGAATTCCATGTGCTATAAATACAGTAAGTCCTTGTTGGCTATCAATTTTAAATATAGCAATGCATACATGTTCATCTCAAACTCCCTGACTATCCCGCCCCCCTGTTCTTCCCCCTGGCAACCATAAGTTTGTTCTCTAAGACTGTGAGTCTCTTTTCTAGTTCGTATGTAAGTTCATTTGTATCATTTCTTTTTAGAAAAAAAATTCTTCCATTTTTGCTCCAACTTATCTCATTAACTGAATGTTAGAATCTCCTACCATGATAGCCTATACATACTGTATTTCAACTATATGTACATACATACTGTATTTCAACTATATGTACATTTTTGTTTTTTCCAAATGCAACCAAGACATTTCAAGCCATGTTCATGTGCAATATATCTTACCAGCCTGATAAACTCCTCTTCATCTTTTAAAATATATCTTAAATATGATTTCAACAATTGGAAGCTTTTTGA
Organism: Oreotragus oreotragus; assembly: GCA_006410675.1. Lineage (NCBI taxonomy): Eukaryota > Metazoa > Chordata > Mammalia > Artiodactyla > Bovidae > Oreotragus > Oreotragus oreotragus. Next base: position 765,362 of record SJYX01001672.1, read on the forward strand.
AATGCACTCAAGCACATCGTTGCTATTTTCTTTGTGACCATGTAGCACTTTAATATGCACTGTCACGTGGCACTTAATATGCTGTATGGTTTTAATTTGCACATCTTTAATGATGAGCAAGGACAAGCATATTTAACATGTTCTTCCATGATTTATATTGTTAAATTAATAAATTATGTAGTTCTTTTTGCCCACTATTCTGTTCTTTGGTTGGCCTTTTCCTTATTGATTGGAAAGAACTCTATACATTGAGAAAGTCGGTCTTTGTAATAAGTTTCCTTGCTGTTGTTGTTCAGTAGCTAAGTCACGTCCAGCTCCTTGTGACCCCGTGGACTGCAGCATTCCAGGCTTCCATGTCCTTCACTATCTCCCAGAGTTTGATCAAACTTGTTTCCACAGAGTCAGTGATGCCATCCAACCATCTCATCCTCTGCTGTCTTCTTCTTTTGAGTTCAGTCTTTCCCAGCATCAGGGTCTTTTCCAATGAGTCAGCTCTTCACATCAGGTGGCCAAAGCATTGGAGCTTCAGCTTCAGCATCAGTCCTTTCAGTGTATATTCAGGACTGATTTCCTTTAAGACTGACTGGTTTGATCTTTCAGTCCAAGGAACTCACAAGAGTCTTCTCCAGCACCACAATTCGAAGGCACTCAGTGCTCAGCCTCCTTTACTGTCCAGCTCTCACATCCGTACATTCCGTGTAGTCATCTACTTTTTTTTCTTTTTCTTTTTTCTTAAATTTAAGGTAATACTTGTATCATTATTTTTAAAAACAACATGGAGTTAAACATATCAAACTTATAACAAAATTAGGGTACCATGACAACTGGGTCATTTGTTTACTAGTTTGCCTCAGTCACTGCACAGTGGGCTTTTTTGACAGATACCATGTTTACTATTCTTTTAACCTTAACATTCTATATATAACAGATATATATATAGCAGATATATATTTCTAAATTTTTTGTCGAGTTTGAAACTCAATATGAACATTTAACGAATATGTTTAAAACATCACAAATTATCACTGAAAGAAAATAGTTTGGGTTGAAAATACAAAATACATCATATTTGGCAAACATAACATGCTTAATTGCTTCTACCACTTTCTTAGAAGATCGCATTAAAGTGTGATCACATTAAAGATCACAATAAAATGTGAATGTACTCTTTTCTGTTTGACTTTATTTTCTTTAACTTTTATTATAAAAGAAAACCCAGATGCACAAGACCACACAAATAAATATATGTATTTCACTAAATTATTATAAGATAATACTAAGATTATCTCATCAACCAGTTTAAGAAATAGATCTTTGCCAGACATCTCAGAATTTCCCTCCATCGCCTCAGCCCACTCTCTCCTCTCTTTCAAAATTAGCCACTATTCTAATGTTAATAGTAGGCACTACCTTGTATTTGCTTATAATTATATCATACAAGTGTATATTACATATATACACACAAAAAAACTTAATAGTGTTCATTTTACCTATGTGCCCGAAAGATTTTTTCTTTACTCTTTAAAATCCAGTACATTTATTAGATTTCTGTTGGTTCTTCTCTGTTATTTTCTGGTTCATGTTGAATTCTATCTATCATGTTAAATATAGTGGGGGGAGATAGTTTTCATTTTCCTTTCCAATCTGTATTCATTTGATTTATTCCTATTGCCTTATTGCACTGAATAAGGCATCAAGTATAGTGTTAAATAGAAGTTACAGCAGAGTTCTCGGTTTGTTCTCAACCTTCAATAGTAAGCATTTGGCTTATTGTCATTAAGGATGATCTTATTTAACAGTAGGTTTTTGTAGGTACTCTTTCCCGGGTTGAGAAAGATTTCTTCTACTCCTGTTCAGCTGAGAGTTTGTGTCAAGAGGGAGGGGATGTTGAAATATATCAATGCTTTTCTCTGTTTATTGAGATGAACAAACAATTTTGGATTGGGCACTGGACATTGGGAATATAATGTCTCCAAGTGTCCGGATTTTGTAGTCTTCCTTTAAAGAGTATTAAATTTGCCGTTGGCAGGAAATTAATTTGCTGAGAGATCAGCTTCAAAAATTTCTCAAAATTCAATGTTTAGCTTTTCTAAAGTCTGTTGTAGGGCTGTTTTATTCCTACTTCTAAGATATACTAGGATGTGATCTTTCTTGGAGGTTGGAAGTTGAACACTTCCTAACCCTATTAGCTCCAGTTTTGTTCAGCTTATTCCTCTCCAGTAGTTGCTCTTTCCCTCGTGCTTGTTCTTTGCTTAGTCTCTTAGAGTCTCATCCTACAGAAATGAAGCTTCTCATTCAGCCAAAGACTCAAGAGAACTCCAGTGTTCATTTCTGGAACTCTTTCTCTACATTGTTCTCTTCCCTCTTGCTTAAGCATCACTTCCACTGCAGTCTTCAGTAATTCCTTGGTTACTCAACTTAGGAAAAAAACAAAACAAAACAAAACTGGTCTTATCTGGTTGGGTTCTTCTATATACACCTTGGTCCAGAAAGTCCCCCCAAGCAGAAAGCTAGGGTGTTATTAAAGTCTACTTTGCTGTTTTCCTCAATTAAGAATCACAGGCTACACAACCACTGCTTCATTTTCTTCCCCGTTTCCTCCCACCTCCAGAACTCTTCTGGTTCATAGAACTTGATCATCCCTAAACTGTGTACTCTTTCAAAGCAATATCAAACCTTTATTATTTTAGGAGGTTTTTCTTGAATTATAGCTTATTTAATGTGTGTTTTATTGCTTTGGCTTTCTTTTTCAGGGACTCCTAGTACTCATGTGTTGGATTGCCTTTGCCTAACTTGAATAACTGCCACTTTTCTCACATCTCTTTCTCTTTTCTTCTTCAGTTTTTAAAATTTCCACAGGGTCAAAATTTGACATTTTATTTGTGTCAAAGTATTGTTTTTCCCTCTTTGTATTCCCTAGTTAGTTCACTATTCAGAAGCATCTGTCTTTAATTTTTCCTATGTTCCTGCAACAGCTGTTTCTCTGCCTGGTTATTTTTCTGGAGCTAAGTCTAAAGTGAAGTGAAGTGAAGTCGCTCAGTCGTGTCCGACTCTTTGCGACCCCATGGACTGTAGCCTACTAGGCTCTTCTGTCCATGGGATTTTCCAGGCAATAGTCCTGGAGTGGATTGCCATTGCCTTCTCCAGGGGATCTTCCCAACCCAGGGATCGAACCCGGGTCTCCTGCATTGTAGACAGACGCTTTACCATCTGAGCCACCAAAATGAACAATTTATTCTTTATTGTTTATTTTAACTGTCCCTGGCTGAATTTCACCCATTTGACTTCACCCGCTTTGAAAACTTCTGCCTTCAGGATTTGTGACGTTACTCTTAATTGATGCTCTTATATTTCTGGCCATTTCTTCTCAGACTCCTTCCTGAGCACTGCTTCCTCCATCTCACACTCAATTTGGGGAGTTCCATTCTTGCTTCACAGTTCTAATTACTCCACTGGGCCTCAGTGAGTTCAGATATCCCTACATATTTGTCAGTTCTGTATTTACTATTAACTGTATGTTTCCTACAAGAGCTCTCCTCCAGTCACTCCATAGCATTTTCACCAGTCTTGTGTGTGTGTGTGTGTGTGTGTGTGCATGCAAACTTTGCCAGGTCTTCTAAGGGGTCTTTCCACTTCTAGTCTGCTGCTGCTAAGTAGCTTCAGTCGTGTCTGACGCTGTGCGAACCCATAGATGGCAGGCCACCTGGCTCCCCTGTCCCTGGGATTCTCCAGGCAAGAAGACTGGAGTGGGTTGCCATTTCCTTCTCCAATGCATGAAAGTGAAAAGTAAAAGTGAAGTCGCTCAGTTGTGTCTGACTCTTAGCGACCCCATGGACTGCAGCCCACCAGGTTCCTCCATCCACGGGATTTTCCTAGGTACCCTCAAATGAATTCTCCACATGAGTAATTGATCTAAAATACAGATACAACCTTTTCACTGTCATCTGTAGAATTCTTTCCGTTGCTCCCCATGTCCTTAGTAATAGGACGTTGTTGTTTAGTCACTCAGTTGTGTTCGACTCCATAGACTGTAGCCGGCCAGGCTTCTCTGTCCATGGAATTTCCTGGTCAAAATACGGGAATGGGTTGTCAGTTCCTTCCCCAGGGTATCTTCCTGACTCAGGGACTGAATCCACATCTCCTACAAGTCTCCTGCTTTGTAGATCGTTCTCTACTGCTGAGTCATCAGGAAAGCCCAATAATAGAACATAGAAAGAAAAGTGAAAGTGAAGGCACTCGGTCGTGTCCGACTCTGCGACCCCATGGACTGTAGACTACCAGGCTCCTCAGTCCATGGAATTTTCCAGGCAAGAGTACTGGAGGGGGTTGCCATTTCCTTCTCCAGGGGATCTTCCCAACCCAGGAATGGAACCCGGGTCTCCCACACTGCAGGCAGATGCTTTACCGTCTGAGCCACCATTACGTGGTTATAAAAACAACCTACCTCTCCAGCTTCTCCTACCTCTTAGCACTTTTAGCCTTGTATTGAGAAATACTGAGCTACCTCTCATTTCCTGTGCACAGCATGCTTTTTCACACTTTGTATACTTCTCAAGCTGTTCCTTCTGCCGCTGTGCTCCAATCCCTCCTCTTTATACCTTGCTAACCCACTTGAAAATTCAGCACAGGCTTTATTTCTTCCCCGAAGCATCCTCCGGACACCCAGCTCAGGGCCACCTCAGTGCTATCACCACATCTTATCCTTTTAGCTCTATGTCTGCAGTTAGGACACTTCCTGGAGTAATGGTTCTTTGGCAGTATTTCCTCCTGCATTGTACGGTCTTGCCAAGAGCTGCTTTTAAATCTAAAGCCTATAACAATGTCTGATCCACATCATGTTCTCAGTAATGTTTATGGAGCAATGTACCTGTGTAACATGAGTCTTATGTCCTTATGAACATATAAGAAGACTAATGAATCTGTAAGAAAACTAAGGATCAGTAAATACAGCCCTCTAATTTTACAGCTGATATATCCTGAACTGAAATCAGAATATTTAGGTTTTTAATCAGATAATATTTCCAGGTATACCATTCTGGATATTTTGGAAGTTATAAAATATTTTTCCTTCATATCATTAATTTTAATAATTCTAGTCAGTCTCTGTTACAGCTTAATAGTTAACATAACATTGTCCTTTAATTTGATTTTTTTTCATTCCTTAAGTTATATTTACTTGTATTTATAGCATTATATTTTATCCTATACTTTAAAGTTATCCAAATTACAATTTAATTTTATCCTGAAATTATTGTTTTGATCTTTAACCAAAGCAATAATAAGTTGGGTTTTTAAAAAAACAATTGTACTGTTTGGCAAAATGTGATGGTTTCTCTATCATGTATCTTTTACAAATACTAAAGAGAGATTCAAGCTGGTTTTAGAAAAGGCAGAGGAACCAGAGATCAAATGGCCAACATCCACTGATCATCATAAAAGCAAGAGAGTTCCAGAAAAACATCGATTTCTGCTTTATTGACTATGTCAAAGCCTTTGACTGTATAGATCACAATAAACTGTGGAAAATTCTGAAAGAGATGGGAATACCAGAGCACCTAACCANAGAGAGAGAGAAAATAATTCTCCCTGAAATATAGTAATCATTTCACAGCTCCACTTCAGTGCAACTGGGGTTTTCTCTCCAGGCTGTGAAGTTTTGCACCGTTTCTTCTGTAATTCACTGCTGACTTGGACAACAGGCCTATACTTTGGGGGGAGTTAACAAGTACCTTTCCCAAGAAGCATTTACTGGAGGAGAAATCACATCTCTCACGTTTACTCTCCCTGGTAATCTTCTCGGATAGCCTTGTCTCAACATTTGGGGAGGGTTTCTGGGTGCTCTGGGATTATTTCCATTCTCACTTACAGAAAGATGATTTAAATTCTCTACTTTCAAAGCTGCAGTCACTGTGGGATTTCTTTGTATGGACAGAACCTCAGTGAGAAAGAGTTCTGTGATTCATTGTGCTTACGCAATGAATTCATGGAGCTATGAAACCATAAACCATCTTGAGGATAAACAGGAGGGTAAAGGTCTGCTCACCAAGAAATCTATCCTGAGTAAGGATCGAGAATCAGTCTTTCTCTTTCTTGATCTAGCTCATCTCTCTCAATATATCTCCTTCTCTCCCTTCTTGCATCCTCCCCTCCTTTCCTTCCTCATAATAGTTGGATACATGTATGGTGGCACCAGTGGTAAACAACCCACCTGCCAATGCAGGAGATGTAAGAGATTCAGGTTCAGTCCCTGGGTCAGGAAAATTCCCTGGAGAAGGAAATGGCAACCAACTCCAGTATTCTTGCTTGGGAAATCCCATGGACAGAGGAGCCTGGCACAATCCATAGAGCCACAAAGAGTCAGACATGACTGAAGTGACTTAGAACATTCAAGGGTTAATTTTGAGATGTCCAAATTCTTTGAAAGACCTGTCCCTTTTTTTTTTGTCATTTACCAGGATTGTCAATGTCACTATGTTTCCTGTAGGCATTTATTCTCAGTTCTACATGAAGAGTTATCAAGCAGAAAGGCAAGTACAACCTGCCCTTGAGGCTGAAATTATGTTTGTCTCTGCTTGGAATTACCCAACAGGCTATTGGGAGGGTTGGTGATTCTTAAAATATTGAAATAGAAATTTGTGGTGTGTGCGTGGGTTCAGTACCAGCTCCACCACTTCTGAGCTATCTGACTTTGACTGAGATAGTTTTAATTGCGATAAGCCTCAGTTGTCTTGGGCTTCCCTGGTGGCTGAGACAGTAAAAGCATCTGCCTGCAATGCGGGAGACCCTGGGTTTGATCCTTGGGTTAGGAAGATCCTCTGGAGAAGGAAATGGCAACCCACTCCAGTACTCTTGCCTGGAAAATTCAGTGGGTAGAGGAGCCTGGTGGGCTACAGTCCATGGGGTCACAAACATGGGACATGACTGAGGGACTTCACTTTCAGTTGTCTTTAATTAGGAGGAAGTAACAACATTGTTTGACAGGTAGGGTGAGGCTGAGCAATTTCAGTTACTTCCTGAACAGAGGGCACTGCTGCTCCCACATCTTTACCGAAGAACAGAGTTATATTTTCACAAGATGCTTTTGTGACTTTTCTCTCTTTCACACCTTTTTGCAAGTGTTGACAATGAATTCTCCAGCTCTGTCAAGAGATGGTCAGAGTTGATAGCTGGCTATTCCCTCAGCTTCCAACAGAAGCCTCTCACTATGTGCATATAAATAAGGGTTCTCTCCTAATTCTTTTGGACATATGTCAGCAGATTGGACCAGAGCCTGGGTCTCTGTACTGTATTTTAACACCACATGGACAGATCAGTTCACACAGTGATCAGGCAAACTGTACCAGTAGTCTAAGGAATTCTTAATTGTTAGGACCAAATTGGAGCCATAACAGGCTCCAAGGGGCAAGCTAGGCCTGAGTTTCTGTCTCTGGGAAAGCTGAGTCACTAAGAACTCCCACCGGTGGTATAGCTCGACCAATCAGAAAAATCCCCGTAACCCCGGCCTGAGCCAATCAGGAAAACCCCGCCCACGCCAGGCCCGAGCCAATCTGGATAGGAATGCGAAATTTGAAAATCCCAGGCGCGTACGGCTTAGCCAATCATCACCCACCAGCTATGCTGTTACTGAAACAAAGAACCGTCTGTATAAAAGTAGCTGTGATTCAGAGCTCGGGGGCTCTCGTCAAGACTCCACTGCGTTGGATGAGACCTGAGCCCTAGCTCGAGCTAGCAATAAACCCCTTTATGCTTTTGCATTGCTGTGGACGTCTTATTTCTCTCAGTCTTGGGGACTCGGACTTCAGGCATAACATTAATAAAAGGGTATAATCTCTCAATAGTTCCTTTGAATCTGTTCTACACAACTCTTGCTCAGATACTTTCCTCCCTCTAGAAAGGAGTTATACAAATATGAAATAATTAATGAGTAAAATTTAGAAATAATGTTATGAAAGAAGAAGCATTTTTCCTCCCTTCCTTCATACTTCCTTCCTTCCTTCTTTCTTTCTTTTCTTCCTTTCTTTCTTTTTTCCTTACCTCTTTCTTTTCCTCTCCCTCCTCCTCTCTCTGTCATCTCCATTTCCCTTCAGAATGAGCTAACATCAAGGCTTGAGACAGTAGTGAGTTGCTAGCAACAAGCAAAATGGAGATGCTGCCTCAGGTAATAATGAGAAAAGGGATGGTAAGGAATTTTGGCCAACATAGTTAGGGTGTAGTTGATGCTTACTTAAATTATGGGTTTTCTTATTTTGAAAATTCAGATGCTACTAAAAGCTACAATCACTTGTGCAAGATAAATGAGTGATGATTAAATGAAATTGGTTGTCATGACAATTAAAAACAGATTGTGCAAGTTTGAAAGAAAATCTCAGAAGGCTGAGACAAGTAAAAATATTAGCTTAAGTTAAAAAAACTATCAGTACAAACAAAGTGACCAAAAAATAAATATATCTTGACACTCCCTCTAAGGTCAGTTTCAGAATTAAATTAGAAGTGAATTTGACATCAAAAGAAAAATATCATGATGTCATAGATATGCCTAAATCTATTTTAGATGAAAAAGAACTGTGCAGATTGAATGCATCCATCAAGGACAGCTTGAAAAATAAAGTTTAGTTTGCTTTATTGTGGGTCTGAAGTTAAGTTAGCAGAACAAATGTATGGACAGTGAAGATTTAGTAATTTTATCAAACTTGTTTATTTCATTTTTAATGATGTAATTTGCAAAACATACTAATCCTTACAGTTCTTGTGGGCAAAAAATAAGTAAAGAAATTTAACACTTAACAAGATTTATGATTTTTTTTTCCCCCACTTTGAGACAAATCCAAGATATAAAAAAAAGTAGGATGTTTTCTGATTGGCCAGAAAACACAATGTCATTCACTAAGGGCACTTCACCTCCATGAATTAGAGATTGTCTCTTTGAGTCTTAGAGTTCAATAGGCCATTACGAACAACACAATTTCTTTGGAAAATATCATCTCTATTGATTCATTCTTAATAAAACAGGAACTGATTTTGAAAGCCAGCTACTTGTGAGATTTTCGGAACTCTTGATTTTTTTCTCAATCATAAAAGTATCCAAAATAATAAAGTGGATTGATTCATTTTTAATTTTAGCAATAAGGAGAGGGGTTCCTAAAATTGACTTTTTTTTTTCAGTGTTGAACTATTTTAATCAATAATTCCAGAGCAAAATTGTTAATGATTTTGCTGCCCATGAAAAGAGAGCTGCTATAAAAATGATACCACCAACCAAATGGAGATACTGGATTGTGGAGAAGTATCTTGAAAAATTTAGGTCATTTACATCTGATTCAAATTAAGTATTAATAATAAGCATGGAAGTGATTCAGTGAGACTTCACTTAAAGTGTCTTTTTGTGAAGGTTTTCTTGTCATAGTAGAGAAAAGTGGCTCATAACTTAAAAAGAAACTTAGCACAGTTATATCACAATAGATCTGAATTTCAGTAAAAAAGACACACTAATTGAAATTTCCATCCAAGGAGCATGAAAATATTGCGTCATTACCCCTGTTCGGCAGCACTCAGAACTTCTCTTCTCACCAATTCTAGGGCAGTTAAAAATAATGTTGCCAATATAGCCACATGTATATGTGACCCTGAATTTATGAAAATTGACTAATCACAAACTGGTACATGTTTTCTGCCCTGTTTGTAACTGTGTCATTCTTCCTGTTAATTCACAAAATTATGTATTAAACTTTTTTTTTATTCCAAACAATCAGTGTGAAAAATTTTTTCACATTGAAAAACATGTTTAATATCTATAGTCAAAACCTCATAAAGTCATACACCAACTAGTTACTTTTGGAGGGCAGGACTATAAAAACTTACATTTTCTACTTTATGGAGTCCTATATTTGAAATATTTTGTCCAGAATATATAAAATTTATTGTGAAAATTTTAGTTTAAAATATATATTATAAAAGCTGATTTTGAATGTAAAACATGAATAGTAAAGTATAATAGATAAGATTCTGCCAGTTGCAAAATGATTATTTTAGGATGTTCCTTTAGGCCCCGATGCTATTTCTTCCATTGAGTCTATGCTGTCTTTAAAAGAAACTTTATTGCACACTTTGAAAATACTTTCATATGCTTTGTTGACTTTAACTGAAAATTCATTAAAAGAGTATATGACATATTGCAAGGGAAGGGTGGTCAATTTGTATCAGCACAAAAAAATTCAGTTAATTTTCCTAAAACCCTCCTTATTGCCTTTTTACATTTTCTGCTTCCCACTGAAATCCAACCAACATAAAACCCCCTTACTCCTAATCAGGGATACTTGTGCTCATTTAAGTCATGACTGTGGTCATTCCCTAGATGTCTAACCTTTAATCTTCACCTTTTCAATATATCTTATTTCTTCTAGTGATATCTATCTTCAATTTAAAAACCTTCTGTTGTTCAGAGACCATCAAGAGGGACATGCATTGCCTCATTGTCCGTTAAAGGAAATTCAAAGGGAAGCTCCATAAAACCTCCATTAAACCTTTGCACACAGTCGATCACCAAGATTGTCCTATACCTAATTTATCTAGTAAATACTGGTCTGCCACAGTACTATGTTCTGTGGCTGATAAAAAAAAAAAAAGCATTTTACACTGTTGGTGGGAATGCAAACTAGTACAGCCACTATGGAGAACAGTGTGGAGATTCCTTAAGAAATTGCAAATAGAACTGCCTTATGACCCAGCAATCCCACTGCTGGGCATACACACCGAGGAAACCAGAATAGAAAGAGACACATGTACCCCAATGTTCATTGCAGCACTGTTTATAATAGCCAGGACATGGAAACAACCTAGATGTCCATCAGCGGATGAATGGATAAGAAAGCTGTGGTATATATACACAATGGAGTATTACTCAGCCATTAAAAATTAGCAGGACATGTGGCCGTCTAGAAGACTACATTTTTCACTTTCGTTTGGATTAATATGTGTCTGTATGACTAATTTCTAGTCAATATGACATAAGGAGGAAGTGATATTTCCAACTCTTCCCTTTGCGCTGGCTCTAATCATGATAGAGTATCCCTCTTAAGTGAAGAATTGACCTTGGAAATGAAGTAGCCATCTTGGATGAAGACGTAAACTTAACAAAATCGGTCACATTGCAGAGCCATAAAACTGAAGAACTGGGGTCCTTAACACAAAGGAGCACCACTTTATACCTGGATTACCTACCCAGAGAAATAAAATTATTTCCTACCTAAACCACTGTTATTTTTTAGTCTACCCATGCTGCTGCTGGTGCTAAGTCACTTCAGTCGTGTCCGACTCTGTGCAACCCCATAGACAGCAGCCCACCAGGCTCCTCCGTCTCTGGGATTCTCCAGGCAAGAACACTGGAGTGGGTTGCCATTTCCTTCTCCAATGCATGAAAGTGAAAAGCGAAAGTGAAGTCACCTAGTCGTACCCGACTCTTAGCGACCTCATGGACTGCAGCCTACCAGGCTCCTCCGTCCATGGGATTCTCCAGGCAAGAGTACTGGAGTGGGGTGCCACTGCCTTCTCCATAGTCTACTCATAGCCAAGCTTAATCTTTATTTAAATAGCCATTAAAATAATTTATATGAGATTTGTTTTCTAACAAATCTTATATAAAATATTTTGGACATAATACTTTTCAGTGCTTCTTTTTCTTTTACCAACAAGTTAAATGAAAACTTTTGCTAAAGCAGTATTTTAAATTTTTTGTTAACTGCCAATATGTTGGAGAACAGCTATAGCTATAATTCCAATTTTAGTGGCATTTAATCCTCAGTCTATTTCTATCCTATCTGGCTCATAGTTTCTTTAAATATTTCTCTCTCCTTCAGTGAGTCTCATCTTTTGGCACCACAGAATTTAATAGGGAACACAGAGCTGGAAGTAGGTCAAGCAGAATTAGGTTCCTACCTTACTATTTGATATTAGGCAAATTATTTTCTCTCTCTTGATTAGAAACAACTATTCTGCCTTCATGATAAAATCATTAACTTTAAATGCATTCTCTATTTTGCGGTAGCAAACTAGGCAGTACTATGCAGTCATGAGTTGTGTATATCCTAGTCTTTTTATTCTCCTGCTCCAATTTTTATTAAAAATATTCTAAAGCATGGGTATACATGAATGAATATATATAGTATGTACGTCAACGGACTTCTCTGGTGGCTCAGCTGTCAAAGACTCTGCCTGCAATGCAGGAGGCCCAAGTTCAATCTGTGGGTGGAGAAAATTCCCTATAGAAGGAAGTGACAATCCACTCCAGTATTCTTCCCTGGAAAATCACATGGACAGAGGAGCCTGGTGGGCTACAGCCCATGGGGTCATAAAGAGTCAGACATGATTTAGCAACTAAATTAGTATATAGGTCACCTATGAACAAAGTGGGGTTCCCAGGTGGCACAATGGTAAAGAATTCATCTGCCAATGCAGGATACTTAAGAGATGTGGGTTCAATCCCTGAGTTGAGAAGATTCCCTGACATAATAATGGGCAACCTGCTCCAGCATTCTTCCCTGGAAAATTCCATGGACAGATGAGCCTGGTGGGCTACAGTCCATAGGGAAGCAAAGAGTCACACATGGCTGAGTGACTGATCACACACACATGAAGCAAAGAAATTTTAAAAACACTTGTGAACATATCATTATTTAAAGACATAGAACATTACAAAATTCTAGAATCTACCTCTATGTTTCTGCTTTATCCTAACCTCTCCAGAAGAAATAGCTACTGTGATTTTTGTCATTGTCATCCTCAGGTTGCCTTTATTTTTTTCAAACAGTTTTAATTCACTTTCATGCATTGGAGAAGGAAGTGGCAACCCACTCCAGTGTTCTTGCCTGGAGAATCCCAGGGACGGGGGAGCCTGGGGGGCTGCCGTCTATGGGGTCGCACAGAGTCGGACATGACTGACGCGACTTAGCAGCAGCAGCAGCATGCATGTAAGAATATATTGTTTAGTTTTGGTTATTTTGAACTCTTTATGAATGGAATCATTGTACATATTTTTCTGTTTTCATTGATCATTGTTTCTAAAACTCATCTGTGCTGTTGTGTGTGACTGCAGGGCATTCATTTTTTTGATGTATAATATGTACAAATAGACCACAAAGCATTCAGTCTTCTTTTGATGAATATATTGTTTTGCTTTTCTATTAAAAAGCAACCTGCTGTGAACATTCTTACACATCCCCTAGTGCACATGTGTAGGAACTTCTCTAAAAATAGAATTGCTGTGCTGTAATTGCTTTCCAAAGTGCCTTTTTTTTTTTTTTTTTT
>SJYX01001672.1:787209-812594 GCA_006410675.1 Oreotragus oreotragus
TGTTTGAGTTCCACATAAGTTAAGCAAAAAAAAAAAAAAATTCTTGACTGTATTTCTGCATGTAATTCTCTACTTAAAGATAACAAAAGTGTTCCATTTTGAAAACAAATTGTGATGGCAATGAAGAGTGGATACTGGACAATAATGTGGAACAGAAGAGTTTATGGGGCAAATGAAATGAACCACCACCAATCACACCAAAAGCCAGTCTTCATCCAAAGAAGATGATGCTGTGTGTAGGGTGGGATTGGAAGGGAGCTCTCTATATAGCTCTTTCTGGAAAATGAAATGATTAATTTCAACTAGTACTGCACCCATTTAGACCAACTGAAAGCAGCACTCCACGAAAACCATCCAGAATTAGTCAACAGAAAACGTATAATCTTCCATCAGGATAATGCAAGACTGTATGTTTATTTGATGACCAGGTAAAAACTGTTACAGCTTAGCTGGAAGTTCTGATTCATACACTGTATTCACCAGACATTGCACCTTTGGATTTTCATTTATTTTCAGTCTTTAGAAAATAATCTTAATGGAAAAAGTCAATTCCCTGGAAGACTGAAAAGGTACCCAGAACAGTTCTTGCTTAAAAAGATAAAAAACAAACACATGAAAAGATGCTCAACATCACTCATTATCAGAGAAATGCAAATCAAAACCACAATGTGGTACCATTTCACACCAGTCACAATGGCTGCTATCCAAAAGACTATAAGCAATAAGTGCTGGAGAGGGTGTGGAGAAAAGGGAGCCCTCTTACACTGTTGGTGGGAACGCAAACTAGTACAGCCACTATGGAGAACAGTGTGGGGATTCCTTAAAAAACTTCAAATAGAACTGCCATATGACCCAGCAATCCCACTGCTGGGCATACACATCGAAGAAACCAGAATAGAAAGAGACACATGTACCCCAATGTTCATCACAGCACTGTTTATAACAGCCAGGACATGGAAGCAACCTAGATGTCCATCAGCAGATGAATGGATAAGAAAGCTGTGTTACGTATACTCAATGGAGTATTACTCAGCCATTAAAAAGAATACGTTTGAATCAGTTCTAATGAGGTGGATGAAACTGGAGCCTATTATACAGAGTGAAGTAAGCCAGAAAGAAAAACACCATATACAGTATACTGACACATATATATGGAATTTAGAAAGATGGTAAATGATAACCCTGCATGCGAGACAGCAAGAGAAACAGATGTATAGAACAGTCTTTTGGACTCTGGGAGAGGGAGAGGGTGGGATGATATGGGAGAATGGCATTGAAACATGTAAATTATCACATGTGAAATGATTCGCTAGTCCAGGTTCAATGCGTGATACAAGGTGCTTGGGGCTGGAGCACTGGGATGACCCAGAAGGATGGGATGGGGAGGGAAGTGGGAGGGGGATTCAGGATGGGGAACACATGTACACCTGTGGCTGATTCATGTCAATGTATGGCAAAATCAATACAATATTGTAAAGTTAAAAAATTATGGACTCTGAGGGAGAAGGAGAGGGAGAGGGAGAGGGAGAGGGAGGGATGATTTGGGAGAATAGTAAAAAAAAAAACTGAAGGAAATTTTTGGCTAGGCCCAAAGTACATAACATTAAATACATACTTACTCTGTTCTTGACCTTGATCACAAACTTGGTAATTGGGCTGCTACCATACATAAGACCCACCTTGTACCAGGTATGGTGAGTATTTCTGGTCTTCTTTTCCTGAGTCCAAATATTTTTCTTGATTAACCTCCTTCATAAAATAGCTTATACTACAGTCTGCATTGGGGCTTCCCTTGTGGTTCAATTCATTGAACCAGATGAATGTGGTAAAGTATTCATCTGCCAATGGAGGAGACACAGGTTCAATCCTTGGTCTGGGAAGATCCCCCTGGGGAAGGAAGTAGCAACCCATTCCACTGTTCTTGCTTGGGAAATCCCATGGAGAGAAGAGTTCTTGGGAAATCCCATGGAGAGAAGAGTTCTGGTGGGCTACTGTCCATAGGGTTACAAAGAGTTGGACATGATTTAGTGACTGGACAAAGGCATCAACAGTCTACATTATCCTTGTAAACTTTTTCTCAAACCAGAGATTTGATCTGTGGAGTTCAGATGCTAACTCAGAGACTGGGATCCTTCTCCCTACAGACAAACCATTCTGAGTCTTGCCATGTGTCCAAATATGTGACCTCAGTTTGTTTCCCTGATTCTTCACCAGCAGCATCTTGAGACCTGTTGTGTCCAGATGAAGTTAAGCACTTATTACTTCACACGGGATTGAACTGGTATCCCCTCTACCATCTAAATCTAGGGACAATACTAGATATAAATCCAAGATCTTTCATATTTTTCTCTCCCATTGTATTTAACTGACTAAGAATCCCTGCAAGGAGATCCAACCAGTCCATTCTGAAGGAGATCAGCCCTGGGATTTCTTTGGAGGGAATGATGCTAACGCTGAAACTCCAGTACTTTGGCCACCTCATGAGAAGACTTGACTCATTGGAAAAGACTCTGATGCTGGGAGGGATTGGGGGCAAGAGGAGAAGGGGACGACCCAGGATAACACGGTTGAATGGCATCACAGACTCGATGGACGTGAGTCTGAGTGAACTCCGGGAGATGGTGATGAACAGGGAGGCCTGGCATGCTGTGATTCATGGGGTTGCAAAGAGTCGGACACGACTGAGCGACTGAACTGAACTGAACTGAAGAATCCCTAGATATAAAGCTCAGAGGAAATATCCCTATCTCAATTACATAAGGTTTAAAGTTTTGTTTCTGTTTATGTCTATTTCATATTATTTCTATTATTGTCAATTCAATAACAGATCACATTTTCAATTAAAGTGATTTTGACTTTGATTTTGATTTTGACTTTGAAATAAGATTTAGCTTTAGAAGAGTACATAAAAAAATCTACTTATTTTCAGGTAAAATGACTTAATGAATGTCATTTTGGTCTTATGAGAGAAGCTACACTTTTGGCCTGAATTTTGTTCTTCATTACATTAGATATTATGGAGATACCTTTAAGATAAAGAATTTTACTTCACAAAAATTTCCCCCATGTCACAAGGGCAGAAATGATTGTATGCAGTTTGGTTTCTCTCAACAAAAGAGATATCAATATGAAATTTCTGCTTCAATGATCTTAAGACACTGAAGGGAGAACATGAGTTTTGATGTAAACAGAAAGGAAATTGATTTTTGCTCAAGAACTCAGCAGTATGGTTATTAGGAATAAATCAAACACCTAAAGAAATGTGTGTTGCCTCCGTTTGCTCATCTTCTTTAGGAGTAGTGTCAGAATCACCTTAAGGATCGTCAAGGGGGAAGGTGCTCGGCTGCCTTCACGCATCCCCTTCACGTCTACTCCATGCCAGGCATTGCTGAGCACTGATGCTGATGGGATTGCAGGATTAGTGGGACAAGGCCCGGGAGGAGGAGAAGCTTTGCTTTCAGTACAGAGATGGGCCAGCCTCCCACGGCTTCCCTCTTCTGCTAGACTACCCTACCCACTCCCCTCTGCAACTTGAGAGGCATTGTTATCCCCTAAGGCAACCACATAGTTCACTTTCATTCTAGGGACTTTCTGCTTCAATGAGGAATTGAGAGAATTAACAAAATATCAAAAAAGAAAGGAAAACAATAATGAAAGGAAGGAAGGAATTAAGAAAGGAATGAAAGAAGGAAGGAAAGGAAGGAAGAAAAGGGGGTGGGGACAAAAGGAAGGAGGGAGAAAAGAAAGAAAAAAGGAAGAGGGAAATAAACTTACTGCTATCTTGAAAATACTGAGTATCATTTTACATTGGTTTTTGCTGATGCAAAAGAATTTTTATTATTAATCTTTTATCCAGAAAGCTGGCTGAAGATTCTCATTAAGTATAGTATTTTGTCCATAGAATCTTGAATTTTCTGGGTGCACAAAAAGTTGCTTCAGTCATGTCCAGCTCTTGCGACCCCATGGATCCAGTAGCCTGCCTGACTCCTCTGTCCATGGGATTCTCCAGGCAAGAATCCTGGAGTGGGTTCCCATGCCCTCCTCCAGGGGATCTTCCCCACCCAGGGATCAAATCCACATCTCCTGCGGTTACTGCAGTGCAGGTGGATTCTTTACTGCTGAGCAACCAGGAAGCCCCAAATTTTCTGGGAAGAAAGTAGTAATTGGCAAATAACTGTAATTTTAATTTTTTACTTCCAATTCTTATTCTCATTTCTGTCTCTCACACAATGGATATAACCTCTCAAACCTTGTTGAATAGTTGCAGTAAATATGGGCATATATTTTTCATAATTTTAATGGAAATGTTATTAAAGGTTTTTCACTAAATATAACTTCCTGTGTGTTTTTTGTGCAGATCTTTTATCTTATTATGGCAATATCCTTCTAGCTTTTTTTTACAAGTGAGACCATTTCTTAAATATAAATTATTTATAAGACTTTTTTCCATATATATAGGGTTATGTGTGTGTTATTTTTTTCTTAAAAAGAGATTCTGGTAATGGAATCTTTTTGCATTTTTGTGATGCATTTGATCTTTCTGTCAACATATATACATTTTATATCTATATACTGACAAATGATTGCTCAATAATTTTTTTCTTGTTGCCTTGTCAGGTGTTGATAGCAAGCTTTTATTAAATACTTATTTAGTCTCATTAGAGAAAAAAAGTGTGTAAGATATTAGTTTTTGAAAATTCAATAACATTACCTCATAAATGTTTCAATGTTTTTGAGTGAGAGACATTTTGCTATTGCTTCAATTTGCCAAGTGTTTACTCTGTGTGTGTGTATGTGTGTGTGTGTGTGTGTGTGTGTGTGTGTATGTGTGTGTGTGTTGGACAAGCACACTCAGTCGTGCCCAATTCNATAACATTACCTCATAAATGTTTCAATGTTTTTGAGTGAGAGACATTTTGCTATTGCTTCAATTTGCCAAGTGTTTACTCTGTGTGTGTGTATGTGTGTGTGTGTGTGTGTGTGTGTGTGTGTATGTGTGTGTGTGTTGGACAAGCACACTCAGTCGTGCCCAATTCTTTGTGACCTCATGGACTGTAGCCTTGCCAGGTTTCTTTGTCCCTGGGATTTTCCCAGGCAAGAATACTGAAGTGGGTTTTCATTTCCTTTTCCAGGGAATCTTCCCAACCCAGGAATCAAACTCTTGTTTCCTGCATCTCCTCCTTTGCACCCACTGGGAAAACATTTGGTCAGTCTGCATTGTCTACCTCTTCTAAAGTCAACACTGATAACTTAAAATGTTCACGAAAATTCATTTTATCATATATTTCTGTATTATTTTTAATCTCAAATTTGTAACTTTATATACGTCTTTTGAATTCTGAATATTGCTTATTATATCTTTTCTTTTTTTCCAAATCAATTTTGACTCACCTTTGTCTCTTTTACTGTCTTTCTAAGAACCCAGCTTTTTTGTTGTTTTGTAAATCATTTTTATATTTTCTCTGTTGACTTTCTGATTTTATCTTTATTAATTCCTGCTTTCTGTTTCTTATTTATCCCACTTCTTTTGCTTTTATTTTGCCTTATTTCTCTACTCTTTTTGACTGATCTTTTTATATAATTTTTTTTCAACTGTTGATTTGGATATTACGCATCCATTGGTATATTTCTGTTATTTAGTGGGTATGCTTTAAATTTTCAACATATATAAAATATCCAACTAGGCAAATCATAGAGAAGGAAAGTAAATTAATGGTTGCCTGAGGATGCTGGCAGGTAGGTATCAGGACTGAGAAAAGGCTACTGATGGATGTGACTGAAATAGTCTAAAGTTATATAGTGGTGATAGATACATAACTCTGTGAATAGACTGAACTGTTTAAACTGTATTAAAAAATAAAACACTGAACTGTATACTTCAAATGACTGATTTTCGTGATGTGTGAATTAATATCTCAGTAATTAGATATTTAAAAGAGATGGTTTCTTTGGAATATTGGTGACCTTTATGCATCACAGGCTACAGCTGTTTTGAAGCTCATCCATGAAGCACAGTGTTTCTCCCTGAGAAGCTGCCTAAAGCCCTCCTTGTCTTCCTAGCAGCCTTTAGGATTGAATGGCTTTGTTTTTCTGGAAGGTCTATTTGAGAGCAGTGGCTTCAGATTTCTGACAGATACTGCTATACATGTCAGTTATCAGGTCTGACAATCTGATTTCCTTATGGGACAGATGAATGACAGATTCACTAAGGAAACTCTTGTGAGTTGTCACTATGAATTTACGTGTAGGCCGACCCCAGTCTGCTCAGCCAAGACCAGAAATGGGTACTCATCATATAGTGGTGAGCTGTGGACCAATTTTTTGTAATATTTTATATGAATATACAGTTGTGCATGTATTTATACAAATAGGCAAAGTGAATGAGTTAAAATATGTGAATGTATTTATACAGGAATGGGATGACTTGTTGGGGAGCTGCTCTTGCTGCTAATATACAAGTATTGAGAATAGGAATAAAGTTTAAATCCCATTTGGAGAAAAAGTAACTCATTTATAAATCAGTCAACAGGATTTTTTTGATCAGACATAACTAGCTCAAGTGCAGAGATAAGCTTTAGCATTGGATCTCAAACATTTAATTTACAGATATACTTTTAGTCCCAAACAGATATTACCATTTATACTTTTTAAAACCAATGGAACTGATGTATATACACTACTATGATAAAAGAAATAACTAATGAGAACCTACTGTATAGCACAGGGAACTCTACTCAGTGCTCTGTGGTGACCTAAAAAGGAAGGAAATTTAAAAAGAAGGAAACTTAAAAAGCAAATTTATACATGCTGCTGCTGAGTCGCTTCAGTCGTGTCCGACTCTGTGCAACCCCATAGACGGCAGCCTACTAGGCTCCCCAATCCCTGGGATTCTCCAGGCAAGAACACTGGAGTGGGTTGCCATTATACAGTTGACTAATTAACACAACACTGTAAAGTCACTGTACTCCAATAAAAATTTTTTAAGTGACCAGAAAATAGAATTGCCATAAAAAAAGCATGTTGTGGAGTTCACGAAGGAAATAGTTTTTATGCTTGCAATAAAAATTTACAGGCTTCACAAGCCACACACTGAATACGGAAGGAAGAATTGGAGACGGAGTAAACCCACACCATCTCAATTCAGCTGCCAGGGCCACTGCTAGGGAGAGTCTGCTCCATTGCACCTCAAGAGACAGGGTGCCCTAACCATGCATCCTGAGTGTGAGCCTCTGTCCCCTGTTGGCGTGGCTGAGCACCAAGCAGCGCCCCCAGAGAGCTCGACTGCAGTGTCTGAGCGCTTGCCAGCTTTTCTGCTTCCTCTGCTTCCTCTCTCCCTATTCCCAGCAACACATGGAAACATCACCAATTCATTATATCTGGTTGTGACTAGGTCTTCACTCCATTTCAGATGGCAGAGAAGCCATATTTTACTTCACTACTTTTGAACCCCCTCATTTCCAACCAACCCCATTGTGCTAGGAACTGTATGCATATAGAAAGTAGATAATGTTGGTTGACAGACTGAATGTAGCATGGAGATGAAGTAGGGTAGGAGAGTATAAGGAAGGAAGGAAGGGGAAAAAGAAAATAGCATTAAAGTTCCAGATAGTTGTCATTCTTTATCTGCAAAATACAATGCCAGGCATCATGGAAATTTTGCCCAAGCTCAGTCCTAATTCATTTCTAGAGGGGTGTCCCTAAATAACTCAATGTGATAATTAACTTTAAATGTGTCAAGAGACTGGGAAAGTGTCAGGAGCTTACATCTGAGAGAGTCCTAGGTTTGAATCTAGCCTGGACATCTTATAAGTTCAGTGTCTTTGGGCTAATCCTTTCATAACCTCTCAGTCTTGGATTCTTTAACTGTAAGATGAAAATAATAATAGTTACCTCAAAGGATTAGGATCAAAATGATAGCATAGATAAAGCAGTTCGAAAAGTATCAGGCACGTAGATGCTCAATAAAGCTACTATTATGATTATTGATAAGGGGAGATATATACCTACTTGGAGTAAGGACCTCTCTCCCAACTTGCAATTAAAGGATGAATGAAGATAAAGAAGCTGTAAAGTAATAACAGAGACCATTAGGATGGACTGACCATCTAATGTCACAAATGAGAGAAATTTCTACTAACTCTCATGGGTTTTGGACAACATAGAGAAAAACTTACTTGGGTTTTATTTTATGAAACAGAAAGTACATAAAGAAAAACATGTTTTCTTCTTCCATCAACTATTCCCAAGTTCAAAGGCGATCCGTATTTGAACCAAAACAAAAGCTGAGCAGCTGCCCATCTGTCCTCGGGTGTTGATTGGTGAGGGTGCCCCCTCTGCTGTCTTTCTGCACCTGCCTGCAGCCACACTCCACGGGAAGACCCTGTGCTCAGCTGGAAAGATCCCCCGGAAACAGTGCCCACTGAAGATTATAGCCCCACCCCACCTCACATCATCCATGTACTCAGAGGACAGTGCGTCAGGTGTGGGAATAGGAAAGGCTATCAATTCCTCAGAACATCCCTGTACAATAAGCAAGTGCAGATGGAAGCTGAGCACTGGAGAAAGAGGGGGCCCAGCCGCCGCTGGTAGGTAGGGGGAAGGACTCCAGGCAGAGCAGAGCCCAAGGCATCCATTCCCTCTACTTGTTGACAAACACTGAGGATGACAGTTTGCCGAATCACTGCCTAAGAACAAATAAAGAAGAGGAAAAAGGAAGTCTAGGAGAAAATTGCTGCAATGTAAAGGAAAGACTGACAGCTGGAAACTTTGGAAAAAGACATGTGTTGGAAACTTAATTCACAATGCAAGAGAAAAATTCAGAAAACTGTCATTTTCAATAAAGAACAAAAAGAAATAGGTACTGATGAACCTATTTGCAGGGGAGCAATAAAGACACAGACATAGAGAATAGACTTGTGGACACAGCGGTTGGGAGAGAGGGAAGGGGCAAATTGAGGAAGCAGTGTGGAAACATACACATTACCATATGTAAAGTAGATTGCCAGTGGGAATTTACTATCTGACACAGGGAGCTCAACCAAGGTCTCTGTGACAACTTAGAGGGGTGGGGTGGGTGAGAGGGGGAGGGAAGCTCAAGAGGGAGGTGACATATGTTATGGCTGATTCTTGTTGATGTATGGCAGAAACCAACACAACTTTGCAAAAGCCATTATCCTACAATTTTAATAAAAGTTACTTTATTTCCCTCTTCCGTGAAGTTATGCTTTTCTTTTGAAATATAGTGAGGCTTATTTGTTAAAAAAAAAAAGAAAGAAAGAAAGAAAGAAAGAAATAGGCTGTATGAAATAATAGCCTGAAGGTAAGAACAGGTTATAGGACAACATACAGGTAAGTAAGTCTCCTGTTTTGCTTGATTTTTACTGCTAATGCTTAGCACAATGGCAGGCAAGTAGTAGTCCCATAATAAATATAAATGACAGTCAGTAAATGTTAACTGCATTTATCTCTGGGTGGTAAAATGATCAGGGGTATTTATTTTTTTCCTATTGATTTACTGCATTGTCTAAAATCTCTGCAATACATATGACGTGCTTTTGAAGTAAGGAGAAAAGTGCACGTGAATTATGTGACTCTCTCACTGCTGTTATCAACTGTTAACAAGGATGTTGCATAATGAATCAGGAGAATAACTTGACGAGTGCCAAGATTAGGATGCCAGAACATCTTCGAACACATCTGGTAAACTGGGCAGGAATAACCCAGTGGAATGAAATTTAAGGAAAAAAAAAGAGAGAGACAGATAGAGATGTAGATCCTTATGGAGAGAATCTAACCTAGGAAGGAAGGACTCTGCTGTAATGAACCAGGTTTAGTAACACAGCCTGAAGATTAGGAGAGGAAAAATAGTACAGCATGGTGGGTGTTACCTGAACCAGTCTAACCTCTCCCACCAACACATCCTGCTGTGGGGCCTCCCTAGGAGATTGTTGTTTAGTTGCTAAGTCATGTCTGACTCTTTGCAGCCCCATAAACTGTTAGCCCATCAGGCTCCTCCATCCATGGGATTTCCCAGGCAACAACACTGGAGTGGGGTTGTCATTTCCTTCTCCTGGGGATTTTCCTGATCCAGGGATCAAATCTGTGTTCCTTGCATCTCTTGCATTGGCAGGTGGATTCTTCACTACTAAGCCACCTGGGAAGCCCTCCCTAAGAGATTATAAAAACTTAAAGTAAGGCCATGGCCCTAATAGTGACGATATAGCTGGATCAATAGCAGCTGTCTCTTGGGTGTTGATTTGTCAAGGAGCAATGGATATAAAGGCTTCCCTGGTGGCTCTGTGGTAAAGAATCCACCTACCAAAGCAGAAGATGTGAATTCAATCCCTGGACCGGGAAGAATCTCTGCAGGAGAAAACGCCAGCTCACTCCAGTATTTTTGCCTGGGAAATCCCATGGACGGAGGAGCCTGACGGGCTACAGACTTCAGACTCGCAAAGAGAGAGACAGAACTTAGGGACTAAACAACAAAAACTTGATACAGATGCTATTTAGAGCCGGCAGCCAGAGATCAGACTAGCCCCCAGAAGCGGTGCCCCAGTGTTCTGGCGGGGGAAGGCACTAGAGAACGAGGGTGCTCAGAAGGCAATCAGAGAAGACTTGGGGCGAGTAGCAGTAGTATGTGAGGATGGTCAAGAGCAAGAAGCAGCATCTCTGAGGCAAGCACTGTGAAGTCCACATCCCAACGTGGGCAACAGGGCATCAGAGGCTGTGCCCTCAGTGGGGCAGAAAGCACTGGCTCAGGGCCAAGCAACGGCAGCAGCATAGGCACTGGCACAGCTGCCACGGGAGCAAATCGACCTAATTTGTGAGAAAATGTAACAACCTGAAGATGCCCTGGAGGGCCTGGCACCCTGCTGTTAAACAGGAGGGACCGCTGAGTTCATACAGCCTCCATGTTCCCATTAAAATGACTCCAGCTCTGCCCAGAGTCAGGAGGAACCTCATAAAATGTATTTGAAGGGACAATTAAAGGAAAGAAAGCCACAGTGGCTCCCCACTCTCTATGCCTCGCTGCCCAGTTTCCTTAATGCTGTCACTCAGGACATCCAGGGTTTGAACCCAACTCACTTCACCATCTTCCTCTGGTATGCTGAGATCAAACTGTACTGTTCAATCAGAGAGTCCCACTTGTTCTGGAACTCAATGCTGTCTGGGACATCCTCCCAGTTCCTTTATTACTTTGGCTCCCAAATCTGAGTGTTTTCTTTCTGTGAGTTTTCAAATATCATGCAGAGATGTCCTGAGCCTTCCGGACCTGAGGCTACACATGAGGGTCCTGGTTACTGAAGCCTGTGGTGCAGAGGAACGTCTCAGCACTTGGTACTTGGTAGACCCAACTGCACCCTTGATCCCACCACTCACTGACCATGAGATCTGATGCTAACAGACTTGTTACTAATTTATTCAGAGCCTCCTCCAAGCCCACCATATCTAAAATTGTGAAAATAGTATTTACTTTATAGTTTACCGTGAGGAATAAATGCTACAACACAGTGAGACCCAGGTGTTTTCATAGCAGGCACGTAGAAAAATATGAGCTCTTTGGGGCCTGATATGTCTGGCCCATGGACTGTGGCTGCCCTAGCCCTGTTCAAACACCTCAAAGGCAGAGAGTAGTCCCTTGCACTGCAAGGAGATCAAACCAGTCAATCCTAGAGGAAATCAACCCTGAACATTCGCTGGAAGGACTGATGCTGAAGCTGAGGTTCCGATACTTTGGCCACCTGATGGGAAGAGCCGACACACTAGGAAAGACCCTGATGCTAGGAAAGATTGAGGGCAGAAGGGGAAAACAAAGGATGAACTGGTTGGATAGCATTACCAACCAATGGACATGAATTTGAGCAAACTCTGGGAGACTATGAAGGTCAGGGAAGCCTGCCGTGTTGCAGTTCGTGGGGTCGCAAAAATGACAGAACTTAGCGAGTTAGCAACTGAACAACAGCGATCAATACCTCAGCTCATCTTCAACTCTTTCATGGTGCCCAGGTTCCATCCTGCTCAAACAGAGAAGATCTAATAAAATGTACACTTACCATAAAGCCTAGTCTGTGCATTTTCTCAATAAATGCTAGTTTCCTACACTACATCTGAGCAAAGTATATTTTGTACATTTCTCTAGTCGTGTGCAAGTAATATCAGGTTAGTACAAACACCAAGGGGATTCTGGTAGAGATAAGAGATTAACAGAAGGCAGTTAATAGCTCACTGTGCCTAAGAATTTGTTCCAGATGTAAAGTTGAGACTTAGTTCTATTCTAGCACCTAAAATCTAAATCCTATGATCTATCTAAAATGTTTATTCATTGGTACCATGTCTATTTCCACAATTTTATCTCTGCAGCAGCCTGGACCCTGCCAAATTCAAGAATAAGAGTGAACCCAAGCTGCAAGGACAGATTAATATAGAGAATACTATTATTGAGGGGCGTCTCTGGTCTAACCAAGTGGCACTAGTGATAAAGAACCCCCCTGCCAATGCAGGAGACGTAAGAGACATGGGTTTGATCCCTGGGTTGGGAAGATCCCTTGGAGGAGCACATGGCAACCCACTCCAGTATTCTTCCCTGGAGAATCCCACAAACAGAGGAAGGAGCCTGGCGGGCTACAGTGCATGGGGTCACGCGGAACCAGACAAAACTGCAGTGACTTAGCACACATGCATCCCTGGTCTGAACTTCAAGAAGGTCAAGTTAGCATCCAGGCATCTGTCAAGAGTCAGGAAGGAAATGAACTCTCCTGGCCTCACTCCTGGTGAGTAGGTTATCTTGTGCTTCCTTCCAGACCCCTCACACAGCCCCCTTCTGTTATAGCCTCACGAGGGCAGTGACTTTTCTCCTGTGTTCACACAGCATGTTCCCTCGACCATATTTTTGGACCCTTTCATGCCCTCCTTGTAGTTTTCCAACAGACTATGATGAAACTTGTAAGCATACAGAACATTTAGTATAGTACAGTAGACAGTGCCTCTCTCCTAGATACATAGATTCCAGGGTTAACTCCACCAGCAGCTCCAATCTTATCTTCACATCTGTCCTCACTTGGGGGAATCTTCTCCTTCTGGCTGTGAACCCTTGTGGGAACCACCTGTTTCACACCCAGGACCTGTGTCACACTTGTCACACCCAGGACCCTACCATACACCTTTCTTCCAAGTGTTCCCATGTGAGTCTCAACTCTGCAGCAGGAGCTGCAGAGGCAATCCACTAGTTTCTAAAGTTTAATTTCCCACTTACATATAAATTGAAGTTTTAGTATTTTTGTTCTCACAATCATTCTGCAGGCCTTGTCTAATTTGGAGTTTTACTGGTTTTCCTTTCTATTTCTATGATTCTTGGAGGATGTGTGGGAAAAGTCTAATTTAGTGGGTTCCATGATTCTAACTGCTTTCTCTTTTAGCTGCTTATTCTTGTGTTTTATCACCATGACATTGTGGGGAGCAATAAGTTTGATCTTCCCACCCCCAAAGGATGCACCAGAGCTCCAGGGTAGAAAGTACAAAGAGGCAGACTTCGGCTCTGTACAGTTTTAACTGTGGGAGCTGCCCAGGGATGCAGGAATGCATATTAAAAACTTGCTCTATTCCCAACTTGTACTTAATGTTGAGGAGAGATCAAATAAGTTTCCTGTTCTCAAGGGCCTCACAACTTAGTAAAGAGTCAGGTACATCAAGAAATAAATGCAATCAAGGATTATAGCCATTAGGACAGGAGTATATACCTACCTGGGCTTCCCTGATGGCTCAGCAGTAAAGAATCTGCCTGCAAAGCAGAGCCACAAGAGACATGGGTTTGATCCCTGGGTGGGGAACACCCCCTGGAGGAGGGAATGGCAACCCACTCCAGTGTTCTTGTCTGGAGAATCCCATGGACAGAAGAGCCTGGCGGGCTACAGTCCATTGCATCACAAAGAGTCAGACACAACTGAAGCGACTTAACACACACACACATGTACCTACCTACAAGACATACTAGGGTCACAAAGAAGGGGCAGTTAAAGCCACTAGCAGGATACAACCCTCATATAAGAACACTGGTTGAATGTTTTCAAATGGGATTTCTTTCCACCCAGTGAGCTGCCTTTTATAATTGATTTTTGATGAATATAATGCTGACACTCAAGACTCTTTCCCCAGTAGGCCATTGTGTTTTGTTGGCTTAGAAATTTTCTCCAGACACAAGTAATAAATGCATGAGAAGAATATTAGATATGAGTTTATTAGAAGGCAACCAAAGCACACGATTGCTTAAAATAAACAACTGGCATTTCATAAGCTAAAGGTAAAAAGACAAGAAGCCTTGTCTCAGGCTTTAACCTCATACATGTTCTTCCCTGAAGAGAAGGCAGAGGCAAGAGACAAAGTCACTTCATTTAGACATCCAGGAAGAAAGAGATGACCAGTCACTCACCTGTCAGATTTCTGTTTTAGCCAACATGAACTCAGGTTATGAACTAGAGAGTCAGGGAGATTGTTCCTTGTCATTGAAAATGTGATGTTAAGTAAAGGAAATGTTGCTTGAAAAAGTAAAATCATGACTCTCATATAAATATAAAATTTAATATGAGTCCAAGATGAATTAATCAATTCATTAATTAATGAATTAATTAATTTGTAACAATAAAATGTTACAAACAGTTAAAAGGAGAATTTAAAATGTATGTGTGTGTGTGTATATATATATATCCCTAAGGACTATAATCTGCCAGGCTCGTCTGTCCGTGGGAATTCTTGTCCAGGCAAGAACACTGGAGTGGGTTGCCACGCCCTCCTCCAGGGAATCTAATCCAGGGATTGAACCCATGTCTTTTTGTGTCTCCTGCATTAGCAGGAGGGTTCTTTAATACTAAGCCACCTAGGAAACATATATATATATATATATATATATATAATTGCATATAATATTAGATACATATGACAATTGTCTGCAAGGAGGTAGTGATAGGATTGATTGTTCTCTATTGGACAAAATATCTTTGCGTATCTGTGACTAAGAATCATTTTCATTGTTATCAGTCAGTTATCTACAATTTATTAACAACTCAAAGACAAAGGCACAAAAATTCAATGCAAACAGGTAAAATAGAAGAGTGTGCTAGACAATCCCTACTTTTCCCTTGAGCTCACTCTGTAATCTTTTTGGTCCATTCCAGAGTCTTTTACAGATCGTCCCCCAGGGATAACTCCCTGGTGCCTGGAACCAGCTGCAGGCTGCTGGCCTAAGGGATGAAGTTATCTCTCTCTCATCCCCAGGATCAGAAACTCGAGCACCACGTCTTTGACCTTCCTACTCCCTTGCCTTCGAACGGCAGCTCTTCTCTTGATCTGACCCTAGAAAAAAATCATCTGGATTTTGTCCCGTGGGTCCCATCTCCGCACAGCTGTTCTTCTTCAGAGTCTCATCATTTCCAACTTATATTGTTAACTATGTGCGAGTTCCAATTACTGTAAGTGTGTGTGAACCAAGCAGACATAAATCCATCTAGAGATTAATATGATAACCATGTCTGGCATATTAAACTGCCACTTCTTATTTCTATGGTTATTGTTTCTGTGTAGTCCTCTTTAACTGGAAACCTCATGAAGCATATTTAGTGTTCCCATCTTTGTGCTCCAAAAGAACTTAATTTGCCCCCCCTTTATGGACTCTTGGAGAAGGAAATGGCAATCCACTCCAGGACTATTGCCTGGAAAATCCCATGGACAGAAGAGCCTAGTAGGCTACAGTCCATGGGGTCGCAAAGAGTCGCACATGACTGAGTGACTTCACTTCACTTCACTTTATGGACTCTACCTCAAATTTGCTCTAGATTTAATGTTGTAGACACTTGTCTTTGTTAACTGTAAAAGGTGTTCCTGAAAATGAGGGTCATGTTTTTATCATCTTCATGCCTCTCCCTCCTCACTCAATTATTAGTGAAAGGTCAGACAGTGCAATTGAATTATAAAATAATTTATTGGACACCATCAAATAAGGCCTGGCGAGTTCAACTGAGGCACACTGCTCTACAGGGAAAGCCAGAGTGAAAGCAGAGCTGTGCTCAAGGTGGAATAAACAAAAGATCAGGGTCTGAGGATCACCAACAGGTCAGAAAAGCTCAGGGAGCAAATAATCTTTAAACCCCTTCAGTGGTTCCCCTGTTTCTGAGAGAACAAGATCATCTCATGGGAACAAGCCCTCCCATGACTCATTACCAGACCCACCTGTGTACCTATATAATCTCAGCTTTTCTTCACTCACTACCCTACACTGGAAAAGATCCTGAGGCTGGGAAAGATTGAGGGTAGGAAGAGAAGGGGATGACACAGAATGAGATGGTTGGATGGCATCATTGACTCAGTGAGCTTGATTCTGAGCAAACTCCCGGAGATAATGAAAGACAGGGAAGCTTGGCGTGCTGCAGTCCGAGAAGTCGCAAAGAACTGGACACAGCTTAGCAACTGAACACCACCGCCACCCGATATTAACACAGAATATTTGTAATTTTCTAGATAATTCATGCCATTTCAAAATCCACTCTGTACATTCTTTCTGGAATCAATACAGTACTATTTTAGGGCTAGAGGTCAAATGTAATCTCCTTTATGAAACTTCTCCTGACCCCCTTTAATACAATTGACCACTCTCACTTCTCTAGTCTCACCCTATCTCCCTACCCACAAATCAAGTCCAATGAAACTCATAAAATCTGTGGATCTACTCTTCCAGATATTAAGACGGCTTCCCTCCCACCACAATGAGAACACTGAAATTTCAGAAATTTGCCAAGTGGGCTCACACCTTCCCAGTTTTATTTTCTTCTCTTTGGAGGGGGTTACCCTAATCTTAATTTTCCCATTCTCTCATTTCCTTTAAGCACTCAGCCCTCAGGGAAGAGGAATAACTTTATTCAACTATCGATTTGGTAAAAATAAACAGGAAATGAGAAATTAATCCCCCTTTTCTCCTTGCAAACTCACTACCCTCAGTAAATATATATTCACTCTTCTTCCTGGTGCTATAAATTTAACAGTGTGGTACCCAATGACAAGCGTTCTATCTAGAGTTTTCCTTTAGTGTTCAATAGTTCATTATTATAGCATGCCTATGCCACATTAGTCCGGTACTGTAAAGAGCAATATTGCATAGGAACCTGGAGTGTTAGGTCCATGAATCAAGGCAAATTGGAAGTGGTCAAACAGAAGATGGCAAGACTGAACATCAACATTTTAAGAATCAGTGAACTAAAATGGACTGGAACGGGTGAATTTAACTCAAATGACCCTTACATTTACTACTGTGGGCAAGAATTCCTTAGAAGAAATGGAGAAGCTATCATAGTCAATGAAAGAATTCAAAATGCAGTACTTGGATGCAGTCTCAAAAATGACAGAATGATCTCTGTTTGTTTCCAAGACAAACCATTTAATATCACAGTAATCCAAGTCTATGCCCCAACCAGTAATGCTGAAGAAGCTGAAGTTGAAAGGTTCTATGAAGACCTACAAGACCTTCTAGAACTAACACACAAAAAAAGATGTCCTTTTCACTGTAGGGGACTGGAATGCAAAAGTAGGAAGTCAAGAAACACCTGGAGTAACAGGCAAATTTGGCCTTGGAGTACAGAATGAAGCAGGGCAAAGACTAATAGCGTTCTGCCAAGAAAATGCACTGGTCACAACAAATACCCACTTCCAACAACACAGGAGAAGACTACACATGCACATCACCAGATGGTCAATACCAAAACCATTGATTATATTCTTTGCAGCCAAAGATGGAGAAGCTCTATATAGTGAGCAAAAACAATGGGAGCTGACTATGGTTCAGATCATGACCTCCTTATTGCCAAAATCAGACTTAAATTGAAGAAAGTAGGGAAAACCACTAGACCATTCAGGTATGACCTAAATCAAATCCCTTACAATTATACAGTGGAAGTGAGAAATAGATTTAAGGGATTAGAGCTGATGGACAGAGTGCCTGAAGAACTATGGACGGAGGTTCATGATATTGTACAGCAGATAGGGAGCAAGACCATCCTCAAGAAAAAGAAATGCAAAAAAGCAAAATGCTTGTCTGAGTAGGCCTTTTCTCTCATATATGAAAAGAGAAGTGAAATGCAAAGGAGAAAAAGAAAGATATACCCATTTGAATGCAGAGTTCCAAAGAATAGCAAGGAGAGATAAGAAAGCCTTCCTCAGTGATCAGTGCAAGGAAATAGAGGAAAACAATAGAATGGGAAAGACTAGAGATCTCTTCAAGAAAATTAGAGATACCAAGGGAACATTTCATGCAAAGATGGGCACCATAAAAGACCGAAATGGTATGGACCTAACAGAAGCAGAAGATATTAAGAAGAGGTGACAAAAATACACAGAAGAACTGTACAAAAAAGATCTTCATAACCCAGATAATCACGATGGTGTGATTACTCACCTAGAGCCAGACATCCTGGAATGTGGAGTCAAGTGGGCCAGGCTTCAGCAGTTTGTGAACTGAGAACTTCCAGATGTTGAAGCTGGATTTAGAAAAGGCAGAGAAACCAGAGATCAAATTGCCAACATCCATTGGATCATTGAGAAAGCAAGAGAGTTCCAGAAAAACATCTACTTCTGTTTTATTGACTACACCAAAGTCTTTGACTGTGTGGATTACAACAAACTATGGAAAATTCTGAAAGAGATGGGAATACTAGACCACCTGACCTGCCTCCTGAGAAATCTGTATGCAGGTCAAGAAGCAACTGTTAGAACTGGACATGGAACAGCAGACTGGTTCCAAATCAGGAAAGGAGTATGTCAAGGCTGTATATTGTCACCCTGCTTATTTGACTTATATGCAGAGTACATCATGAGAAATGCTAGACATAGAAAGCACAAGCTAGAATCAAAATTGCTGGGAGAAATATCAACAATCTCAGATATACAGATGACACCACCCTTATGGCAGAAAGCGAAGAAAAGCTAAAGAGCCTCTTGATGAAAGTTAAACAGGAGCGTGAAAAAGTTGGCTTAAAACTCAACATTCAGAAAACTAAGATCATGGCATCTGGTCCTATCACTTCATGGCAAATAGATGGGAAAACAGTGGGAACAGTGACAGACTTTATTTCTGGGGCTCCAAAATCACTGCAGATGGTGACTGTAGCTATGAAATTAAAAGACGCTTGCTCCTTGGAGGAAAAGTTATAACCAACCTATACAGCATAAAGCAGAGACATCACTTTGCCAAAGAATGTCCATCTAGTTGAATCTATGGTTTTTGCAGTAGCCATATATGGATGTAAGAGTTGTACAATAAAGAAAGCTGAGTGCTGAAGAACTGATGCTTTTGAACTGTGGTGTTGGCGAAGACTCTTGAGAGTTCCTTGGACAGTAAGGAGATCCAACCTGTCAATCCTGAAGGAAATGGGTACTGAATATTAATTGGAAGGACTGATGCTGAAGCTAAAACTACATTACTTTGGCCACCTGATGCAAAGAACTGACTCATTTGAAAAGACCCTGCTGCTGGGAAAGACTGAAGGTGGGAGGAGAAGGGGACGACAGAGGATGAGATGGTTGGATGGTATCACCAACTCAATGGACATGAGTTTGAGTAAACTACAGGAGTTGGTAACGGACAGGGAAGCCTGGCGTGCTTCAGTCCATGGGGTCACAAAGAGTCGGACATGACTGAGTGACTGGACTGAACTGATGCCACATTATCCAGCATCAGCTTAATCTAAAACATGCAAATAATATCTTGATCTCTGCCTTTCATGCTATTTCTTCAGGTCCCTTCTCACTGATCTCCAATGCAGAAACCATACTCTCAGCTCCCATATAATTCTTTGACATGGCTTTGCACTGAGTTCTCTGGTGCTGGAGCAGCAACCATGAGAGGCAAGGGCAGAGAGGACCTGGGAGGGAAGAGGATTAGGCAGAGACAGGTCATGTTCTCCAGCTGGTTCCAGGAAAGTTTCCCTTCCTCAGGACATTCCTTCCTCTATGGAAACTTACCTGGAGCACATAAATACCATCATCTACAGTCTATTTCTGAAACTGTTCAGTGGAGGAAAACATTTTACTTTGCTGAGTTTTTTGTTTTTTTTTTTTTTCCTTACCTAGACCATCCTCCATCATGGCTCACAAAAGCCTGCCATACAATTATTCCAATCTGACAGGCACTTCACAATTTCCCCGAGCACTTAAGTGGTTTTACTTCCTTTACCTCTTTCATTTTCTAAAGAGTAATTGGAATGAGTCAGTCTCTGTCCTGGCCTCCAATTTGCCAAGCATCCTCCTTGAGGGGGACTAAGGCAGGTACTATTTAGGACTTGTTATGTATTTGTAATCAGGACCAAAAAGACAAGCTTAGCTTTCATGTTTCCAGTTTTAATTTCGAGTGATTTTACCTTGTTAACTCAGAATTGACTTCAGAGTTTCATCAGATCATTCTGATGATCTAAGTTCTTCATTGTCCTTCCCATTTCATGCAGGATTGATTCCCAACTACTGTCCAAATTTAGCCTGATTTTCTTTTCCAAAGTTATTCCCCCTCGATAAGGAGAACTTCTTATTTAATCAATCCTAGATTTTCATTGTTGCTAAGATAACCTTGGAATTCTTCCCTCTGTACTTTTCTTATGTGCTTCCTTTGGGAAGATTATTGCCCTTTTTCCTGCTGACCCCAGTCTACCCTTCCAAACCCAATTTAACTCTTGCTTCTTATGATAAGATGTACATCTTGCCCTATATATCCCTATAATATGTAGATGAATCACTCGTGTGTTTTTTTAATCTGCAAATACTGCTTCATGGCCTACTTGGTTTTACTGGTTATTACTATTGTGCCTGGTCGCTCAGTTGTGTCCAACTCTTTTGAAAACCCAACGACTGTAGCCCACAGGGCTCCTCTGTCCATGGGATTTCTCAGGCAAGAATACTGGAGTGGCTTGCCATTTCCTTTTCCAGGGGATCTTTCCAACCCAGGGATTGAATCCGTGTCTCCTGGGTCTCCTGCACTGGTAGGCAGATTCTTTACCACCGTGCCACTTGAGATTCTTGTACATCAGGAAGCTCTTAGAATTATCAGGGAAACAGAAAAACAATAGACAATTAACATTGTGGTAAGAATGTGTTGTTGGTAGATTTAAGTGTAGGAGCCTTGAGGTGACGGCTAGCCGCTCCAGGTTAAGGGTAAGGAAAGCCTTCCTGTGCTATGGTGGAGCTTGGTGGTGTTAATTAGGTAGCCCGTTTGTGCACTCCATCCAGACAGATCAGCAAGTGCAAAGACCCAGAAGAATGAGCAGGTCTGTCAGGTCTAGAGATTTGCAAGAAGGAACAAACAGTCTGGGGGAGTCATTCGGCAGAGCTGGGATGAGCCAGCATTTGAATGTCTCCTTTACAGGCTCAGACACAGAGCTTAGTGTACCCTACAAGTGCTGGGGTACAATGACACGGTTTTTATTAGGCTACAATTCTCAGGACCAGAGACTCTGGAAAAGGACTTTCAAAGTGTTGCATTGGATGACTCACAGGTGAACAGAAATGATTTTTCTTGACCAGTGAGGGTTTTTAAGATCCCCTGGAGGAGGGCATGTCAACCCACTCCAGTATTATTCCCTGGAGAATCCCATGGACAGAGAAGCCTGCTGGGCTACAGTCTATGGGGTCACGGAGCAGGACACAACCGAAGAGACTTAACACGCAATTAAAATTTTAACAAGAACCCAGCCAGAAAGTGAAGAAAGCACCAATTGCTTGAAGCCCTTGGCTATTTCATGAGGGGAAAATGCCTCCTGAATTGCTTCACTGAGTTCCACAAGGGTAAGAATCGGGTCTGATTTATTTCTGCTTCCTCTCATCCACTCAAATGTGCCCAGCAGAGCAGAGGTGCATGGCAGACACACAGTAAATATTGACCTCTGACATGGGTGCTTCATTCAAACAACCCCCTTCTTCTTCCTTCTTACTTTTCCAGCAGAGATAAGGTCCACATGGCAGATCTACCACAGATCCACGGATGTTCCTGAGTGAAATTTCCTGTCTCATTGGCACACAGAAAACCATACTCCTAAATCCTGTGTTTTTCATTGTCCTGCTTTTCTTTATTCTCTATACACATTCTTGAACAATATATTCTTGAGTTTCGTGTGTTTCTGAACTTTTTAACACCAGATTCATATTGCATGCATGCATTCTTCTAAGACTGCTTTTCATAGTTTGCTTCTGAGAGTCAGTCATATTGATTCACTCATTTTCCCTGCCCTATCCCATTAATTGAAATGATCACAGTGTATTTATCCATAGCCCTAATAGTAGACAGGTGGGCTCTTTTTGTGCATTGTGATATTGTTGTGGTGAACTTTCTTTTCTAGTGAATTTACCACTAGATGATTCTATGACTAGAATCAAAAATTAAAAGCTTCCAATTTTGACTAATCTTGACATTGCCAATCTAAGTGACAATTGTAAAGATAAGAAGTTTTTCACATGAATGGAAAACTAGAACGACAAATGATACTTGCTTTGTATTTCACTTTTCACTTTCATACATTGGAGAAGGAAATGGCAGCGCACTCCAGTGTTCTTGCCTGGAGAATCCCAGGGACGGGGGAGCCTGGTGGGCTGCCGTCTATGGGGTCACACAGAGTCGGACATGACTGAAGCGACTTAGCAGTAGCAATACAATATTTACACTTCTGTAATCAAAAGAATACAATAAACCAATAGCCCTCTTAGAAATTAGTCTGTTGGAGCAAAGGTCTTTGAAAACTAAATATTACCTCTGGTTATGTTGCTTACAAATCTTTATCTTATATTTACTGATATTATTAATGAGAAAAAGTAAGACCCTCAGAGATTTGTAACTGCCTGACTATAAAGCTTGCTTTTGCAACAATTAACTACAAAGCTCAAGATAAAGTTTTCAAAACATGTAATAAGAAATTGTAAGTATTCTCTCAAAAAATAAGAAACAATTATTCTAGGAAACGGGATTGTCTTACTGAAGCTATAATTCACTGCTGCTGCTGCTGCTAAGTTACTTCAGTCGTGTCCGACTCTGTGCGACCCCATAGACGGCAGCCCACCAGGCTCTCCTGTCCCTGGGATTCTCCAGACAAGAACACTGGAGTGGGTTGCCATTTCCTTCTCCAATGCATGAGAGTGAAAAGTGAAAGTGAAGTCACTCAGTCGTGTCCGACTCTGTGCGACCCCATAGATGGCAGCTCACCAGACTCCTCTGTGGATCTCTAAAGTTTGCCAGGAAACCACTAAAAACTAGGAGAGAAGCAAGTTTCTCTCTCTCACAGCCTTCAGAAAAAAACCAAGCTTGCTCCCACCTTAATTTCAGACTTCTAGAACCATGAGATGACAAATTGCTGCTGCTGAAGCCACTTGGTTTGTGGAACTTTGTTACAGAAACCTTAGCAAACTAATATGCACACACCTCTGCTTACAATATCATATTATTAAGGGAAATTGTTACAGTATTGGATCAAATTTATGTCCCCTTTAACGGGAACAGAATTAATGATCAGTAATAATGTCAGGAAGCCTATTATCATATTTACACATAAAAATATTCATTAGTGACTAATAATGATAGCAGTTAATCTCATCAGTATGCAAATAATTTGAGGAAAAAAATGTTTTTCAAACAGCAAAGCAAATATTATTTGATATATTCAGTGCTGATGAGGCCTCAATGGGATATATTTACATTCCAATTGATAAAAAGTAAGTTGGTAAAGCTTTTCTAGAAATCAAGTTGGTAAAACATATTCAGTCCAGTTCAGTTCAGTCACTCAGTCATGTCTGATTCTTTGCAACCCCATGAATCACAGCACGCCAGGCCTCCCTGTCCATCACCAGCTCCCAGAGTTCACTCAAATTCATGTCCATAGAGTCAGTGATGCCATCCAGCCATCTCATCCTCGTTCATCCCCTTGTCCTTCTACCTCCAATCCCTCCCAGCATCAGGGTCTTTTCCAATGAGTCAACTCTTCGCATGAGGTGGCCAAAATATTGAAGTTTCAGCTTCAGCATCAGTCTCTCCAATGAACACCCAGAACTGATCTCTTTTAGGATGGACTGGTTGGATCCCCTTGCAGTCCAAGGGATTCTCAAGAGTCTCCTCCAGCACCACAGTTCAAAAGCATCAATTCTTCGGTGTTAAGCTTTCTTCACAGTCCAACTCTCACATCCATACATGACCACTGGAAAAACTATAGCCTTGACTGGACGGACCTTTGTTGGCAAAATAATATCTCTGCTTTTGAACATGCTATTTAGGTTGGTCATAACTTTCCTTCCAAGGAGTAAGCATCTTTTAATTTCATGGCTACAATCACCATCTGCAGTGATTGGTCCACTGGAGAAGGGAATGGCAAACCACTTCAGTTTTCTTACCTTGAGAACCCCATGAACATTATGAAAAACATATTAAGTACCATTAAATACAATTTTCTTCAGATTCTGATAATCTGCCTTAAAAGAGTCAAGTATGAAATTCAGGTGCGGAATTATGGATAAGATATTTCTTTCAGTGTTATATTTTTCTTATAAGATAGAATAAAATGAAATGCCCAAATAACATGGAAATGGAGAGCCCACTGCTGGAAGGACCGTGGGAGGAGATGCCTGGGAGCCAGCTCTAAGGATTTTGTATCACAATTGAAAGACTGTTTCCATTCTTAAAGCTAAAAACTTATTTCACCGGAGACCTTCGCCTTGCCCTGCCGGCTCCTCACCCTCTGGGAGGAACATGGGGCCCTGCTCACCATGACCAGAGAAAAGCCTGCACCGCAACTAGAGAGTCGGCCCTGCTCGCCACGACTAGAGAAAAGCCTGCACAGCAATGAAAACACAGCACAGCCAAATAAGCCAAGGAGCCCGCGTGGGGAGCCGCAGACATGGCCAAGAAAAGAAGGCCCCTGTGCTCCAGCCTCCAGAAACTCACCTGAGAGTGTGGCTCCTGAGAGAGAGAAGGGCCAGAGTGTCCCTCCTGAGACAGGGGACAGTCTGCCTGGAAACGCGTCTCTTCTCTGCCCTCGATCCCGGCGGGAGCGACTCAGTCATTAATCAACCAGGCGGATAAGCCTGATGTGGTGACACTCAGGTCCAGCCCACACAGCGGCTCTATACTGTGGGCCTGCCTCCTAAGAGGTGGGTCCCCCCTCTGCCGGAGCCGCTGAGCTGCTCAAGTTCAGAGGGCTCTTCCAGCAGTGAGGACACAGGAGCAAGCAGAGGTCTTTGGATGCTTCCTGGGCCTGCCAGGTGATTCTGATACACACCTTGGGCTTAAGACAGCTGGCTTAATTACTAGATATTTCCATCAGGTGGAGGCAGACTCTACTAGTCTGAAAGTTATGGCGGCGAGACAGGCATGAAGCTGGAAC
>SJYX01001672.1:820425-851091 GCA_006410675.1 Oreotragus oreotragus
GGGCCTGCCCTATGCAAATTGGGCTTAGTCACGAGTGCTGTTCTACCTGAAGTCCTCACTCCGGTCCTCGGACCTTCCTTTGACCTTCCTCTGTTCTATTTTTGTGGGCTTTTCTCTTCCTTGTCTTTTAACCACTGTCATTTTGGACTCCTTTTCCCTATTCTAACTACCTAACAGTATTTTCCATTTTGCTCTCTTCTCATGAATGTAGAGTGGAGTTTTCCAGAGGCTGTAGGACAATCACAATTACGTAAAAGTCTAGTAAAATATTCCTTCCTTTTCCAATTTCATATCTATACAGGGCTGGATTCTTTTGTATATTACACCTGAAACAGTATGTCACAACAGGATGAATTCAGAAGCAGATGTGACAATCCAGCTGTTTTCAATCAAGTCAGACTTTTAAATGATTTGTAGAATGAGGCCATTCTTTTCATAAATTAAAAAGAAAATTTATGGTAGGTCCTTTTTTGGTTATCTATTTTAAATATAGCTGTATGTATATGTTAAATTTTTTTATTTTGAAAAAGATAGTTATTTTTACTAGTATATGTATTCATTAGCATGAACATCTTATTGCAATTGTAAACAAATAATTAAATACATATATTTAATTTGTTTCAAGTTTAAGATCCAACAGTACATATCAATAGTGAAACACATAAAATACTTTGCAACCTTCAATAATTTTTAAGATGTAAAATCTGATGTCAAAGAATTTGAGAACCCATATTTTGGAAAATATTATTTCAATTATATTAAAAAGAACTGGAAGGAATTTGCTAAATTTGGGGGACTATTTTGAATTGCTAAGATTGATTATCTGTGGATGTTGGGCTTAAGGGTTGTTGTTAGTTTATCATCTTTACTTTTCTAAGTTTCCAAAATCTCCTTTAACATGCATTCTTTTATACCATATAAAGGGTAATTTTTTTTAGACTTGCCCTTCCTGGTCTTCATCTTAAAAAAAAAAAAATCTTTCTGCCTTCAAGCCATCATTTAGAACCTAAAATTGTAAAGTGTCTTTTAATTACACTTGCATAGGGAGTCTTGGGCTTCCCTGGTGTCTTAGAGGGTAAAGAAACCACTTA
The DNA here is from genome assembly GCA_006410675.1 of Oreotragus oreotragus. NCBI lineage: Eukaryota > Metazoa > Chordata > Mammalia > Artiodactyla > Bovidae > Oreotragus > Oreotragus oreotragus. Next base: position 821,517 of record SJYX01001672.1, read on the forward strand.
CAGTGTAGGAGACCTAGGTTCAGTCCCTAGGTTGAGAAGATCCCCCGGAGCAGGGCAGGGCAACCCACTTCAGTATTCTTGGAGGATCCTCGTGGACAAAGGAGCCTGATGGAGTACAGCCCATGGGATCGCAAAGAGTTAGACACAGCTGAGTGACTAAGCACACAGAGAGTCTTCAGATCACAAAATTCTGCCAGATTTAAGGTTTACAGGCAAATTAACCACAAGTCACATGCAGATAGAACTTACAAATGCAATTTGAAATGCACAACCTGTTTCCAGAGAAATGGCCTTTGAAACACCAGTGAGCAGAGAAAATATCTTCCAGGGGATATTCACACAAGGACTGAGATAAAAATTCACTTTGAATTCATTTATTCATAGATTCTATTGCCATAAAACCTTGAAGTTGTCCATGATTTGAAAACTCTTATCCATTTCAAAAGCTCGCTGATACAGGAGGGTTTCCAAGCTCCATCCGTGCTCCCAGTGACCAAACATTTTGGGTAATACATTGTATTATTAAACAGCTCTGCCGTTTTGGGTGTTCTTTTTTTTTTTTATATAACCTGAGTTGTTATCCTCTTAATGTCTACAAATCAGAACTATGTGTGTGATCTATAGGCAAAACATGTTCTTAATGTGTCATAAGATTAGTAATATATGTTCTCCTAGAGTTTCTGTGAGGATTAGGTAACCTATGAAAAGAAACATAGCAGTGCCTGACATAAACTGATGCACAGTTTATGCACGATATGCAGTTACTCTTGTATGGCCAAATACTTCCCAACTGGTATTGAGAACAGCCGCAATGGCCCTTCACTCTCTTAGGAACATTCTAGGATCTGCTTGCCTTTCTCTGTTCGTCCACTGCTCCATTTCCAGTTTTGTAATCCTCCATCAAACTTCTCTAGCCTACTTGGGATTTCTTCCTTGGTTCCAGAACTTCTAGAACATATGTGACCCTGGATACCTTCTGCTTCTCCTAGGCCTCTGTATCAAACTCATCTTAACAGCCTGGACAGTTTTCTGTTTCCTTTGTTTGCTCCCACTTCCTGCATAGCTCAGCCTCTCTGGATTGATCAATTTATGGTACATCATCTCTCTTTTGGGGCTCAATATCTCTCCTCTGGTATATTTTGGGGTTTTTTAGTCTCCTTGCTTGTCTCTTGTGGAATAATTATTTCACTAAATTAGACTCCTATTCTCTCACTAAACCATTATGGATCCCACAATCCTGGGAGTAACATGAATTAGCACAGAAGTGTTTGTCAGGTTGAATCCTAAGAAATTTGATTAGGAATTTGCAAATTTCTCCATCCTTTGGGATTAGAAAGTATCCCAGAGCAATTCACACCCAGACAGGTTTTCATTAATATTTTATAAACTCCCAAATGCCAATAACTTCCCAAATCCCTTGCCATTAAATTCATCCTTCTCCCAGCAAAAGACTGTAACTACACAGAACCAGAAGGAGACTAGAAAGACACGAGCATCTTATCAGGATAGACATGTTGCTATGATGGCCTTTTACCTTATTCTGAAAACCTAGAGATTTGCAATAGGCCAAAACTTAGCTCCACAGTATCCCAAGCTGAAACTCGAAATTCCTAAAAACATATAAGACATGTAGGTATGCTTTCCCCCTGTTTCTTACCTCCAACTTTCTCTAAAGGGGGCTCTAAAAGAAGGCATGTTTGATTCAAAAAAAGAAAAAGAAAACATTATGCAGAACACTATAAATGCATCTTACTCATTTTGCATCAAAGAGTTCGGGAGGAGAACAGAAATTTGAAATGTTCTGAGTGTATACTGAATTCTATTTAAAATGAGAACTCTGTGTGAACACAGAAATGAGATCTCATTAACATCGTGAAATACAGCACATGAACATTTCTTGACCAGTTCCAGATACACAGTAGAATCAAGATGAAGGCTGTCATCCATTTTCACTCCCTCTCTTTTGCATGCTGTATAAATCCTGAAGTCTTTTCATAACGGCAGTTTATGGTAGAGAACATGACAATTTCTCTTCAGTATGGAAAGACATTTATTATACTCTCTGTAGCCCACCACTCTCTCAGATTTACCCGTTAGAATGGGAGTAGAGTGAGTGAGTGTAACTCACTATACAGTCCATGGAATTCTCCAGGCCAGAATACCAGAGTGGGTAGCTTTGCCCTTCTCCAGGGAATCTTCGCAACTCAGGGATCGAATCCAAGTCTCCTGCATTGCAGGCGGATTCTTTACCAGCTGAGCCACAAGGAAAGCCCAAGAATACTGGAGTAAGTAGCCTATCCCTTCTCCAGCGTATCTTCCCAATCCAGGAATCGAACTGGGGTCTCCTGCATTGCATTGACTAGAGTTGTAAGATGACAATCAAATGTGTTATTGCTTTTGCATAGTCTTCTTTTACTGCTAGCCAACTTTAATACTTTATAAAGTAGTGGGCAGACACTTTCTGAAATTTTGATTTTTCAAAGTCCGGTTCTTACAAAACCAGGTCTCATAGATAGTGGACATTAGCCCTCACTCTTCCATTATTTCTACAAGGCCCTCAACTTCTGTTGGCACAATGAGTTATCCACTAATATGCTGTTGCTGCTGCTGCTCATGCTAAGTCACTTCAGTTGTGTCCGACTCTGTGCGACCCCATAGACAGCAGCCCACTAGGCTCCTCTGTCCCTGGGATTCTCCAGTCAAGAACACTGGAGTGGGTTGCCATTTCCTTCTCCAATGCATGAAAGTAAAAAGTGAAAGTGAAGTCACTCAGTCGTGCCTGACTCTTAGTGACCCCATGGACTGCAGCCTACCAGGCTCCTCTGTCCATGGGATTTTCCAGGCAAGAGTACCGGAGTGGGTTGCCATTGCCTTCTCCAAGACTACATAATTCATTCTCAAGTAGATTAATTCTTTAGCCAACATCAGATGAAGAAATTATCTCAAATTCTTTATATGAGCTTAACAAATCTTATATGAATCTGTTATATCCAAAGTTGCATTAGTCTTTTCATTTAATATTTTTGAGTTAATCACAAAGTCATTACACAATTCCATTTTTAATGTTAAACTCTCTTTGTCTTCTTTTACAACTTCAGAGCACTATATTATGTATTTATGCTGTACTTGTAGTCTATGCTTACCTTCATATGTGTCCATTTACATACATGTCACATGTACATGTCTATATTCATTTATATAGGCATATATATATATATATGAGCTGTGTTTGCAATGTGTTTCACAACAATGTATGAGTGTGTGCACGTTGTGTCTCCACATGTGTATATATACACACAGATATCTGTCCATGTACATGTGTATCTGTATATGTGTTATATATTTGTGTGCACAATTCTGCATATGCATTCATATGTTCCTGTGGGCTTACCACCTAAAAGTAAAAGCTTGAGTTTCCTTCTCCTTGGAAACCATAGAGTTTGTCAGAATTCTCTTATTATATATCCTAGATAAGTCGAAACTCAGGGGATTTATCCAGAAGAAATGAATTTTGCAATCTCACACTGTTATTTCTTCCTCACTGGTCAACAGATTTTACTGATGTGAGTTTCACTGATGAATCAGCGTTCTAAGAATGTCAGTGATGGGAGGCTGTTTAGTTGAAGTCACTTTGGAAAAAGTTGTTATATTTTTTAATTTGCTTAGGATTAGAGATAAAAGAGATATATTCTTAGTTTGTTCGCTCAGAGATTGAGTGTAGTTGGTCATGCTGACCAGATTTATCTATGGAAACTACTGAATTTCATGCATAACTGAGTACACACACAACAGCAACAACAAAAAAAGTGGATATGGCTGTGCTGAGCTGGAAGGAAGCAAGGATGCTGGCAGGTTGCATGGTCTCCCAGGGCTCAGCAGCTGTCTGCTCTGGTTTTTGGTAGCAAAATCCAATTTCCACTCTCCCCACGTGGGCTGGGAGGCAGCAGGGGTCCACACTAGCTCACAGAATTTTGGCTTTTTCATTTGTGAAACGTGACCGAACATATTAATCTCAGTGGCAGGCAGATTAGAAGAATATCAGATGGGAGTGAACATCTTGCAATCATCGAACTGCCACAACAGGGCCACGTCAGGATCAGAGACAGAGCCTGGATTGAGGAATAAGAATGCAAATAAAATGAGGCTTGGAAGAAATGATGACCTACCCCTGTACATACCTGGAAACCTCCAAAGTATTTTTTGCTAGAAAAAATACACAACTCCTATTAATCAACTACTCTACACAGATAATAGCAGTAGCTCTTTTCTCTGTGGCCCAGAGGATGAAATTAAATCATTTAGCCTGCTATTTGAAGGCCTTCGTCATGAAACTTCAACTTCTCTTTGTAATGTGATTACCTTTGCTTGCTTTCTCAAGCGCTTGGTCAAATGACTCACCACTTTCCATGTTGGTCCGGGTCATCTAGATGCCCTTAAATCTGCCTATAGAAAATACTTTACCAAATTTCTTCTCTGATTCCCTGGACTGAATATCTCTCTCTTTCCTCTTTAGAGTCTTATTGATATTTGTGCTCTTCTTATGCATCTGGTCCCATCACTTCATGGGAAATAGATGGGGAAACAGTGGAAACAGTGTCAGACTTTATTTGGGGGGTGCTCCAAAATCACTGCAGATGGTGACTGCAGCCATGAAATTAAAAGACGCTTACTTCTTGGAAGAAAAGTTATAAGCAACCTAGATAGTATATTCAAAAGCAGAGACATTACTTTGCTGAGTAAGGTCCATCTAGTCAAGGCTATGGTTTTTCCTGTGGTCATATATGGATGTGAGAGTTGGACTGTGAAGAAGGCTGAGCACTGAAGAATTGATGCTTTTGAACTGTGGTGTTGGAGAAGACTCTTGAGAGTCCCTTGGCCTGCAAGGAGATCCAACCAGTCCATTCTGAAGGAGATCAGCCCTGGGATTTCTTTGGAAGGAATTATGCTAAAGCTGAAACTCCAGTACTTTGGCCACCTCATGCGAAGACTTGACTCATTGGAAAAGACTCTGATGCTGGGAGGGATTGGGGGCAGGAGGAGAAGGGGACGACCGAGGATGAGATGGCTGGATGGCATCACGGACTCGATGGACGTGGGTCTGAGTGAACTCTGGAAGTTGATGATGGACAGGGAGGCCTGGCGTGCTGCGATTCATGGGGTTGCAAAGAGTCGGACACTACTGAGCGACGGAACTGAACTGAACTGAACTGTGCTACTTACTTCTTCCTTCTGCTTTGGATTACAGCTGTACAGGCTTGTTCTTCCTTACCAGACTCTCATAAAAGGACAGGGGCTGCTTCCTTGTGCATCTCACAGTACCTAACAGAGACCCTTGCGTGCATATAGTAAGCAAAAATCATGATTTGGTAAATCAAGTGAATGAATGCAAGACACCCAGGGATTTTATTTCTAAATGCTACTTCTAATATTAACTTAATATTGTGGTAAGTCGCTTCAGTTGTGTCTGACTCTTTGTGATCCTCTGGACTTTAGCCTGCCAGGCTCCTTTGTCCATGGCATTCTCCAGGCGAGAATACTGGAATGGGTTGTCATGCCCTCCTCTAGAGGAGTCTTCCCAACCCAGGGATCAAACCCATGTGTCTTTCATCTCCTGCACTGGCAGGCAAGTTTTTAGCACTAGCGCCACCTGGGAAGCTTAATATCACAGAACTTCAAATCACTTATATCTACAATGAAAACTTAAAACAATCTTACTACTTTAGAAGAATGCTGTAACTAAATACAGGTGCTCTGACAGGCAAATTCTACCAGACGGTAAAAGCCTAATCATTCCTATCTTACTCAGAGTGCTCTAGAGCAGGATTTCTCAACCTTGGCACTGTTCCCTGCTGTGTGGGCTGGCCTGAGCTGTGCTGGATGTTTACCAGGATTGCTGGGCTCTACCATTAGCTGCCAGTAGCACCTACCCCTCAGGTCATGGCAATAAAAATAGTCTCCAGATGCTACTAAAATTCCCTTGGGAAATAAATGTCTTACAGTTGAGAGGCTAGAAAAGCGGTAATAATTCCAAATCTGACAGTGACAGCATATAAAAGGAAAATTACAGACGCAGATTTATTCATGCATATAGATGTAAAAATTTAAGCAAAACATTAGGAAACCAAATTTAAAAGTATGTAGGCAAAATTACACCAAACTAGACTTTTCTCAAGAATGACTTAATCGCAACTAGGAATTAATAGAACAATCATGAACAATAATAACAATAGAAAACAATAATTTATAGAAATTATAAAATTAATGTCCTTAATTATGAAATTTAGGAGAAATGTAATTGTATTGATTTTCTCATTTTTCATTACAAAATGTCAATGTACTGATAAAAAGTAGATTCCTCAGGAAATACAGATTTCTGTGCATTATTTATAATTATTGTGGTAACTGAAGTTAATCTAAGAATATATTATAAACTTTCCAAATTTTCTGAAGGAAATGCACACATGCATGCACACACATGAACACATCAGCAGAGGCAACAGCAAAGAAAATGGAAACCATACAGTAAATCTCTTCTCTCTCTCTCTAGCTCCATATGTAAATATATGAATACATTTATTTTTATTTATTTTTTAAAGATTTCCTTTGATATGGACAATTTTTTAATTCCTTATTGAGTTTGTTACAATATTTTTCTGTTTCATACTTTGGATTTTTTGGCCCCAAGGCATGTGAGACCTTTCTTCCCCGAAAAGGGGGTCAAATCCACACCCCTTGCACTGGAAGGCAAAATCCTAAACATTGGCCTGCCAGAGAAGTCCCTCATTTATTTATTTTTTAAATTAATTTTATTGGAGTATAATTGATTTGCAATGCTGTGTTACTTTCCTTATCTCTAGTGCCTAGAACAAGGTATTTCACAAAGTAGATGCTCACAAAAACCAGTGTTACGTCGAAGGATATCAGGATCACTTCAAGGCCAAGAATCCTGTTGCCTGCACCATTTCGTCCCAGGATGTTCCTGCTGCACCCCTGCCCACTGTGGCTTCTCAATTCTCTGAAATCCTGTAGCTTCTATTGTCTGTGACATCAGCCTTTCAGTACAATTTCAGCATCAAAGAAAAGACATAATTGGAAAGAATCTTCAGACACGGGAAATCTATCTGATTCAGTCTCTTCCACGATAAGATGCCCTACTTTGCTCCTTTACTGTCTCTAGGGTACATGCCTTGCTATCCTGCTAAACTCTATGTTCATAAAAATCTTGGACTCTGGTCTTAAAAAGCTTCTCTTTCCTATAATGTGTCAAGCACCATCTGTTGCTCATAGGAAGGACTATTCAGGTAGTATTAAATGATAAAGGATTAAATGTTAGAAGGTTAATAACAGATTGCATATATTGAAGTTTTACTGTTTGCCAAACCTTCTGCTAATCACTTCATGAGCATTTTCATAATTCAATCTTCTTAGCAATCCTATTTCTATTTCATGCTTGAACCAAAGTATAAGGAGAGCAATGAACATGCCCAAATCAGAATCTGAACACAAGCATTCTGGCTTTGGCTTTGGCTTAATTACTAGGCTGCACAAAAGATCCAAAAGAGTAACATGTATTTTTCTGAATTTTCAATTGACTCATAGCATGCATTCAAAGATTAGACTACATGGGTCACTTTCTTCCTTCCAGCTGCACCTGCACCAGGGAGTTCTCAACCTTTTGGCAGGTGAAGAGGAACCCCTGGGGTAGAGAGATGCTCAGTGAAGCAGATGAGCTACAATTTGAGGCGGGTTTGCCATCTCAGGCTTCACTCTTGCACAATAGCTCCTCAGAGAATCAGGTCCACCTGGGCACAACTGAACAGGCAGAAAAACTGACCTTCCCACCAACCTGTTCTTCCCCTGCAGACAGCATGGGAACTGAGTGCTTCCTACTCACTAGACAGGAAGGAATCAGGAAGAGGTCTGGGAGGAGTCAGGGAGAGATTTGGGAGGAGTCAGGACTGGGAGGAATCTGGAGAGGACTGGGAGGAGTCAGGGAGAGATCTGGGAGGAGTCAGGACTGGGAGGAGTCAGAAGAGGACTGGGAGGAGTCAGGGAGAGGACTGGGAGGAGTCAGGGAGAGGTCTGGGAGGAGTCAGAGAGAGATCTGGGAGGGGTGAGGACTGGGAGGAGTCAGGGAGAGGTCTGGGAGGAGTCAGAGAGAGATCTGGGAGGAGTGAGGACTGGGAGGAGTCAGGGAGAGGTCTGGGAGGAGTCAGGACTGGGAGGAATCTGGAGAGGACTGGGAATCTGGACAGGTCTGGGAGGAGTCAGGGAGAGGACTGGGAGGAGTCAGGACTGGGAGGAATCTGGAGAGGACTGGGAATCTGGAGAGGACTGGGAGGAGTCAGGGAGAGGACTGGGAGGAGTCAGGACTGGGAGGAATCTGGAGAGGACTGGGAATCTGGAGAGGACTGGGAGGAGTCAGGGAGAGGACTGGGAGGAGTCATGGAGAGGACTGGGAGAAGGAGGGCCCTGGGCTCATCCCAGCTTTGAAGAAGCTGTCCAGCCCGTGGGTTTACCCCTAACTGTGGGTGTCTATCAGATGAATTGTGCTACTTGAGATCTCCTGAAGCTTTTGCAGTTCTAGGAGAGAGTCATCATTATGAGTATAGAAATGTGTTTGTCTTGCACTATTTTTAGTTTCATTTTCATTTAAATTAACCCTAATGTCACTCATCCATCATTGAATCTCCCTCAGTAGCTGACACACCATCACCTACTCCTTTCTGCTCCCATAACAGTCTGAGCTGCCTGGACCCGTTGCAACACTTCTGGCATATTCTCTGCTCTCCAGCTGTCTCTTGACTAGGCTGTGTGCTCTGGAGGGAGGGGATGGTGTGTTACTCATCTCTGCATCCCCAGGGTATGGAAGAACAGTGTTTGATACCAAGCAGACATCAATGCACCTGTAAAACAAATCAAGAGTGATTCAGCAGTCCAGTAAAAATAAAACTCTATCTAATAGAATTGAATAAAGAAGCTTCTGAACTTTCTGGAAAGCTGGTTTCCTAAGCCATGGCCCAGGGTTGATTTCCAAAGTCAAAGCCTTTAATTGACCCCAGTATTTATTCAAATAGATTTGGAAGTGCAAGGAGATTGTGGATTATTCTTTGTGGCATTCAAGTCAGTGCTTTAATTAATATTCAAAATATTGGCCCAACATTATTTAATGCGTGGCACATAAAATTGTTCAGCATAGTTTTATGTATTAATTACACATGTAAAATCACTTAAAAAGCTTTATCATACAGAAATAATCACTTTGACATGTTGGGATATTTCCTTCTTATTTTTTATTCTCATAAACATGTGTGTAAATAGCTAATTCTCTACCAACTGAGCTTATAGCTCAGTTGGTAAAGAATCCGCCTGCAATGCAGGAGACCCCACTTCAATTCCTGGGTTGGGAAGATCCCCTGGAAAAGGGATAGGCTACCCTCTCCAGTATTCTTGGGCTTCTTGCTCAGGTGGTAAAGAATCTGCCTGCAATTTGGAAGACCTGGGTTCAGTCCCTAGGTTAGGGAGATCCTCTGGAGAAGGGAAAAGCTACCCACTCCAGTATTCTGGCCTGGAGAATTCCGTGAACTATACAGTCACAGAAAGTCGGACATGACTGAGTGACTTTCACTTTCACTTTCAAATAGCTAATTAGATACCTAAAGATAGTCCCCCCAAAATATTCATGTTTGAAGTCCCCAGAAACAGTGACTATTACCTTACATGGACAAAGGGGCTTTGCAGACGTGATTAAGAAGCTGATGTGGAAAGATCACCCTGAATTACATTTTATGGGCTCAGAGTAATCGCAACAGTCCTCATATGAGGATCTGAGTCAGAGGAAGCCTCTGTCCATGAAATTTCCCAGGCAAGAATACCGGAGTGGGTTATCATTTCCTCCTCCAAGGGATCTTCCCGACCCAGGGATTGAAACAGTGTCTCCTGCTTAGCAGGTGGATTCTTTACCACTGAGCCACTTGGAAAGTCCCGTGATAACAGAAGCAGAGGTTGGAATGCTGCAGTGGAGGTGATGCATTAAGGAATGAGGGAGCCACTAGATGCTGGAAAAGACAAGGGGCAAACTCTCTCCTAAAGACTCCAGAAGAAACAGTCCTGCTGATCCTTTGCGCTTCTGACCCCCAGAGCTGTGATATAATAAACTTGTGTTATGTTAAGCCACTAGTTTGTGGTAATTTATTATTTTCATTTGGTTGTTGTTTAGTTCCTAAATCTTGTCCAACTCTTTGAGACATCATGGACTGTAGCCCACCACACTCCTCTGTCCATGGGACTTTCTAGGCAAGAATACTGGAGTGGCTTGCCATTTCCTTCTCCAGGGGATCTTCCCAGACCAGGGATCAAACATGCATCTCCTGCTTGGCAGGCGTTCTTTACTGCTGAGCCACCATAGCGGCAATATAAAACTAATAGAGATGGAAAGTATATTAGTATCCTGGGGCTGCTGCCAAAAATGACATAAAACAAGTGGCTTAAAACAATGTGTTGTTTTAAACACATTGTAAAAGAAATGTGTTCTTTTACAGCTCTGGAGGCTAGAAGTCCAAAATGATATGTTGGCAGTGCCATGCTCTTCCCAAAGTCTCTGGCAGAGGGTTTCTTTGCTTCTCCCTAGCTTCTGGTGATGTCAGCAATTCTTGGCATTTTTTGACTTGTAGAGTCACCACTCCAATCTCTGCCTTTGTCATTACTTGGCAATCTCCTTTTGTCTATGTGTCTTCATGTGGCCTTCTTACAAGGGCACCAGTCATTGGATTTAGGGCCCATTCTAATCCAGGATGATCTTAATGTAGATAGTTACACCTTCAAAGACACTCTTTCCAAATAAGACTGCATTCAGAGGTTCAAGGTAAACATGAATTTTGGGTAGGTATTATTCAATTCAGTATAAATTGATAGGTTGGTAGGAAAATGGGCTTCCTAGCTGCAGTCCATGGGGTCACTAACAGCCGGACAGACTGAGCGACTTCACTTTCACTTTTCTCTTTCATGCATTGGAGAAGGAAATGGCAACCCACTCCAGTATTCTTGCCTGGAGAATCCCAGGGACGGGGGAGCCTGGTGGGCTGCCGTCTATGGGGTCACACAGAGTCGGACACGACTGAAGTGACTTAGCAGCAGCAGCAGCAGGTGGCAGTAGTGGTAAAGAACCCTGTTGCCAGTGCAGGGGACACAAAGAGGCTCAGATTCCATCCTTGGGTTGGGAAGATCCCCTGGAGGAGGGCATGGCCATCCACTCCAGTATCCTTGCCTGGATCCCATTGACAGAGGAGCCCGGCAGGCTACAGTCCATTGGGTCACACAGAGTCGGACTTGACTGAAGTGTCTTACCACTCCTGCACCCAGGTAGGAAGACGGATAAACAGAAGATGACAAATGCATAAATAAGTATATAAGTAAACAGACAAAAAGGCACATAGATAGAAAAACATTTTTAACTCTTTTATTTTCATTGTTGCATAATATTTTGTTAAATGCTTATAGAAAATCACTATATTTTTTCATTTTACCAAAGCACTGATTATTTCACTGGAAGACCCACCCTCCTTTCTGAGTGCCACTTTTCTGTATGGAATATTGGCAAGCCAGGGCAAACCAGAACAGAGAATCAACTCAAAAATTACTCCTCATGAAGGACCATGGAAGGCACTGGAATGACTAATCAAGAAAAGAGAAGCCTCAGGACATACACGGAGATCTTCAAAGACTGGCCATACCGCTATGTCAAGGAGAAATTAATCTTTTCTCCTTTCAAGGTGCTGAACTAAGGCAGATGGGTCAAAAACTCTTCCAAAGAGTACTATAAAACTAGTCTCAGCTCTGGAATTTTCTTCTTTTCTCAGATCTTGGAACTGAAAATTTTCAGTCTTAGTAGTACTCCAAAGACTTCAAGCAAATGTTTTCTTAACATTCTTGGCAAGAACTATGAATGGTACGAGATATTTAAAAATGGTCAAGAACTGCTAAGGGTCCGAGGTTTTACCCTACTTGCAGATTAACAAGCCATCCTGTTATAATTTCATGGATGCTTTGCATGATATGAGACTTCCAAGTCAAATAAAAAGGCTGGTTTATTACTCATAGCAAGAGCAGTAGCCAGTGTCATAATTTTCTTGACCAGTTTCCAAGTCCTAATTTCTACAGAGTGATGGGTAAAGGGTCAAGCAATGCCTGCACAGGCAGTGGTGTATCCACAGAGCCTAGGAAGTCCAATCTTTTATAATGGTCTCTAAGCAAGCCTGCCTGACCTGTGCCCTAGAAAGATGTATTATTGCTCTAGAAACAAGCTTGAAAAAGTAGTCCACACCAAAAGTTGTCAGCATCATTGCTCACAAGGTACACAGAACTGCAAGAAAAACATAGATATCTGTCCCTTGACAAGATTCATTCCTCTTTCATATTTTACCATCTTGTTATTGTTCAGTCATTAAGTCATGTCCAACTCTTTGTGACCCCATGGAGTGTAGCATGCAAGGCTTCCCTGTCCTTCACTATATCCCTGAGTTTGCTCAGATTCATGTCCAATGAATCAGTGATACTGAAAGAGGAAAGGAACAGGCCGAGCTGACTCCATCTTGAAAATGAAGGAAAGAAACTCCATTTTACATTCCCAGTGAACTTGGGCTAAACGCCTGCTTGCACTTTCAGTGAACTTTGGACTATGTGCCTCATAGTCATGGGGATAACATACCTATGGCCAAACTGGCCTCCCAGACTGATAAACACCAGATTCCATACCAAGATTTCCCATCACCAAAAGGAATGTAATAATCCCCTATGTAGTCAATCACCTTTGTAATCTTTATGGCACCTATTGGTATAGGCTACAATGTATAACCAGCTGACCCTTCTGTTTATGAATCATGGCTGTAACCTGATTATAGCTCCCTTTAACACTTTTCAGGCTAGGTTTAAGGAATTTGGGATGTTGGCTTGAGCAGTACACTTAAGGTATATAAGGTTCTCACAAAAGTTGGTCGGGGTCCCTGGCTAAAGAGGAAACTCTGCCTCAGACCCACCGGTGTAATAAACTGTACTCCACTATCCACGCTGTCCTTCTGTGTGAGTTTGTTTCCTGGAGAATTTGGCTATAACAATACTATCTAACCATCTCATCCTCTGATGCCCTCTTTTTCTCCTGCCTTCAATCTTTCCCGGAATCAGGGTCTTTTCCAATGAGTTGGCTCTTTGCATCAGGTGGCCAAAGTATCGCAGCTTCATCTTCAGCACTGGCCCATCTTAGTTTCCATCTTAGTGTCTTAGTTTATACCACCTTAGTGTCCAGTTAATTTTCCAATGAGTTCATCACTACTTCAGCCACTTTGGTTAATCTGAGTGACAGGGTCTGGGACCAACTCCATCCAGTTTTCTCACACAGCATTTAGTAAGACTGCTATTCATAGGACCTCAAACAGCAAGATGAGATCAACCTGCAGGGTCAGCCTCATAGGTGAAAAGCAGATTGCAGAGGAAGATGAAGCTGGAGAGGTAGGCAGGAGGCAGACGATAAAGGATTCCATATGCTCTATTTCTGGAGAAGGAAATGGCAATCTACTCCAGTATTCCTGCCTGGAGAATCCCATGGACAGAGGAGCTGGGCAGACTACTGTCCATGGCGTCACAAAGAGTCAGACACAACTGAGCAACTAAACCACCAACCACCAGCATGCTCTGTTTATGCTCAGACATTATTCTGCTGGTGATGAAGTATCAAAGTGTTTAATGGGAGAGCTAGACAGCTGATTTGCATATAAAGTAATTCTCCAGGGTGGCCGAATGGATAAAACCTGGAGACAATGCTATTAGTCAAAGAGAGACTCCACTCAAATGTCATGTTTAATGATGCATTTGGCAGACATTGAGGTTTGAAAGAAGTAGACTTTAAACATACTTAAAGGGGTAGAATTGAGAGGACATTTAAATGAAGGGAGTGAGAGAGCAGGAAAAGTTAAGCCTGACTGCCAGGGTCCAGCTTTGATAAGTGTGGCTGGCAGTGGTGCTCCCTGAGAAAGGGGAAACAAAGGGAGGATGGGAGTTTTGAAGAGGGTTAGCAAGTTCAGGGCATTAAGTTCAAGCAGCCTAAGTGTAGTCATCTACTGATATGTCTATCAGTTACAGATGATAAGGATTTGAGAGCCAGGTTAGGGGCGGGGGGAGGGGTGAAGTCCTCCAATGCTGAAAAAGTTTGGAATTTCTGAGCACTGATGTTAAAACAGAGCTTCCCAGGTGACAGGAGTGGTGAAGAACCTGCCTGCCAATGCAGGAGGCCTAAGAGACTCGGGTTCAATCCTTGGGTCAGAAAGATCCCCTGGAGGAGGGCATGGTAACCCTCTCCAAGTATTCTTGCCTGGAGAATCCCATGGATAGAGGAGTCTGACAGGCTGCAGTCCATAGTGTCGCAAAGAGTCAGACACAACTAAAGCGACTTAGCATGCTCTCACACGTGATATAACAAGGGCTTCCTAGGTAGAGCTTGGAGACTGGCTGAGAATTTCAATAGAGGATGTCATTAGAAAAGTCTCAGGGAAGAACCCTGGGGCACGTCAGCACACGTGGGACTTGGGGTGGGGGAATCGGGTTGTGTCTGGTGGACATTGGTGAAAACCTAGGAGGAGATTCTGCCATGGAGTCCTGCAAGAGTTACAGAGAAGGACATCATTCATCATTAGCAGAGAGAATAACTAAGAAGAGGACTGAAAATGTGAACTGGATTCAGCAAGAGAAAGATCATGAAGGACTGGAAGCAGTTCTGTGGAAAGGTGGAAGGAGAAGGTAATCTTAGGGAACTGCCAGCACCATTAACCAGCATGTGCTAGGCATGTTCTTCAGACATTAGGAAAATTTCATTATAGAATGTCAGATGTTGATTCTTTCTAAGAATTAAAGGGAATTCATTTGGGCTGCAGTTTCTTTGGGCCTCTGACCTAGTCGAAAAAGCAGGAGGTGTTTAAGTTCTTACTGTTGTCTGTTGCATGTACAACACATTCAATGGAATCCATCCTCTGAGAATAGAGCAAAAGTAGCTGGAAGATGATTTCTGGTAATGGAGGTGAAAGGTGGTCAGCTCTTGAAGCAAGGTTTGTCAAATTTTATTAAAAAAGAAAAAAAGAGATGGCTTAGAAGTCTACAATCAAGCAGACAATGGCCCACCTTATGTCAATACAGATGAGCTGGAATAATGAACACCTCCGTCCATCTCTCATCTTCCCTTTTCTTTCATGTGTAAGCCCCAGAAAAAGATTTCAAAAAAAGTGTGTCTGGAGGAAAATAGGAAATGTCACTGCTGCTGAGTTCCATTTGAAATGAACAGGAGAGAAATACAGACTCAGGTAATTAGGTTTTTAGATCCAACTCAGACTGTAGCATCTGTTATCCTGCTGTCTTCCAGGTCTGAAGTGTAGATAAGGTGTGCTGTGGGGGGAAGCAGGGGGTCCAGAGCTTTCCTTTCTGAAGCAGCTGAGAGCAGAGCGTGAGCATGGCTTTGAGCTAACCCACAAATTCATTAATTCTATACCATTTACAAGTTAGGTAGGCTCTCTGACCTTTGTGGCTTTTATTTGTATTTTGTTCTTATTAGTTAAAAGAAGTTACCAGTACTTTATCAAAAGGTTATTGAGCACCTTAAAACACCCTCTAAATATTTAAGCACATGTATGAAATACTTGGGATATTAGGCAATGTCTTGATTCCTTTTTTCTTTTCTTCCACCCTCCCTCCCTCCTTCCCATACTCCTTCCTTCCTTCCCTCCTTCTTTTCTCCTCAGTGAATATCTGCTTCTTCAGGTAAAGAGTCTGACTTCTCAGGAATCCAGGTGCCACCCCCCAGGAATTTCTATTATTTGCATAAAAAGCAGACCCTCCAGATAATTGGTGTTCATTTGAAAGTGTCCGTGGAGGCCAGAAGGCCTTCATAGACCTCACATTCCCCTAAGTGGATTCACCCTAACCAGTGACTTGATTACAACAGAACTCTTCCAAGCTATAAAATGACTCAGCTCCTATGAGTGCCATATGCACACTTTCCATCTCATTAACAAAAAGCTTATCCCTCATAAACCTTTGAAGAAAGAATAGCTTTTTCCCAAGAAAATAGTCTCATCTCACTCCAGTCTCTGAAACTGGTTTGAAGCTCACCATGCAACCTATAAACATCATTTTCCAGGGCAAATGACCCTCATCTCCAACCTGGCAGGACAGGCAGTGTCTCCTTTCTCTCTTCCAGCAATCTGGTATCTTCTTGGATCAGGGTGTAAACTGTAATTTGCAGAGTCTCAGCTATTCAATTTTCAGAGGAGTGTTATCCAACAATTTCAGAGCAGGGAAGCTAAATTGATCCCTGGCAAGTGAAAATATACATCAAAGTGTCCTATTCCACCCTGAAGGACCATTCAATGCCGGGCTGAGGGGGATCTGTTGCCTGAGTCTACACTTGGGTCTTTGTCACAATCTGATTGTATTAGGGAGCCAAATCTAGCCCCCACACCCATTTTAATATGGCTTATAAGACAAAAAATGATTTTTAAATAGTTAAAATTTTTAAATTATATTTTTTATACTTAAAATATATAAAAATGCAAATTTCAGCACCTGTGCCATTCACTGAGCTTTTCTCTGTCAGCTGTGCCATGACAATGCCATTGGCAGTGGCAACAAAAACTGCTGTTCTTTATTCACTAAGCTTTGTCTGACTCTTTTGAGACCCCATGAACTGTAGCCAATCATCAGGCTCCTCTGTCCACGGAATTCTCCAGGCAAGAATACTGGAGTGGGTTGCCATTTCCTTCTCCAGGGGATCTTCCCAACCCAGGGATTGAACCTGCTTCTCTGACCTTTGCAGGTGAATTTTTTTACCACTGAGTCATCAGGGAAGCCAACAGAAGCTGTGAAGTCTACAAAATATAAAACATTGACTCTCTGGCCTTAACAGAAAAAGTTTATTATAGACCATCTTTCCATGTGTTCACTTAGCTGTTTGTATATATTCTACTTTGAAGTGTCCATTTCAGTCTCTTGCCTACTTTCGATTGCATTATCTTTCCATTTTTGAATTGTTAAACTTCTCAATGTACTATAGAGATATTTATCAGGTATATGTGGGAAAAATATTTTGTCCAAGTATTTGTTTTGACTTTACATTTTATTTAAAGTTTTTTTTTTTCAAAGAAAAAGAGGTTTTAATTTTGATGGAAGTTCAATTTACCAAATTTTGCTCTTTTAAGCTTAGTGTTTTATGTGTTCTGAGAAATCTTTACCAACCTCAAAGCTGGAAATAATTTATTTTCCATTTTTTTGGAAATTTTATACTTTTACCTTTACACTTAGGTCTATGACCTATTTTCAATTGCTTTTTTTTTGGCACACTGGTCAAGGTTTATTACTTTTTTTCCACATGAATATCCAGTTGGTTCTCAACTGTGTTGAAAAAAATGTTCCTTTCTTCACTGAATCAGACCTCTATTGAAAATCAGTTGACCATATCTTTTTGAATCTTTTAAATTATAAAATATAAATATCAGTGTGAACTCATATTTTCTTTTAACAAAAATAATACATATTTCTTATCTCTGTCAACTGGTAGGGCCTAAAATCAATTACTAACTTTGTAACAATGAACATGCACGTGTGCTACCTTACTTCAGTCATGTCTGACTCTTTGTGACCCCATGGACTGTAGCCCACTAGGCTCCTCTGTCCATGGAATTCTCCAGACAAGAATACTAGAGTGGGTCGCCATGCCCTTCTCCAGGGGATCTTCCCAATCCAGTGATCGAACGCACTTATCTTAAGTCTCCCGCATTGGCAGGCATGTTCTTTACCTCTAGTGCCCACCTGGGAAGCCCTTGTAAAATGAACACCACAGTTCAAATGCTGGTGTCTAAAAAACATTTTGCACCAAAAGAAACCAGAAAAAATCTGGAAGAAAAAAAAAACCAAGATCTTGGAGTATTTGTCATGCTAGAAAGTGAGTAAGCTAAAAAGGGCTATTGGACTTGTGTCAAAATGAAAAAATAGCCAATTTCAAAAGGTCTGTCTGGCACCAGTTGGACTATTTTGGCGCCAAATTAATAGTAGATATAACATTTTCAACACATCAAAATACATGAAATAATAAGCTCATAACTGTACAGAAATAAACACACACACAGTAGCACCATTTATATAAAAAGCATCTGCCTTACAGTAACAAAAGTGGGGCTGGAACAAAGGAAGAGCTAATCTGCAGACAATCACAATGAATCACCCAGTGGTGGTGGAGATATTCTCTGTCTGACTGTGGAAGTGGTTTCATCCATATGAAATTACCAAAACGCCCCAATTTGTGTACTTTAAATGAATGGTTTATGTAAGTGAAAGTGGAAGTCACTCAGTTGTGTCCGACTCTTTGAGACCCCTTGGACTATACAGTTCAAGGAATTCTCCAGGCCAGAATACTGGAGTGGGTAACCTTTCCCTTCTCCAGGGTNAATGGTTTATGTAAGTGAAAGTGGAAGTCACTCAGTTGTGTCCGACTCTTTGAGACCCCTTGGACTATACAGTTCAAGGAATTCTCCAGGCCAGAATACTGGAGTGGGTAACCTTTCCCTTCTCCAGGGTATCTTCCCAACCCAGAGATGTAACCCAGGTCTCCTGCATTGCAAGGGAATTTTTTTACCAGCTGAGCCACAAAGAAAGCCCTTGTGTCAGTTATTTCTCAATTAAACTGCCAAGGAAAAATTCAATTAGGTAAATTTAGTTGAGAGTATTCTTCAGAATCTCTACATACCTACTGATTGTCCATTTTGTTCTATCAGTTACCAAGAGAGGAATGCTGAAATGTAAGTTATAATCACAAGTTAGTTTATTTTTCATTTTAATTATATAATATTTGCATTCAGAAATTTTAAAGCTGTTTTTAGAGTCATACATATTTATGATTACTGTTTCTTCCAAGTGAATTGCTATTTGAATCAGTATGAGATGCCCCTCCTTTATCATGTAAAAATATATATATTGATTTATTTGGGGTGTGCTGGGTCTTTGTTGCTGTGGGAGCCACTTTCTAGTTGGGGGTCGTGGGCTGCTCACTGTGGTAGGTTCTCTTGCTGCAGAGCACAGGCGCTGGTACACGTCGGCTCCAGTAGTTGCTGCACGTGGGCTCCGTGGTTGCAGCTCCTGGGCTCTACGGCACAGGCTTAATAATTGTGGGTGGGCTTAGCTGCTCAGAAGCATGTGAAATCTTCCCAGATCAGGGAGCAAACTCACGTCTCCTGCATTGGCAGGTAGATTTTTTTTTATCACTGAGTCACTAGGGAAGCCCTAACATTTTTTAATATTTTGTCTTAAAGTCTGCTTTGTTTCTGAAAATGTAACCACTTTCTTATACTTACAGTTTGCATGTGATTAACTTTCGCATCATTTTGCTTTTAACCTGCTTGTGGTTTTGGATTTAAAATGTATTTCCTATAGTTGAGAATTGTTTTTTAAATCCATTTGACAGTCTCTCTCTCTCCTTTTTTTTTTTTTAACAAGACTCTCTAGTGTTTTGCTGCTGCTACTACTGCTGCTAAGTCGCTTCAGTCAAGTCCGACTCTGTGCAACCCCAGAGACGGAAGCCCACCAGGCTCCCCCATCCTTGGAATTCTCCAGGCAAGAACACTAGTGTTTTACACATATGCAATTATGGTTATGGTTGATTTACATCTACACTGTGTTCTTTATCCGTTTCTCTGTTGGTCTTTTTCCTCTCATGATAAACATCTTTTTCTTCTTCTTTTTTTAAAGACAATTTTTTTTTATTTATTTAACTTTTGACTGTGCTGGGGGCTCTTCTCTAGTTGCAGGAAGCAGGCGCTACTCTCTAGCTGCAGTGTGGGGGCTTCTCATTGTGGTCACTTCTCTCGTTGCAGAGCTTGGACTCTAGAACACGGTATTCAGCAGTTTCAGCTCCTGGGCTCTAGACCACAGGCTTAATAGTTGTGACACATGGGCTTAACTGCTCTACAGCATGTGCGATCTTCCTGGACCAGGGATGGAACCAACATCTCCTGCATTGACAGGCAGATTCTTTACCACTGAGTCACCAAGTAACTGGTGACTTGTTTCCCCTTTTTAGTATTCCATTGTATTTTCTCCATTTGCTTCTCACCTACCCTAGTCTCACCCCTGGGCTAACAACACACATTGTTAATTTATCAGTCTGTGTAGCCTCCATAGTGTTCACTTCCTGCTTCACATTTCCACGTGGCATTTCATTTCCCAATTCCCACTTTTATCATCGTACCTGACGCTTCCCATTCTCAGTTCCTCTTCCCATCACCACAAATAGAATAATTAAAAAATAAAAAAAAGTACGATATCATTTACCACCCCCACAACTGTTTTTCTCACAGTGCATAAAATTGTCATCAGTCCTTTGGGGAAATGAGAAAGATGAAACATCACATTTTATATATTGATCCTTTTAATTACCATGTTCTGTGCTCTCCACTCCCTCTTGTACATCCCAGTTAGCATGGAGGGAGGGGAAGAGGNAACAGAACCTCCTCTAAAATTATTAGTGATGTTGCTCTGGTAAAATCAAATTAGACTTTGGTTTTAATCTGAACTTCTTAGTGAAGCAATACTCAATTAGTATGACCTCTTTAAAATCCACAGATTAACAAAGTCACATCCATTGAACGATTTTTGTTTCATAAAACAATGGACGCATCCCAACTGCTGAAGTAATCCTATTAGAGTACACTGGAAAAATCTAAGTTATAAATGAGGCACATGGAGCCAACATCATCATCACTCTTTAGGGACAAAAGCGCATATGGAAGCACTTCATGGGTTCATTAAATATCAATCTGAAATAACATAACATCAATATTGGTAGCTCAAAAATGATAACAGCTGACAGATGGCAACCAATTAGAGCAATTAGCAATTAACTTGTGTGTCCCTGTCCCACCTTCATCCTCCTCCACTTGCTCCACAAATTCCTGCAATCCCTGGAAATGTGCCTGAGATCCAGTCTCTGCTACAGACTGTTTGGATAATATGTTTGGGGCAGCTATTGAAAATGGGTTTGGAGAGAAAGAGCATGTCACTTTTTAACTTTTTCTCAAAATCAGTTTAGTTTAGTTCATTTCAGTCTCTCAGTCGTGTCCGACTCTTTGCGACCCCATGAATCGCAGCACGCCAGGCCTCCCTGTTCATCACCATCTCCTGGAGTTCACTCAGACTCATGTCCATTGAGTCCGTGATGCCATCCAGCCATCTCATCCTCGGTCGTCCCCTTCTCCTCCTGCCCCCAATCCCTCCATATGACTGTTCTTTTTAGGGAAAATCTAATTTAAAAAACACCCTAAGTTTTTTTTTCCCTAGAATGAAAGAGTGCTATAAATATTTATAAAACTCAACGGCCCTATAAAGTAGCTCAAGAAAACTTTGCCAAAATTATTTTTTTTCTTAAAAGCGAAAGTATAATTGTGAAATATAAGTCCACTACAAGTTATTCCAAGACCCTCTCTTTTCATTTGGGTTTCTTAACTGAGCAATAACATTGTTCATTTCATGACAGTCATCACTGACCATTACCAAAAGTTGTGTTCATATACTCAACCATAAGATAAGTAATTTCCTTAATGTTGAGTTTGAAGATGCTGATGCTAGAAAAGATTGAAGGTAGGAGGAGAAGGAGATGACAGAGGATGAGATGATTGCATGGCATCACCGACTCAATGGACATGAGTTTGAATAAACTCTGGGAGTTTGTAATGGACAGGGAGACCTGGCTTGCTGCAGTCCATGGGGTCTCAAAGAGTCCGACATGACTAAGCGACTGAACTGAACGTTTACACTGATTTTATAACAGCGTTTACAATGATGTTAGGTGTTTCACCTTTGACAACGTAAACTTCCAGAATATTAACTTCCAAAATCTTTGACAACGTAAGATTCCATAAACTGAATGAAAAAAATGAGTCATTATTGGAATTAAATGACTTTCTGGCTTGAAGCATCCAAAGTGACTAACATAACATTGGCATTATTTAATTCTTTGCAAAGTTCCCTAAAGAAATCAACATTGGCAAACCTCTCCTTCTAAAGACCATCTTAAATTATTTTGCCATTTTAATTGTCCTCAATTAGTAAATGGAAGAAAAAGAAGTTTAGAGCATGGCCATAGAGAAAGGGAAAAAAACAAAACAAAAAACAAAAACGTGCCTTACAGTAATTTGAGCTCGGTACGGTTATTCCCTAAAAAAGAAACAATCCAGGTGACAAAATACAACCCTTTCTCTACTCCAAAGCCATAATTGTATCATCTTGAAGAAGTGGGTGAATTTAAAAATCATCACAAAGTCACTGACAGAGCTGCTGTTGTCCAGATGGGCCTTTTTTCTAATTCACATGATGGTTCCCTTTAGTCTAGGTATTGCTCTAAATACAATAGTGAAGGAAAAACTTTGACAGATCAGAATAAAAATTAGCCTTCCCCAAATCATTTCTGTTTACCTCCAAACATACTACATTCCCAGACACCTTTGATTAATTTAAATTTTATTTGTATAGCACTATCCTCTAAAGAGGCTTCCCTGGTGGCTCAGACGGTAAAGTGTCTGCCTACAATGTGGAAGACCCGGGTTCAATCCCTGGGTCGGGAAGATTCTCTGGAGAAGGAAATGGCAACCCACTCCAGTACTCTTGTCTGGAAAATTACATGGACGGAGGAGCCTGGTAGGCTACCGTCTATAGGGTTGCAAAGAGTCGGACATGACTGAGCGACTTGAATTTTCATCCTCTAAAGTTCAACCAAGGCTACTCAACATGAAGCATATTAAGGACTTTTCTATCATTTTTGGCAAGTTTTTTTTGTGTATGTGTGTGTTTTTGATTGTGCTTCCATATGACCAGCTGTCAAGGAATACTATTGGAAAAGTATTTCCTTTAATTTTATGGTATGAGACACTGGTTTGTTGAAGCATGTAATTTTTCCAAATATACCTTTGTTTTTCTTTGGGGGCATCAATTACAAACCTTGTAAACTTATAGAGAATTAGCATTTCAATAAAGAAACAAAGCATTATCAGCTATAAACCATTCCAATTAAGTAGTTTTTAGAACTAGTCTTTTCCAAGTCTAGGGTTCAATCCCTGGGTCGGGAAGATTCTCTGGAGAAGGAAATGGCAACCCACTCCAGTACTCTTGTCTGGAAAATTACATGGACGGAGGAGCCTGGTAGGCTACCGTCTATAGGGTTGCAAAGAGTCGGACATGACTGAGCGACTTGAATTTTCATCCTCTAAAGTTCAACCAAGGCTACTCAACATGAAGCATATTAAGGACTTTTCTATCATTTTTGGCAAGTTTTTTTTGTGTATGTGTGTGTTTTTGATTGTGCTTCCATATGACCAGCTGTCAAGGAATACTATTGGAAAAGTATTTCCTTTAATTTTATGGTATGAGACACTGGTTTGTTGAAGCATGTAATTTTTCCAAATATACCTTTGTTTTTCTTTGGGGGCATCAATTACAAACCTTGTAAACTTATAGAGAATTAGCATTTCAATAAAGAAACAAAGCATTATCAGCTATAAACCATTCCAATTAAGTAGTTTTTAGAACTAGTCTTTTCCAAGTCTTTCTTAGTCCAGCATTTAACCTAAGCTACAAGCAACAGATGGGAGGGATACATGAAATTTTGGAAGAGTGAAGAGAGGAGGAGCTTCTTTCTTCTGTTCTTTGGACAAAATTTTGCTTGTTCTTTTTCTGGTTCAGAGAGAAACTGAATAACAGCTAAAGATAATTCATTAACACGAAGAATTCAGCTCTCAAAAAGAATGCCTTTTATGATAAAACAGCTTTTATCTATAGAAGTCCAAAGATTTAAAACACATATATATAGGGCTTTTCCAAAACAGTGTGAACAGCAGGACAGAATATATATCATTAACCAGATAACAATGGTGTTATCCAAAGTCAACCCTAGCATAGCTTCCTTACACAAAAAGTGCAAGATGAGAGCATGATTGTTTTCATTTTCTTCATGTTATTCTCTTTTACTCATGCAAGATTATAAAAAAAACATTGAGTTATTTATCATTCCTTTATTATTTGTGGTAGAGTCATCTTCATTCTGCAAAATAATAATAAAAAATCCCATATGAATTGAAATGGGATACAAGAGCTCAACAGATGTAGCTGTATCTCTCATATGAAAATAAACGGAATGTTTTCCTTAATCAATCAGAATGAATAATATTGATGGGCTTGGCAGTGACTAAATCAGGGCTGCCAGCTCCAGCTACCCAGCGTGATTTTGTCTTTCCAACCAGACTAAAAAATGCTCTCCTTCCTTCATACTGGACGACTTCATTTCCACTCATTCAGTTGAACAAAACTCACCCGGAATTCTGAAAGCTTCGCCTGTCTCATAAAATGTTTACCAGATATCTCTTACAGGGTGGCAGATGTGCTACTATTTTTCATTATAAGAAGAACTCAAGTGGCCAAGTCCACTCTACTGAGGAGCATAAACAATCACTTTGGTGGGAGGTTGTTTATTGGTGGTCATGCTACAAGGTCACGTGTTTCAGCACGTTTGTTTAAAACTTCATCTAAACAACTGCCTGCAGTGGAACATTGTGGACAACTGGAAGGCTGACTTTTGTTTAAATCAGCTTTGAGAGTATGATTGAGTTGGTGACACCCCTTAACTTTCTATTTTTAGCAGGAGTTCAAATACATTTGTTTTTTGTTTTGATGTATATTTCCACAATTATTACCATAACAACCCAGTGTAAGCACATTAACAAAAAAGGAGGCACTGACCTTCTTTCCAATCTTCCTGTTTGCCACATAGTTAACTTGGTAAACCTTCAGGGAATAAGAGGTAAGTCAATAATAAACCTAATTTGTTAAGTATTTCTGTCTTTGTTATTACAAGGATTTAAATATATTCTAGTTTGAAATAATTTACATATATTAGATTATTTATTACTATTATTCTATGAACAATAACTATGAATTATATATTTTATATAATTGTTAATATATAAATAGCTATTATTATTCACAATTCCATTTTCAAGATGAAGAAAACTAAGGCACAGAGATTTCACTTCCTTAACCAAAGTCACACTGCTTGTAAGTGGTGGAGAGAGATTCCACCCTCAGCCAAACCTGATTACAGGACTCATGTACTGATCTCTAACCTAGTTTTGTGCAGATTCATTTTTTCCTTTGTTTGATCTTCTTGAAGTATTCTTTTCTCCTCTTTCTGATGGTTCCTGGATCTCAGGGATGATCAAATCTAAGATAAGATTTACATTTCTGTTTTCATGAGTGGTATTGGGCTGTGAGTGATGAAGAAAGATGTAGACATAAAAAATTTCTAGTAATTACCTTCCTGGATTACTAGCAGTGAGGAGAAAAGGAAATCAGGCATATTCTTTTCTCTTGAATGCTGTCATGAAGTCACACTTTGGCAGTTCTAGACTGACCCACAAGTAAACTGTGGTTTTCATCATCTTAATCCAGTCTGTAACCATGTTATTTATTCCTAAAGAGAAGCACTCATTCTGTTATGACAGATTTGTGCCTGAGATGTCACTAGTGGGCAGAGGGTCTTCTCTGAAAGCCATGTAGCCTGTGGCCATGCAAAAAAGTACACATCCTAGAAGGTGGTCAGTCATTGCCACCTGGTGGTTAAAGTGATTTAACCATCTGTGTAGGTAGAGAAATCAACAATGCCACGGTAGGCTGGTTCACTCAGTTTTACCGACTTTTGGCAGTGGAGACACTTATTTAGTGACAGATGGTTTTAAATGTTAATCAGAGTTAATTCCTACCCCAAATTCATTTCCAGCTCCCATATTTTTGTATCTCCTCTGATTATCTTGCTTTTCTCTGCCTGCTCTACTTTCATAGAGTTGGCAAAAGATCTTACCAAAGCTCTAGAATCAGGACTTTGCACAATGCAGTTCATTCTGAGATGGACTTTATTATTTCAGAAAGTATCTTGATTGCCTGAAGACATACCTAGACATTTTTAAGGACATTATTCAAAGATTTATAGTTTCTGAAGAACTCTGGAATCTGATATAGGAAATGTATTCTTTAAAAATATCCTGTTGTGATGTGTCAGAAGCCATATGTGTTTTGGGGTCCATAAATGAAAGAGTAATGGGGTAGATAGCTAAATTTAAAATGAATTATTAAATTCTTGATATTAAGTAGGGATTAAAAGAGAGGAGAACCAACAGAAAAACGTACAAAACTAGTGTATATAAATTGCAGTCCTTCTGATTTCATCTAATGGTAATGTGATGGTATTTGTAAAAAAGATCATGGTGCTTAAAAGAAAGATATACTTTACTCATCTCACACGCTAGTAAAGTAATGCTCAAAATTCTCCAAGCCAGGCTTCAGCAATACGTGAACCGTGGACTCCCTGATGTTCAAGCTGGTTTTAGAAAAGGCAGAGGAACCAGAGATCAAATTGCCAACATCCGCTGGATTATGGAAAAAGCAAGAGAGTTCCAGAAAAACATCTATTTCTGCTTTATTGACTGCCAAAGGCTTTGACTGTGTGAATCACAATAAACTGTGGAAAATTCTGAAAGAGATGGGAATACCAGACCATCTAACCTGCCTCTTGAGAAATCTGTATGCAGGTCAGGAAGCAACAGTTAGAACTGGACATGGAACAACAGACTGGTTCCAAATAGGAAAAGGAGTACATCAAGGCTGTATATTGTCACCCTGCTTATTTAACTTATATGCAGAGTACATCATGAGAAACGCTGGACTGGAAGAAACACAAGCTGGAATCAAGATTGCCGGGAGAAATATCAATAACCTCAGATATGCAGATGACACTACCTTTATGGCAGAGTGTGAAGAGGAGCTAAAAAGCCTCTTGATGAAAGTGAAAGAGGAGAGTGAAAAAGTTGGCTTAAAGCTCAACATTCAGAAAACGAAGATCATGGCATCTGGTCCCATCAGTTCATGGGAAATAGATGGGGAAACAGTGGAAACAGTGTCAGACTTTATTTTTTGGGGCTCCAAAATCACTGCAGATGGTGACTGCAGCCATGAAATTAAAAGACGCTTACTCCTTGGAAGAAAAGTTATGACCANTCTTGATGAAAGTGAAGGAGGAGATCGAAAAAGTTGGCTTAAAGCTCAACATTCAGAAAACGAAGATCATGGCATCCGGTCCCATCAATTCATGGGAAATGGATGGGGAAACAGTGGAAACAGTGTCAGACTTTATTTTTGGGGGCTCCAAAATCACTGCAGATGGTGACTGCAGCCATGAAATTAGAAGACGCTTACTCCTTGGAAGAAAAGTTATGACCAACCTAGATAGTATATTCAAAAGCAGAGACATTACTTTGCCGACTAGGGTCCGTCTAGTCAAGGCTATGGTCTTTCCTGTGGTCATGTATGGATGTGAAAGTTGGACTGTGAAGAAGGCTGAGCACCAAAGAATTGATGCTTTTGAACTGTGGTGTTGGAGAAGACTCTTGAGAGTCCCTTGGACTGCAAGCAGATCTAACCAGTCCATTCTGAAGGAGATCAACCCTGGGATTTCTTTGGAAGGAATGATGCTAAAGCTGAAACTCCAGTACTTTGGCCACCTCATGCAAAGAGTTGACTCATTGGAGAAAACTCTGATGCTGGGAGGGATTGAGACAGGAGGAGAAGGGGACAACCAAGGATGAGATGGCTGGATGGCATCACGGACTCGATGGACATGAGACTGAGAGAACTCCGGGAGATGGTGATGAACACGGAGGCCTGATGAGCTGCGATTCATGGGGTTGCAAAGAGTCGGACATGACTGAGCGACTGAACTGAAAGGTATCACTAGCTTTATTTCTAACTATATCTATCTCAGAGACCACCATTCCACTTTGGTAGAAGACAATAAAATCTTACTAATTCAAGGAACACTGAATCACTTCCTACTTAATATTGAGTCTTAGGAAAATCACTAAACCAATTCAAGGTTTTCCTCTTCTCCTCTCCTTTCCTGAGGGTGTGCCTCAGGGTGATTTAATTCCTAAGAATTTATTTTTCTTTGTCAGTTTGAGCTTGACGGAAGGGGAACTTATTATCCAAGAACTGGGAAAAGATATTTGGCCCACAGCTTTCAGCATATCTCTCTCTAAACCAATTCAAGGTTTTCCTCTTCTCCTCTCCTTTCCTGAGGGTGTGCCTCAGGGTGATTTAATTCCTAAGAATTTATTTTTCTTTGTCAGTTTGAGCTTGACGGAAGGGGAACTTATTATCCAAGAACTGGGAAAAGATATTTGGCCCACAGCTTTCAGCATATCTCTCTTGACATCTATTTTCCTCTCTCACTGCATTGTTGACAGAAAATTCTTTCTGTTTGTTATTTGGTCACTGTGTTCGTGAAGGTCATTCTCCATCTTCCTTAATCCTACTTCTGTGTCTGTCTAGCTTTGCTGGCTCACCCTCAAAAATGTCTACCCTTCCTAGAGCACATGAATTTAAAAAAAAAAATTGGACGTTTGCCTGCCCCAGACTGATGACATAGTAAGAGGATGCCTTCAGTCTCATTCTGAAGTAGTGGAGTTGAGTGATTAAGAACAGACACTGGAGTCCTTCCTGAATTTGGTTCCCAGCCCCACTGAACATCAGCTGTGTAATCCTGGTCACCTAACTTGTCTAGGTTTCATATTGCTCATCTATGAAATGATGCTATTAGTATTCTTTATGTCAAAGAGGTTTTATGTTGATAATGAAAGAGGGTGATATTGATATATCCAATGTGCTTAGAACAGTCTACAGTGTTATATGAATGTTGTTACTGCTGCTAAGTCACTTCAGTCGTGTCTGACTCTGTGCGACCCCATAGACGGCAGCCCACCAGGCTCCCCCGTCCCTGGGATTCTCCAAGCAAGAATACTGGAGTGGGTTGTCATTTCCTTCTCAATGCATGAAAGTGAAAAGTGAAAGTGAAGTCACTCAGCCGTGCCCGACTCTTAGCGACCCCATGGACTGCATCCCACCAGGCTCCTCCATCCATGGGATTTTCCAGGCAAGAGTACTGGAGTAGGGTGCCATTGCCTTCTCCATAGGTGAATGTTACTTGAAAGTGAAAAAGTGAAGTCGCTGAGTCGTGTCCGACCCTTTGCGAACCCATGGACTGCATGCAGCACGTCGGGAGGCTTCCCTGTCCGTCACCATCTCCCGGAGCTTGCTCAGACTCATGTCCATTGAGTCAGGGATGCCATCCAACCATCTTGTCCTCTGTCATCCCCTTCTCCTCCTGCCGTCAGTCTTTCACAGCACTGCAGGCTGTCTTACCTTCGATCCTAGTGACCATTTTATTTCACTGTTCACTGGGGAGGAGAATGTATCCTACAAACCAGTGTGCAAACTTCAATCTGAGACTCGAGACCTGAACATAGGGACACTCTCTGAGGAACCCTGAGAACCTGGAGAGCTGACTCTTCCTCTGTGTGCCACAGGTCCCAAAGGCATAAAATGAGGGCAGTAATAGCATCTGCTTCTTGGGTGGTGTCCAGCATCAATTACCCAGCAGGATCTTAGCTTGGCA
>SJYX01001672.1:867594-893599 GCA_006410675.1 Oreotragus oreotragus
CATTTTTGCATGAAATATTCCCTTGGTATCTCTAATTTTCTTGAAGAGAACTCTGGTCTTTCCTATTCTGTTCTTTTCCTCTGTTTCTTTGCATTGATCACTGAGGAAGGCTTTCTTATCTCTCCTTGCTATTATTTGAAACTCTGCATTCAAATGGGTATATCTTTCCTTTTCTCCTTTGTTATAAATATTAATAAAAGGCATTTAGAAGAGTGACCAGTACATGAAAAGTGACTAATAAATACTACCTAAGTGACTAATGAAATGTCATTATTATTGAAATGCATTATAATTATTATTTCTAAGCATAATTGGGAAGTAAAGATAGTCAACATATGTTTGTCACTTATTCCAATAAACTGTGATACTTGCAAGATCCTTTCCATTGTCTGTCTATACAGGTCACTGATATATACAATAGTTTCAATGATATGTGTTGATATATGTTTCAAGAGAGTTCTCAACTTGGTTGTGATTAGCAAGGTTAAAAAATACAAAATAATTTTTACATATAGGGTGTATTCTGAGATGTGTTGTGGTTATCCTCACTTTAAATAGATTTTGAAACCAGTTATTGTTGTTCAGTTTCTCAATCATGTCTGACTGTTTGCAGCCCCATGAGCTGCAGATGCCAGGCTTCCCTGTCCTTCACCATCTCCCAGAGTTTGCTCAAACGCACTTCTTGAGTTGGTGATGCCATCAGCTATCTCTTCCTCTTTACGTTATGGCTTCCATCTTTCCCGGCATTAGGGTCTTTTCCAGTGAATTGGCTCTTCACATCAGGTGGCCAAAGTACTGGAGCATCAGCTTCAGCATCAATCCTTCTAATGAATATTCAGGGTTGATTTTCTTTAGGATTGACTGGTTTGAGCTCTTTGCTGTCCAAGAAGCTCTTTACTTCTCTAGCACCACAGTTCAAGGCATCCATTCTTTGAAATCAGTAGTTAGTTTTTCATTATTATTTATTTGGCTTTGGCAGGTCTTAGTTGTGGCATGTGGCATCTTTTTGTTCAGTTGCAGCATGCGAGATCTGGTTTCCTGACCAGGGATGGATCTTGGGTCCCTTGCATTGGGAACTCAGAGTCTTAATCACTGGACCCCCAGGGTAGTCGAGAAACCAAGTTTCTTTTGAAATAATATATCAGCCTAGCTTTGAGCCCAAAGGGAGACATGCCCCATAAAATGATTAAATATCTAAACTTTTGACTTCCCAGATAGAAATTTATCACCTGGGATAGTAAATTATATAAAGGTTGTATGAATTAGGGATCTTAAAGGGGTTCATGCAAAAGCCAAAGCTCTATTTACCAGAGGACATAGTACAGATATTCTGAAATAAATTCCACATGCACACATATATTACAAATTTTTGTTTATGATCAATACTACAATCAGCAGTCACTCCATTAATTTAAATCATGCTGGCTCAATGAACTCACTGATGTTCACAGTTATTTATGTTTGCTCAGTACCAGAAGGAAATTTGCTTGATATCAGTAATGTCACACAACAAAATGGCGTGATTGCATATTTGAAATTATATCCTTCAGTTTCCTTCAAAAAAGAACTACACTGTAAGAATTGTTAAGTGCTTAGGAATGCAATAAAACTATAGGAAACCATTGTACTAATACTGTCAAATCAGTATTTTAGTTTTTTTTTATTTAACTCAGAATTTGAGTCTAACACCCAGCTCAAATGTTTCAATAGAGAAAGTTTTCAAGGTCAATCTCTTTCCACCCTGTGGTTTAAAGCCAAGTCCTCTTATTAAGGTAGCCATTATTTTTTAAATGGCCTTGAAGATTTGTGATCTTGGGTATAGAATATGTAATAAGCATTGATTACTTTTATTTGGTTCTAATTTAATTTTATCTTTGTGTCTTTTATACCTTAATGCTTTTATGCTAAAAATAAGGGTCAAATAAGTAAAGTAACCATAAAAGATATTCATCAACTCATAGTTACATGCTTTTCTATTTTTAGAAAGAATTCAATCAAGATAGTTAATTTATATGTTCTCTTAAAAATTAATTAGTAATAGAGTAGTTAAGTACCAAAATATAATCTCTTGCAAAAGTTGGATTGAGGCAACCCAACCCAGGCTCCTGTCCAGCCATGCAGTTATAATGGATCTCACATTCTGATGGCTTTCTGTCTGTCATTTCTAGAGTCTGGCTCTTGTCTCACAGTTCAAACTGGGTTCATATTCTGTTACAGTAGGTTGGAGAAGGCAGGGAGAAGGAGGACAGTGTAAGCTCTCTCCTCTTTTTTTTTTTTGTCCTGAGAGCAAGAGCAGATGGATGCCTCAACTTAAACAGAAAGAGTAAATTTACCCTTCCTGTGCCTTTTTGTCTGCATTAGGTTGAATGATGCCCACCTGCTTTGGGGAGGGGCATCATCTTTATTCAGTTTATTGATTTGAATGCTAATCTATCACTTCTAGAGACCCCCGCTCCACAGACACACCCAAAAATAATGCTTTACCAGCTATCTATACATCCTTTAGCCCAGTCAAGTTGACACATAAAATTAACCATCACAACTGTGGCCTACATTTCATTGGTCAGAACAAAGTCATGATCTCATCTAGCTGCAAGTGAGACAGGGAAATGAGCATCCTTACTGAAAAATGAGTGAGTTCTGTTACCAATGAAAGAGTGGGAGAATGGATAATTGAATGTTTGTTAAAAGTCTCAGTCACCCATCTCCTCAATCTGTCTGAGTAGTAAGTTGTTTAAAGGCAGGAGTGGCAACTGACTTTGTACTCTGTGACATTTTGCAAAGAGAAAACACACATTTCCAGAAACCTTGTAAAGAAGATGAAACAATCTCAGGTTACCACACCTGGAGCATTGACACGTCATTTTCGAATACAAGTTAAGAAGCCAACATTCACACTTCTAGACTAAAGAGAGGGAGAAAGACGAGAGGAAGAGTCAGAACGTGTTTTATTTTGAGGGTGATAATATAAACACACATCAGCTTCTCAATCTGATAGTGTCTCAGAGGGTGTCCTT
This sequence comes from Oreotragus oreotragus, assembly GCA_006410675.1. Classification (NCBI taxonomy): domain Eukaryota; kingdom Metazoa; phylum Chordata; class Mammalia; order Artiodactyla; family Bovidae; genus Oreotragus; species Oreotragus oreotragus. The sequence goes on from SJYX01001672.1 coordinate 870,612, forward strand.
GCCTTCACGGGATGAGTATTGGCGGGCAAGAGCCAGAAACCAGATTTTTGTCAGGGCATTTGGAATTAACACAGAAAGAATAACTATGCTCTCCAAATTAATAAGAACCAGGTCTATAAACTAGGAATTCCACTTGAATTTATAACATGCAGTTTGTAGCTTGTAATACTTTTGTTCATTGTCTTTCACTGATAAATATCATGCTGCACGGAAATCTCCTTCAGTGAGTAGAATATTCCTAGTAAGCACAGAATCAAAGAACCATAAAATTGAAGAGCTCTCAAAGATAGTCCCAGTGATTTCTAATAGGCATCTTTGTCCTCTCAAAAGGGAACATCTTCCTAGCACTTTCTAAAACATATGTATACCAGTTAGGCTCTTTTGGTATGCAAGGAATAGTAGCCTGTTCAGTTTACTTTAGTTACAAAAGGTGGCTATAGAGCTGAGGCAAGGAATTTTGGTGAAACAGAGCTCCTGTGCTAGGCTTCTCATAGGAACTTGAAAAATTACACTTTCCTGCTTGTGTAACTCATGCCCTGCTTTGTGGTCTTCTTATTAATTGGAATCACAAGCAGTCTTAGATAAAAGCATAACTGGCTGGGTAGTGAAATATTAATCATCTGTATAGACTTCTGCCTAGGGATGTTCTGTGTCAAGGAAATGTGTTCAAAGGTCCTGAGCTGATAAAGCACGATGGGGTCAAAGGCTCCTGTGTCAGATGGATGTGAATAAGGACAGGGATGGAACAACTGAGCAGATAAGAAAACAAACAATGTATCAAAGAGTTTTGCAACTAACTCCTTGGAAACCATGTCGCAACACAGATGCTAAGGTGTGGATAACATAGGTATGGCAGGTTTCACAGACTGGGGTGCAGATAATACCCACAAGCAGCATGCTAAAGTGAGACACAATCATACACATGGATGTGCAGGATATACAGTCTGCTTTCTTCAAGACATTCTTATCATGTAAATATTTGATGGGCTGAAGTATTTAATGGGTGGGATGGGGCAACTAGAAAGAAAGAAGCAAGTCTTGATAGCTTTTACGATGTGGACCTGACCCACAAGCAGCATGCTAAAGTGAGACACAATCATACACATGGATGTGCAGGATATACAGTCTGCTTTCTTCAAGACATTCTTATCATGTAAATATTTGATGGGCTGAAGTATTTAATGGGTGGGATGGGGCAACTAGAAAGAAAGAAGCAAGTCTTGATAGCTTTTACGATGTGGACCTGTTAGGTAGTTAGAATAAGAAAAAGAAGTCCAAAAGGGTGGTGGCTAAAAGGCAAAGAAGGGAAAAAAAACCATGAAAATAGAACAAAGGAAGGTCCAAGGACCAGAGTGAGGACCTCAAGTAAAACAAACGCCCTCCTGGCTAGCCCAATTTACATAGGTCAGGCTCAGCGGTTGGAGGCAGGGGAGGAGACAAATGTATAAAAGGAGGAAGCCTAGAAAAATTGAGGCCTCTCTTCTCTTTGTCTTTTGGGTCTGCCTGCCCTCACGTTGCCATTTCCTTCTCCAGTAGCAGCAACAGCAGCCCTCACTCCTCGAGGGTGTACTATCCTTTTTTCCTAATAAAACTGAGCTGTAACACCCATTGGTCCCTCGCTTCAAATTTTGGTGTGGTGAGACAGAACTGAGGAAATTACGAACTCCCCTGACAGAACTAAAATCCACTCTTGCATGTTGTAAGCACCACCAAAAATTGCTCTGGGAAGGGCTGCCATATTATCAGCCTAGAGAGTTGGTGACTAAGTGTCGGGAGGGAAATTCAGGGAGATTTTCTACTCGCTGAGAGATTCCTCTGCAGAGATTGCTACTATTGTTAGTATGCTGGCTTTTTAATTTGTTTAGTACTTGGCCACACTNCACCAAAAATTGCTCTGGGAAGGGCTGCCATATTATCAGCCTAGAGAGTTGGTGACTAAGTGTCGGGAGGGAAATTCAGGGAGATTTTCTACTCGCTGAGAGATTCCTCTGCAGAGATTGCTACTATTGTTAGTGTGCTGGCTTTTTAATTTGTTTAGTACTTGGCCACACTAGTACTTGGCTGGAACAGGTATCTCTCCCTGCTTACCAACATGCCCAGTACGGACCCTCTGCAGAATCTTGGAGGATGGGATCTACCTGGAATGAACAGCTGCCAGATCCATCTGGAGTAGCTGGGGGAGGGGAAGCTGGACTCGATTTGCTTCAGAAAGAGGAGCTGCACTCTTGACACGAGGCTCTTTTCTATTTAGTTGGAGTTAGGAGAGAGGTCTTTCCTGGTGGCTCAGTGGAAAAGAACCCACTTGCTAGTGCAGGGGATGCGGGTTCCATCCGAGCTGGGAAGATCCCCTGGAGAAGGAAATGGCAACCCACTCCAATATTCTTGCCTGGAAAATCCCATGGATGGAGGAGCCTGGTGGGCTATAGTCTGTGGGGTCACAAAAAACTCGGACATGACTTAGCCACTAAACAACAACAACCAGTGAGAGAAAAGGCATGGCTCCCAGGCTTTAGCTGTGGATGACCGCCTTTGGCTGGCTTTACCCAGAATGGAAGGAAACAGGGGAGAGGGAGAGTGGGGCTAGATGGAAACTGACTTTCTGCTGAGGCTCCTGGTAGAGCAGTTTTCCCCCAAGGCTTACCTGTGGGGGATGAATGCAATCCTGAATGGAATGCAACTACCTCACATTGTTCTTACTGGATTTTTAAAGATTTTGATGATTAAATGCTTTTCTATTTGTATAAACTCTTTGAGCAATCTCTAAAGAATTTGAATGATTATCATTGCTAATTTTGACCAACTTAATAGATGTGCCTTACTGATATTGTTTCCCGGAGTCCTTCATAGTGCCATTCTGAAAATCTCAACGGTTTGTTAAAGGAAAAGAAAAATAATTACACTTACAAACCTGTAAGGCAGACTTTTTTAGGGGGACTATTTTGATAGTTTGTAAAGACCACTGCAGTGGTGCTTTGTAACTGGCAAGAGAGGTTGGACTCAACACAGAATACAAGTCTAATGGAGGTCAGTTGATGGAAACATCATGGGTTTGGGGACTTTCTGGCTATGATGACGAAAGCAGTATTAAATGATCAAAGTCACCTGGGGGATGGTAAAGGCTGATGACTCTGGAAATTGAGGGTGACCAGACATCAGATTGAAGATTCTGGCTAAACTGACATAGCAGGGTTCTTGCTAAAATTGGAAATGCAGAAACCAATATGGAAACCCAAAGGTCAGGGACCAGTTGAGAGTTCAGAAAAGGCTGAGTAGAATTTGGTCAAGGAGAGAATCTCTGTGGTCTTCAGAGACATCTCTTTCTTAGAATTTTCAATTCCTATCCATATTTAGAAGGACAAGTTTTGCTAATTCATAAGGAAAGGGGCATTTCTCCAAGTTCATGTGTAGTTTCTTGCTTCAGATTTATGATTAAGGAAGGCTTCTCAAATTTTTTTCTTGATTAATGATCATTTTTCCCAAGGTGCCTTGGTGTCACAACCTCTCACTTGTATGCCATTACAGTAGCCACCAAATCAGCAGCTACAACACAGCATATCCACATTGAGATAAGCAGTAAGCACATGCTAGATTGTAAAATAATGAATATAAAATTGCTGGGCATACACACTAAGGAAACCAGAACTGAAAGAGACACATGTACCCCAGTGTTCTTTGCAACACTGTTTACAATAGCCAGAATATGGTAGCAACCTAGATGTCCATTGGCAGACAAATGGATAAAGAAGTTGTGGTACATATAAACAATGGAATATTACTCAGCTATACAAAAGAACACATTTGAGTCCGTTCTAATGAGGTGGATGAAACTGGAGCCTACTATTCAGAGGCTCAGGTAAGTCAGAAAGAAAAACACCAATACAGTATATTAACACATATGTGTGGAATTTAGAAAGATGGTAATGATGATCCTATATGCAAGGCAGCGGAAGAGACACAGATGTCAAGAACAGACTTTTGGACTATGTGAGAGAAGGGTAGGGTGGGATAATTTGAGAGAAAAGCATTGAAACATGTGTATTACCATATGTAAAACAGATAACCAGTGCAAGGTCACTGCATGAAGCAGGGCACTCAAAGCCGGTGCTCTGGGACAACCCAGAGGGGTGGGGTGGGAGGTGGGAGGGGGTTCAGGATGGGGGACACATGTGCATGCATGGGTGATTCATGTGGACATATGGCAAAAACCACCACAATGTTGTAAAGAAATTATTCACCAATTGATTAATTTTTAAAAGTTGATAGCAAATCTCTTACTGATTATGTTTGTATTTGTTACATGTTGAAATGGTGGTAATCTTCATTGTTGTTTGTTTGTTTTTTGTTGTTAACTCAGTTGTGTCTGACACTTTGTGACCCCATGGACTGTAGCTCATGAGGCTCCTCTGTTCATAGGATTTTTCAGGCAAGAGTATGGTAGTGAGATACCATTTCCTTCTCCAGGGGTAATCCGTATACATTGGGTTAAAGGTATTGTTAAATATCTGCTATATCTTTCTACTCTCCTTTTTCTTTTTTAGTGTGGCTACTAGGAAATGTAACATTTCATAGGTGGCTCACATTTCACATTACATTTCTGTTGGACAGTGCTGTCCTAGATCACCCCCACCCTGTCAGCTATAAAGGGAAGGGGATCATATTTTAAATTTCCTCAGAAGGCATTCTGAGCTTGGCAAGCACACAAGTCTAATAAACTCCTTCCCAGTACAGACGTCTTCAAAATGTTGTGGCTCTCAGGTTATATTTCACTATTAAGAGGTCAGATGTGAACTAATAAAAAATGTATAAACCCCCAGCAAACAGTTCATTTGGCAATAACAATTATAAATCTGTATTATTTTCCTATTGACAGATATTTTCATGTTAGTTTCTCATTTGCTCTCATTTCCTTTGATATAGGCAGGGAATTATTAATATTACAGCTGTTTTCAGGATATTTTGAAGTTGAATATTTTTAAGGTTAATCAATTATAACAAATATAAATTAGCATATTTTTTCATCCTGTCAAAATTAGATTTGATTTAACACATACATTTGGACATCTACTAAGTTCAAAGGACTGTGTTACCACAGAGGATTCTGAAAGCCATTAGTAACCTTTAACCTGCCAGGAAAAATCAGATAAATACACAAATGATTGTAATCTGATTTTGTGGTACATTAATTTAAAGGCAGAATTATCTTCAATTTAGGGGAATCAAGGAAGCATAACGGGACCTAAGTTTATGAAAAAAAAATTCATATCTTTATTATTTGTTGGTTCTTGGCTATGCTGGTCATTCCAATTGGAATAAAGCATCTTTTTCTGTTCCACCTAAGGAAGGAAAACTAATCTAAGAGGCTAATCATGTGTTGTGCTGTGCTTAGTTGCTCAGTCATGTTCTGACTCTTTGTGGTCCCATGGACTGTAGCCTGCCAGGTTCTTCTGTCCACGGGGATTCTCCAGGCAAGAATACTAGACTGGCCATGCCCAGAATACTATACTTGCCATGCCCTCCTCCAAGGGATCTTGACTACCCAGGGATCTAACTCGGGTCTCTCTCTTGGCAGGAGGATTCTTTATTGTTTGAGCCACCAGGGAAGCCCAAGAATACTGGAGTGGGCAGCCTATCCTTTTTCCAGGGAATCTTTCTGACCCAGGAATTGACCTGGGGTCTCCTGAATTGTAGGCAGAGTCTTTATCAACTGAGCTACCCAGGAAGCCCTCAGTATAATCATGGAGGTGTGTAAAATTTAGTTTAATAAAGATTTTCAAAATCACTGTCTATGATATATTGGAAATACGTTGCTCTACAGGGCATTGATTAAATAATTGGTATTCATATAAAAATACTTTGAATCAGTTATAATATTTTTAGAATTGCATTTATTGGCCTAAAAACATTCATCTTGTTAAGCAATAATGACTGCTTAAAAAGAAAACATATAATCACGTCATAAAGTATCCTATCTTTATATATTTATGTAAATATATAATCCCTATATATATCTATCTCTTTATATACGTGTGTCTTCTGCTTAGATGAAGTAATTCATGTCTGACTCTGCGACTCCATGAACTGAAGCCCGCCAGGCTCCTCTGTTCATGGAATTCTTCAGGCAAGAATTCTGGAGTGGGTCATCATTCTCTTCTCAAGGGGATCTTCCCTACCCAGAAGTCAAACCTGGGACTTCTGTATTGCCAGCAGATTCTTTACCATCTGAGCCACCAGGGAAACTCCTTCTATATAAATCTCTGAATCTAAATATAATGTTTGTATATTTTATACAGTCGTATTTCTACAAACTAGATTTTTTTTAAGTGAGGCAAGATGAACAGAGGTTGGAGAATTTTTGATATTCTACCTTCAAGATTTTTCAATGGAAATTTTTTATTTTTTAATCAGAAAAGTTCACTAAAATAAAGTTTTTTATGTGACCAGATAAGACTTGAAGGATAACATGAATGTAAAGTGTTCATAGTTATACCAGAGTTAATTCTATGAATATACTCTCCATCAAATTATTTTCTATCCTACATTGGAATTCATCTTTTCATCTCTAAAATTTCCTGTTATATATGGAGATGATTCACTCTGTTTTAGAAAAGGGAAGCTAATGAGAGAAGTACAAGAGGATTTTTCTTTTGCATCCCAAAGAAGACAAATAACTAACATCTCTCTGGATTTTAAGAGAAAAACAGAACTAGGAATTAAAAGTTACATAGTTCAACTATGGCTGACTTGCCCTTAAGTTTTATAATAAAGTGAAATAATGATCTTCTAAAGGGAAGTTGTTTAGAAAGATTTAAAATATTCATATTTTCTCATTATTTTAAAATCACTAGAAGATGCTATAGTGCAATAAACTAGCTTAATTTTTAACTAACAAAGAACTTCCAATTAAAATGAACATGAACATGATCTATTGATCTTCATGTTTCAAGATATAACCTAATTATAATCTGATATAGAGATAGTAAATCTAAAAATGGCACATAAAAAATGATATGGCAGGGAACAATAACAGTGACATAGAAGAAATGCTTCTTTTAATACCTTTAAATGTGACATAAAGCATATTTTAATTTTATTTCCTATAATTTAAAAATAAAATGGTGACGAATTTGAAAATTGTAATCTATGTTGGAACAGGTTATTTATCAAAGTGTCCTGAATACTTTAGCAAATTTGTAGGCTTATCAAGAATCAGAATAGTGAATTTGGAAAGAGATTAACATTTATAACCATTACATTCAAATTCTATTACATTATTTGTACTATTTTAATCAATGTCATGGTAATGTTAGATTTTATAACTTCTCTAGGTAGCTTTATTTTCATTTTTTGAAGATTACAAGACTAAGCATACTCTCCCAAACCGGTATGTTCGCCTATTTGTTTAGTCCCTGTACTTGTTGTTCTTTAGTTGCTAAGTTGTGTCCAACTCTTTGAGCCGATGGACTGTTCTCTATCCATGGGATTTCCCAGGCAAGAATATTGGATGAAGTCGCCATTTTTTTCTCCAGGAGATCTTCCTGACCCAGGGATTGAACCCAAGTGTCCTGCATTGACAGGTGGATTCTTACCACTGAGTCATTAGGGAAGCCCAGTTATGGGGCAATTTCTGTTAAATTCTAGGTTATATAAGTATGGAGTTTGATTCAATATGGTGCACAGAACTGCTCTTAAATAGTGAGTGAGTGCTGATCTTTTGTTGCAAAACAATTGTGTTGTTACCTTGGGTAATTCATTTTTCTTTTCCAGATTTTAGCCTTCTCTTCTGCAAAATAAAGAAATACATGATCTTGGGTTTCTATATACTTTTTTGTCTTTAAAAAAAATTTTTATTGGAATATAGTTGATTTACAATATTGTATTAATTTCAGGTATACAGCAAAGTGAATCAGTTATACTTTTACATATATCCACTTTGTGTTTTAATCCACTCTTTTGTTTGTTTGTTTTTAGATTCTCTTCCCATATAGGCCATTACAGAGTACTGAGTGGAGTTCCCTGGGCTGTATGGTAGGTAATTGTTAGTGGGCTTCCCTCATAGCTCAGTCGGTAAAGAATCTGCCTGCAATGCACAAGACCTGGGTTCAATTCCTGGGTCGGGAAGATCCCCTGGAGAAGGAAATGGCAATCCACTCCAGTATTCTTGCCTGGAAAATCCCATGGACAGAGGAGAGGAGCCTGGCGGGCTACAGTCCACAAGGTTACAAGAGTTGGACACGACTGAGCAACTAAACCACCACCATGAGTTATCTAATTAATATATACCCTCATGTTTGTACTCAATTGTGTTTGACTCTGTGATCCTATAGACTGCAGCCCACCGGGCTCCTTTGTCCATGGGATTTTCCAGGCAAGAATACTGGCGTGGGTTGACATTTCCTACTCCAGGGGATTTTCCTGACCCAGGGATTGAATCCACATCTCTTATGTCTCCTTCACTGGCAGGTGGATTCTTTACCACTATGCCACCTGGGAAGTCCATTTTATATAGCATATGTCAATCCCACTCTCAATTTATCCCTTCCTGCCTTTATCCCCTAAATGGTAACCCACTTCAGTATTCTTGCCTGAAAAATCCCATGAACAGAGGAGCCTGGCATGCTGCAGTCCATGGGGTCTCAAAAGAGCAGGACATGACTTAGTAGCTAAACAACAATAACCACCCTAACCCCCTGATAAGCATAAGTTTGTTTTCTACATCTGTCACTTTTGTAAATAAGTTCATCTGTACACTTTTTTTTTAGATTCCACATATAAGCAATATCATATGATACTTGCCTCTCTGTGTCTGACTTCACTCAGTATGATAATCTCTAGGTCTATCCATGTTGCTACAAATGACATGATTTCACTCTTTTTCGTTGCTGAGTAAGAGTCCATTATATATACGTACCACATCTTCTTTATCAGTTCCTCTGTTGATGGACATTTAGATTGCCTGCATGTGCCAATTGTAAATAGTGCTGCAATGAACATTGCAGTGTATGTATCTTTTCAAATTATGGTTTTCTATGGGTGTATGACCAACCTAGACAGCATATTCAAAAGCAGAGATGTTCCTTTGCCAACAAAGGTCCGTCTAGTCAAGGCTATAGTTTTTCCAGTGGTCATGTATGGATGAGAGAGTTGGACTGTGAAGAAAGCTGAGTGCTGAAAAATTGATGCATTTGAACTGTCCATCCTAAAGGAGATCAGTCCTGGGTGTTCGTTGGAAGGACTGATGCTGAAGCTGAAACTCCAATGCTTTGGCCACCTCATGCGAAGATTTGACTCATTGGAAAAGACTTTGATGCTGGGAGGGATTGGGGGCAAGAGGAGAAGGGGACGACAGAGGATGAGATGGCTGGATGGCATCACCGACTCGATGGACATGAGTCTGGGTGAACTCTGGGAGTTGGTGATGGACTGGGAGGCCTGGTGTGCTGCGATTCATGGGGTAGCAAAGAGTCGGACACGACTGAGTGATTGAACTGAACTGATGGGTGTATACCCACGAGTGGGTTTCTTCCATATAGTTTTAAAATCAAATGAGTTTTCAACATATGTTCAGTTCAGTTCAGTCACTCAGTCGTGTCCGACTCTTTGCGATCCCATGAATCGCAGCACGCCAGGCCTCCCTATCCATCACCATCTCCTNTCCCATGGACGGAGGAGCCTGGTAGGCTGCAGTCCATGGGGTCACGAAGAGTCGGACACAACTGAGCGACTTCACTTTCATTTTTCACTTTCATGCATTGGAGAAGGAAATGGCCACCCACTCCAGTGTTCTTGCCTGGAGAGTCCCAGGGATGGTGGAGCCTGGTGGGCTGCTGTCTATGGGATCACGCAGAGTCGGACACGACTGAAGCAACTTAGCAGCAGCAGCAGCAGTCTTAGGTTTGAATTTGAAGAGAATGATAAGAAACTGAATGAGAGAAGAAGCCAGAAGGGGGCAGGTGGAACCAAAAGGACACTGAAGAAGATGCTAAAAGTTGTCAGCCATTTTATGTGAAGCTAACATCGTACTGGAGCTTATACAGACCAGGGAATACATAAAAAATCCTGTCACCAGGTTTATGTTCTGCTTAAAGAAAGACAGGCTAAAAAGAAGAAAGAATGTTTGGTTTAGTTTCCTCATTTCTTTAACCAGAGTGAGAACTGGAAGGAAGGTTATAACTCATTTGTCTGTTCATCTTTTCATCCATTGATTGTGGCAGATAGCCTTCAAAGACGGTCACCATCAATTCTTTCCACTCTGTCTGTCATGACCTTCCATCGAGAGCTGTGATTTGTTTTCCCTTACAGGTGATTCTGGGCTAGCCTGTGACTTGTTCTGACCAACAGAATATGCTGGAAGTGTTGCTATGCCCTTGGGAGGCTGTGCTGTGCCGTAAATGACTTGGGCTACATTGCTGGCTGATGAGAGGCCACATGGAGAGGGAGAGACCAGGGGAGGGGCCTGAGGGGCCAGATGTGAGTGAAGCCTTCTGGGACCTTCTCGCCCAGCCCAGTCACCGTCCGAATGCAGGTGAGTGAGTGACCCCAGCCAGTGCCAGATGGAGTGGAAAAAACAGCCAGCTTTGAACACTGCCCAACTTCACACCGAGTCATGAATAGTATAAATTGCTGTGGTTTTAAGCCACTCTGTTTTAGAGTAGTTTCTCATCTGACCTTAAGTAACTGAACTCATGTGTTTTTGGCAGCTGTATTTAAGAGGTTCCTTTTTTAGTTTTTTTCTAAAATAGGTTTTCTTAAAGAGATGGGAATATGCAGATGGACATGAGTTTGAGTAAGCTCCGGGAGTTGGTGATGGACAGGGAAGGCTGGTGTCCTGCAGCCCTTGAGGTCACAAAGAGTCGGACACGACTGCGTGACTGAACTGAACTGAAAATAGGTTTTTGAGCATAAATAAGAGTTGAAATTTGTTAAATGACGTTTTCTGCCTCTATTAAAATGATCATGTGATTACTTTCCTCCTTTAGTCCATTAATCTTTCATTGGCTCTGCATTTAGGGGTTTTTTAGCAGAGGTTTTGCACATCTGTCATTAAATTTGTTCCTAAATATCATATTCTTGATGTTTTATAAGTGATACCTTAACATTTTTCTTCCAACTGTTTGTGTCAAATAATATTGATTTTTATATATTAGCACTGTGTTCTGTAAGCTTGCTAAACTCATCTATTAGTTTTAGTAATTTTTAAAAATTCCTAAAGGATATTCTATGTACATAAGCATATTATCTACACACAGAGATAGTTTTACTTCTTCCTGTCCTTTATTTATACCTTTTATTTATTTTTCTTGCTTTATTGAACTTGCTGTGACCTCTAGGACCATGGTGAATAGAAGTGTTCAGAGCGAACATCCTTGCCTTATTCATATTCTTAGAAGGAAAGGACTCATTCTTTCATCATTAAGTATGATGTTATCTTTAGGTTTTACACACATGTCTTTTTTCAGGTTGAGAAAGTTATCTTCTATTAATAATTTGCTGAAAGTTTTTTTTATTATGAATGGATGTTGAATTTTGTCAAATATTTTTTCTTCATTGATGAAATGATCATATTTTTTCCCTTATTCTGATATTTAAATCGGTTGAACTTCACTATGGTTTGCAGGCTCTAACATGGTCCCCAGTAATCCAGGTATAAAAAGACTATGAATTCTATCATGGGTGATTTCCCTCGTTCACTTGCTCTGAGGAAAGCCAGGTGCCATATTGTGAGCTGCTCTGTGGAGCAAGAGGTCCACTTGGCATGGAACTGAGGGAAGCCTTTGGCCATTAGCCAGAGAAGAACTGCGGGCTTCAATCCAATAGCCCATGAGGAACTGAGTCTTACTGAGAACCACATGAGTGATCTTGAAGCAGGGCCACCTTCATTTAAGTCTTCAGATGAGACCACTATCCAGACTTACCCCTTGACATCAGCGTCATGAGAAACCCTGTGCCTGAAAACCCAGTTAAATAGCAGCAGGATTCCTCACTCAAAGAAATGGTGAGATAATAAAGGTTCATTGCTTTAGTGTGCTGAGTTTTTGGAAGTGATTTCTTTATGTAGCAATAGATAGCTAATATCCGTATATATGCTGATTACCTTTTGAATGTGAAATGTCTTGCATTCTCGCAATAAACGTCACTTTGTCATGAACCATTACCCTAGAAACATTGTTAAATTAGACTTACTATTTTTTTGTTGTTGTTAAGGATTTTTGTGTCTAGGTTCATAAGGAATATCGGTCTGCACTTCTTTCTTTGTTTGAAAAGTATTTATTTGTTTGGCTGCGCTGAGTCTTAGTGGTAGCATGCAGGCTCTTTCAGCCACAGCATGCCAACTCTTAGTTGTGGCCCATGGGATCCACGCACCTGACCAGGAATCAAACCCAGGCCCCCTGGCGTTGGGAGCACGAGTCTTAGCCACTGGACCATCAGGGGAGTCCCTGTGTTTCTTATGTAATGTGTTTGTTGGGTTTCGATATTAGAGATACACTTCATAAAGTAAAATCCCTCCTTCTCTATCTTTTGAAAGAGGTTATGTGAGATTCATATTATCCCTTCCTGAAATTTTTGATAGCGTTGACCAGTGAGCCTGGAGTGTTCTTGTAATGAACTTTTTTTTTCTTATTTATGAATTCAATTGTCTTATAGATATGGGACAATTCAGATTTTGTTTCTTCTTAGGTCACTTTTTCTCTCTCTCCAGCTTTAACGATTGAAAGAGAAAGTATATGGGCTGATTACCACAAGAAAGGCAGTCCTAAGGCTGCTTAGCATGGGAGGTCTGTGCAATGTGAAAGGAGCACCTTGCCTGGAAATGCATTCATAGAGAAGAGTTCAAGGGACCAAGATGGTGGGGAAAGCCAGCATGGATGAGAGTTATGTTGGAACAGAAGAGTGAAAAAACACTAGGAGCCTTACGTGCTAGAGAGTAGAGAATAGGAGACTTTAAAGAGTTGCTGTGGCTTAAATTGGATTCCCTGATATCTCTGAAAGAAATAGACATTAAGATTAAAACTCTTGTCTACACGAAGCTTAAGAGTGACACCCCTTTGGGACAACAGTATGAACGCTTGGGACAGAGGAGGAGGGATAGTCATAACTTTGTAAGCATCGCTTTTCCGTTACTCTAATGTCACTGAACTTCATTAAAAGAATATTACGTTATTACCATTGCTTCATAACAAATTACCCCCAAACTCAGGGGCATATGTCAACCATTTATTATTATGCTCGTGGATTCTTTGGGTCAGGAATTTGAACAGTACATAGTAAGAGTGAGTTGTCTCCATGGTGTCTTATAACCCCAACTCTTTCCAGCTTTTTTTCTCTACCCTCTATGCCTTCCAAGCCCATTCATCTGAAAGTCCTTTACTTTCCTGAACTTGCTCTGCATTTTCTGTTACTGAGGTCTTTCCTCTGTAAATGCTCCTCCCAATACAGAAATCTCTTCTCTTATTTCCTTGCCTGATTAATTCCCCATCTCTTTTGGGGACCACTTAGATGCTACCTCCTGTGGAAGTCCTTCCTAACCTTTCGTGCCTGTTTTAAGTATCCTTCCTCCAGGCTCTCAGAATTCTCTGTACTTGCCCATCATAAAGCTCACCACACATTATTTATTTCCTGATTCTAATGTCTGACTCCTCAACCAGGAAGCTAGCTCCAGAGACTGCTGTTTGAGTGTTTTCCCACCCCCTGGCACAGGGCTGAATGTTTCCTTGTTGACTCTATTAATGGGTAAGGCAGGCATTGCTATTCCCTTTCTAAAGAAGTGTAAACAGCATGGGGGACAGTAAGAACCAGCCCTAGGCATGGTCAGTCCATGACACAGCTGAGTAAGTGCAGGTCACACCACCACCCGACACCCTTGTGTAGCCTGGATACAGGTCACCAAGTAAACTTGCAACAACCTTTGCAGCTTTGGTCCTTGGTACTCTGCCACCTGTGTCCACTGTCTTTCTAGCCTGGACATGCCAGGCACCTGGGTCCATGGAGGGAAAAGTCCTTGTTATTAACTTATTTTCACGCATTCACTCACAAACTGCCCAGCGGGAGATGGTGCTATTGACATGTCTGGGTAAGACACAACCAGAGAGATAAAAGTTCTATTCCCATGATTAAGGTTCCTCCACAACTAAAATATTGATCTTAAATAAGAAGTAATGCATACAGAGGACACCGGGAACAGTGGCAGTGGGCTACAGAGATGATAGGCTTTTGTGAAAGGAGAACGTGGAAGTTCCATTTGCTCTCATTGCCAGCTTTTTCTCTTTCCCACTTAAAGAGTAGTGGCAAATAGTTTTCTTTTTCTTTTTTTCCATTTGGGAAAAAAATTACCCACAAAATACTTAACTCAGGGGAAAAACAAGCCCAACAGCCAGACAACTCGATCACCCTGTCTCTTAGAAGCTACTCCTAATGGGTGTGGAATCAATACCATTGAACCCCAGTCTTTCCAGAGCAGACACTTCCAGATGCCCGGCTCTCAGGCAGGAGAGGCCAGGAGGTGAGGCAGGGCTGGACCAGCCAGAGCTGGGCCTGCAAGATCGCAACCAAGCAACAAGCCCACTCTCTGAACCAGGGCAACCAGGAGCGTGTGGCTGGATGGTGAGCAGAATTCAAGACGGCAGTGTCTCAAGGCAGAGTCAGAGAGGCCCCGAGGCAGAGACCTCAGGAGCTCAGTAAATGGTCACCAGAGGTAAGAAAGCCTGACAGTCTTGGCAATTTCTGTGCCGATGATGACAACAATGAAATAAGCTTGATACAGAAGCCAGCCCCCAGCTCCCAGCCCCCAGGGGAGTTCCCATACACTTCCTTTTAAAGATGAGCTCATTCTGCTACTCAATAAATAACACACAGGAACACTTAACAAAAGAGCTATACAGCTGGCCATTAAGCATATGATAAAAGTCTCCAGTGTTTTACTCATCAAGGAAACAACAGTTGAAACCACGATGAACAACCTTGCTCAGTCACTAAGTTACATCCAACTCTTCGTGACCCCTTGGACTGTAGCCCACCAGGTTCCTCTGTCCATGGGATTTCCCAGGCAAGAATACCGGAGAGGGTTGCCATTTCCTCCTCCAGGGAATCTTGCCTACCCAGAGATCAAACCTGTGTCTCCTGCATTGGCAGGTGGGTTCTTTACCACTCAGCCTCCAGGGAAGCCCACGAGGAATGCATACAGGGAGTCAAAAGAGGAAGAAGAGGCTTTTGGGTTCACAGTATCTGGAACATTAGTGGAACAGGCTGAGATTTCAACAATATAATTTGCCTCCTCTTCCTGCTTTGTACTTTACCCAGGTCATCGCAGCAGTGCTCTCTGTTAATAATATGTTACTTCTTAGTTGCAAGCTCACAGCCCTAAGTTCTGTAATTCTTACTGCTATGGAAAACCATTCCATGCCATTCCACGCCATTAGGATGGCCAACTTCAGAATGACACCACCTCTTGATGAGGAAGTGGAACAACTGAGGTTGGGAATGCAAAATGGGACAACCACTTCAGAAATGTGTTTGACAGGTTCTTATGAAGTTAAACACATATAACACCTGCCCTATGACTCCATCGTTCTATTCTTACCTGAGAAAATGAAAACACACCCACAAAATGATTTGGATATGAATGTTTGTAAGCAACTTTATAAATATCCTGAAGCTGAATACAATCCAAATAACCATCAAGTTGAGAATGAATGAATAAATTTTCCATGAAATGAAATACAGTCAGTAATTTAAAAGAATGGACTAATAGTATATACATTATGATGAATGAAGCTCATAGGCATTATGCTGAGCCAGAGAACACAGTCATTTCTGTGCAATTTGAGAACAGCTAAAAACTAATCTATGATGAGAGGATTCGGAATGAAGTTGAGGGTGGAGAAGGTGACTGGGTAGAACATGAGGGAACTTTCCAGATGATGAAAATGTTCTATATCTGGCTTGTGGTGGTGGTTTCAAGGATGTAGACAATTGTCAAAACCTATCAAGCTGAACACCTAAGATCATTGCTCCTTGCTGTGTGCTAATTATATCTTAATTTTTTGAAAAAGAAGCCATAGGCAAATTGGAATCTTTAGGTCTAGAATGACAAACACAAAGTTCATGTGCTGTTGCTCTGATTCTGCTCCCATGGCAGACAGGATGAATTGATTTCAGCATTCTGTGCCCTTGAACTTCAGTGGGGCTTCAGAATATACGTCACAGTGTAGCTCTTCAAGCAGTCGCTGTCAGTCCACCAATCTGTTAGAGGTCAAAGCCAATACGACTCATTCCTGCTACTGTGGCCTCAACTTACTGCTCTCATTTGGTAAGACCTGGGGAAGTCTGAGTTTTCTATAAAAATAATACTCCCATTTCAGAAAGGTTTTAAAATAACTCAAAATCCCACTCTCTTGATAGCATCACTAATACCACTGAAGTCTTTAAAAAATTAATTAATTTTATTTTGGGTTGCACTGGGCCTTTGTTACTGAGCCTGGGCTTTTTCTGGTTGGAGCAGGCAGGGGCCGTCACGGGCTTCTCTTGTGGAGCGCAAGCTCTTGGTGCACAGGCTTCAGTAACTGCAGCACGCAGACTCGGTAGTTGTGGCCCATGGGCTTCACTGCCCCGCGGCATGTGGCATCTTCCCGAAGCAGGTATTAAACCTGTGTCCCCTGCGTTGGCAGGCAGATTCCTGTCCACTGTACCACTATGGGAGTCCTACCATTGAAAGTTATTTCCTTCTATTCTGTTATTCTGAGGGGAAGGCAACGGCACCCCACCCCAGTACTCTTGCCTGGAAAATCCAATGGACGGAGGAGCCTGGTGGGCTGCAGTCCATGGGGTCGCTAACAGTCGGACAGACTGAGCGACTTCACTTTCACTTTTCTCTTTCATATGCATTGAAGAAGGAAATGGCAACCCACTCCAGTATTCTTGCCTGGAGAATCCCAGGGATGGGGGAGCCTGGTGGGCTGCCGTCTATGGGGTCACACAGAGTCGGACACGACTGAAGTGACTTAGCAGCAGCAGCATTCTGTTATTCTAGGTAGGCATATTTAACATGCCTATGTAGGTCCTGTTTCTCATTCTTCCAAGCATTTTTCTAGGTTACCTGATAGTGGTCATATCTTCTTTTCATTTTTTAAATGGTGGCATAATTCTCTGAGAAACTGCTGTCATTTACTGCCCCTGCCCCTGTGGTAACAATCACCTCTTGTCTGTTTTCACTTATTCTGGAAGTATAGTTTTGTTGGGTTTATACATCTAGTTGACAGTTATTTCTATCAGCACATTGAAAATTTGATCCCACTATCTTCTGACTTCCACATTTGATAAGTCAGATGTTGATCTTCATGTTTTTGTGAATAATCTATCTTTTGTTTCAGACTTCTTTTAAGATCTTATTTTTGTTTTTCACTATGATGTGTCTTAGACATGGCCTTTTTATGGTTTATTCTGTTTAGGAATTTGACTTCCCCTGATAGCTCAGTTGGTAAAGAATCTGCCTGCAATGTAGGAGACCCCCGTTTGATTCCTGGGTGGAGAAGATCTGCTGGAGAAGGGATAGGCTACCCATTCCACTGTCCTTGGGCTTCCCTTGTGGCTCAGCTGGTAAAGAATCTGCCCGCAGTGCGGGAGATCTGGGTTTGATCCCTGGGTTGGGAAGATCCCCTAGAGAAGGGAACGGCTACCCACTCCAGTATCCTGGCCTGGAGGATTCCATGGACTGTATAATCCATGGGGTCACAAAGAGTTGTCCAAAAGTGATTCTCCACTTTTCTAAATATGAGGATTCATATGTTCACTGGATTCTGCAAAAATTCTCAGCTACTATTTATTTATTTATTTTATTTTTAAAATATAAACTTATTCATTTTAATTGGAAGCTAATTACTTTCTTTAATTATCGCCTCTCCCCCATTCTTTCTATTACCTATTTCTCTAACCCGGATTAAAAGTATGTTGGACTTCTGTCCCTCCATTCTGTAATTTTCTTAACTAGAGGTTTCCATCCTCTCTGAGCTGTTTTCTGTGTCAATTCTTCAGATTTATATTTGAGTTCACTGATTCTTTTTTCATACGTGTCTGTTTTGCTTTTCAAATCTTTCATAGATATCTTCATTTCTATTGTAGTCTTCATTTTTAGAAGAAGTCTTATTTGGTTCTTTTATAGTACATTTGCTGCTCATTTGTATAGTTACTTGCTTCTTTTAAATTCTGTTTCTTACATAATCATATTAAAATATTTTCAGTTTGAGATTTCTAATATCTAATCTTTATGAGTAACATTTTTCCCCTGCCAAGTCTTACTCATTACGATGGCTTGTTATTGGGGCATTTTCTGGTTTTATATTGTGAGCTCATATATGATGGGACTTTGCCTGTAGGAGTTTTAAGAGACCTGGGTTGGAGGTACATGCTTGCTTCTGTCATGAGTTTTAGGTACTAAAGACTGCTGCTGCTGCTGCTAAGTCACTTCAGTCGTGTCCGACTCTGTGTGACCCCATAGACGGCAGCCCACCAGGCTCCCCCATCCCTGGGATTCTCCAGGCAAGAATACTGGAGTGGGTTGCCATTTCCTTCTCCAATGCATGAAAGAGAAAAGTGAAAGTGAAGTCGCTCAGTCTGTCCGACTGTTAGCGACCCCATGGACTGCAGCCCACCAGGCTCCTCCGTCCATTGGATTTTCCAGGCAAGAGTACTGGGGTGGGGTGCCATTGCCTTCCCCGACTAAAGACTGGGGTCCCTCTAAAGTAAATTCTTACCTTGGGATTTTTTTGGTGTATTTCAGTGTACAAATCCATATGAGTGTTGGCCAGTGGCCTTGAAATCTCAGGGGAAGCCTTTTCTCCTCCAGCAGGACTGGTCCTAGGTCCCTGTTTCTTGCGTCAGCCTCTGATAGGCAGAATGTCTTCTTCACCTCGTTTTCAGGGTGTGACCCCCTCTCAGTCCTGGACTGATGCCAGGTTCACTGCTCTGTGTCTGTATCACTATTCAGGTCGAAATCTCATTCTCCTTTCCCATCCATCCCTCACCCTAGTTTGCTTCTATGTGAGGAAATTCTCTAAAGATGACCTCAGGCTGTGAAGTGCTTTTTGGTTTTTATTTACCTTCAAGGACTGGTATTCCTGCTAATTTTCAAATCATGGATGGTTTCCTTTACTTTCTTGAAGACTGCTTCATTGCTGTAGGGGAGACTGTGTGTGTGTGTGTGTGTGTGTGTGTGTGATAGTCTGCACAGTCAGGGAGCAAGCAGAGAGAAGTGGGGAATTGCAGCCTATCTAAAAAGATAGTTTTTAAATACTGTGTGTTGGTAATTTTAATGTTTTAGTCTCTTAAAGATAGACTGTGTACACACAAGGCTGTGCCAGTGAGGCTTTCTGAAGCATATACCTATGTATGCACCCTCTTATTGCCAATGTGGCCATGTGTGTTCTCTCATGCATAGTAAGAGCTTTGTTCAGTACTGATCCATTTGAAATGAAAGATGAAAGTGCATATGGGAAAATAATCAGAAGCAATTTTATAAAAGTTATCTATTGCACTGACCTTCTCAGTCTTTGATTCAAAAGCCAGAAATAATTTATATAAAGGCAAGTTTTATGAAAATGTAACATAAAAGCCTTTATATATTATATTTTATCTATTCATAAAGCACAAACACAGCAATAAACATGCAAATATATGAAAATGTATGTGTATTTTATAGATAAATAGAGATAAATGTGTATATGTGTTCACATATTTAGATTTAATTATATCTATACTGTAATGAACGTGTCACAAAAGTAGTAGCAAGGTAAAAAAAATTTACTCCAAATTTATTGCAGTTAACCATCTGTGATGAAACTCTCATAGATCCTCATTAATATTTTTAATAAATGAAGAAAACACAACACTAAAATTACCAACACACAATATTTAAAAACTATCTTTTTAGATAAGCTGCAATTCCCCACTCCTCTCTGCTTGCTCACTGACTGATACAGAGTGTCCTCTCCAACTGTTGCACTCATGGTCTCCTTTCATTTTCTGAATTAGCCCCTACACTTCAGGGGACCAGATAACATGCTCCTGTGCTCTGTCAGCTTGTTCCACAATAAATCAACAGAGACAGCACCATTTGTTTAGTCCTATTTAAGAGGGTCTCCTGGGAAAATCTGTGAGAAGAAAAAATTCTGTCAAATGCACTTTTATTACTTCCATCGCTGACTTCCATACACTATGATCTTTCAGACCCTTAGTGGTGCCACTCTATTTACTATTTGCTTTTAAATATTGTGAGACACTACTGCTGAATTAGTGAAGACCCCAGATCATAGCTCCTGTAAGATTAGTGAAAACAAAAAGCAATTAATTGCTAAATATTTAATGACGGGGTAAATCTCTTTGCTCAGGCATATTGTTCTCTCCATTAAATGAAAGCTCAGGAAACTTTGTTCTAACTGTTCTTCCCTTCATTTATGAAAAGTGTATTCCACTCAGTCTTATGCAGAAAAGCCACATCACCATATGTGATAAACAAATTAGAATTATCACCATATGCATAGAGTTGTAATTAAAATCGTATTTTATCCATTACTTTTAAGTGTCCTTTATGTATTAAGTAATAGTAGGTTATCATATAAGACATCAAGTAAATAGATACTCTTTTAGACTGGAAATTGACAAGGAAATTTAGTGGTCATTTGGTTCAAGCACATTTTGTTACAAATGAGGAACTGAATTCAGAGGGATGATGAGACTTGTTGAAGGTCATACAGACTGTTAGACTAAAACCTTTGAAGCTGTGCTTGTTCTGGTTTCTCCAGCATTTTTGGATGCCTATGTGTCAATGATTCAGCCAGTCTCCCCATCAGATGGTCACACTAGGGCATCTGGCATATGGGATCTCTTCAGGATGCTCACATTATTACTAGAGTTGAATTTGAAAAGACAGGGACGAGGAAAAATATCCGAGAGACTAGATGAGAATAAAAAGGTTTTGTAACAAAGAAAATTTTAAACATACCCTGTAAAACCTATAAATAACCTTAAAAAAATAACCTAATCAGCTTACTTTTCAAAAGGTTTTCTGAGTTCAGGGATATTGAGTGATTCAATGGAAAGGGTTGACATCTATCTTTAGAAATACAGTAAGTCCCTACATAAGAACCTTCAAATATGTGAACTTGCCCAGCTGTTGTACCTTTACTCCTATACTTTTCAAGGTACTATAAGATTACAAATGTTTTCTTTGTGTTTGTTTTTTAAATATATTATTTGTGTGAAAAGTATTATAAACCTTTTATAGCCCTGGTGACTCAGATGGTAAAGAATCTGCCTGTAATGTGGGAGACCTAGTTTTGATCCCTGGGTTGGGAAGATCCCCTGGATGAGGGCATGGCAGCCCACTCCAGTATTCTTGCCTGGAGAATCCTCATGGACAGAAAAACCTGGTGGGCTACAGTCCATGGGTCACAAAGAGTCAGACACGACTGAGCAACTAAGCCCAACACAGCACATGGTCCAGTACTATATAGCCTGATTGTGTTAGTTGGGTGCCTAGGCATAACTTTGTTGGACTTAAAAACAAATTGGACTTTCAAATGCATTCTTGGAACAGAACTCATTCATATGTAGGGGACTTACTCTACTTTGTCACCTGTTATCAACATGAACTTAAGGAGATGATCTTGCCATTCAGAAATCCTCACTTGGTGGTGACTTTCAGTATGATACTGAGCAATACACTGATTGCTCATTAATGGTTAAATTCCACCTCATCTTGGCCTGAGCTCTGAGCTCTATCCCAGACGATAATCATTCTGAGATGTGGTCTGAAGACTCTGTTACAGTTAGAGACAAATTCACTTGTAAACACTGGGTCAGGGCTAATATCCCTTTATAATCAATAAAAGCAAGACCACTCTAACTCCTTATATTTTGGAAATACATTTTCCATGAATAAACTTTGTAGCTAGGATGAGGCTAAGCAAAACATGACAGATGAAACAGGCAGGAGTAGGTCTCTCTTGCAGTTCTACTCTCTCTTATTCCTCCTCCTTGTTGTTGTTCAGTCACACAGTCGTGTCTGACTGTGATCCCATGAACTTCTGCACGCCAGGCCTCACCATCTCCCAGAGTTTGCCCAAGTTCATGTCCGTTGCATCAGTGATGCCGTCCAGCCATCTCATCCTCTGATGCCCTCTTCTGCCCTCAATGTTTTCCAGCATCAGGGATTTTTCCAGTGAGTCTTCCTTCTTAAGCTCTATTTATTCACACTCAAACTTTCTTTATGCTGTTTCCCTATCAAAAGCTTAGCCACAGGCAGAATTAGTAATTTAATAGTGTGGTATTGTCCAATTCTGGGCACACATGCATTTTAAGAGAAGGCTTAATGGGAAAGGCACAAACTTGAAATTATTCAGGATTACCATGTGCTAGGTGGGTCTTAAATATGTGTTGCATTATCTAGTCCTGTTAAGTAATTCTGAGTTAGATACGCCAAGGCTGTATATTGTCACCCTACTTATTTAACTTCTATGCAGAGTACATCATGAGAAACGCTGGACTGGAAGAAACACAAGATGCCAGAAACACTGGAATCAAGATTGCTGGGAGAAATGTCAATAACCTCAGATATGCAGATGACACTACCCTTATGGCAGAAAGCAAAGAGGAACTAAAAAGCCTCTTGATGAAAGTGAAAGAGGAGAGTGAAAAAGTTGGCTTAAAGCTCAACATTCAGGTAACAAAGATCATGGCATCTGGTCCCATCACTTCATGGCAGATAGATGGGGAAACAGTGGAAACAGTATCAGACTTTATTTTTTGGGCTCCAAAATCACTGCAGATGGTGACTGAAGCCATGAAATTAAAAGACGCTTACTCCTTGGAAGAGAAGTTATGACCAACCTAGGTAGTATATTCAAAAGCAGAGACATTACTTTGCTGACTAAAGTCCGTCTAGTCAAGGCTATGGTTTTTCCTGTGGTCATGTATGGATGTGAGAGTTGGACTGTGAAGAA
>SJYX01001672.1:901371-968421 GCA_006410675.1 Oreotragus oreotragus
GGGGGCAGGAGGAGAAGGGGATGACCGAGGATGAGATGGCTGGATGGCATCATGGACTCGATGGACATGAGTCTGAGTGAACTCTGGGAGTTGGTGATGGACAGGGAGGCCTGGTGTGCTGCGATTCATGGGGTCACAAAGAATCGGACACGACTGAGCGACTGAACTGAACTGAACTCAGTTACACAGATAAGAAGATAAAAAGGAAATAGAAACTATAGCAAGGAACCGTGAGGCATGAGTGTGTGTATGTTGGTGAAAGGGAGAGGAATGGGCATGTGAGGTGAGTTGGAAAAGCACCATGACTTGACTAATTCTATTCTCAAAGTCTTTGACAATTTTGACCACAATTTTGTAAGTTGAAATCCTTGTTTATCGTATGAGGGTCTTGTTATTCTGAAGAAATTACTGTTGTTAAAAATACTTACTGGTCAGTGTCTTGACTTCTTAAAGAAATAGAATAAGACAGATGCTTGCTAAACACACTGTACTGCTCCTGGTGTTTGTTTCACAAACTAGGCTTTTTGTTTTCCTCCTTAGTGCTGCTGGCCTTGGCTGGGTAATCTGGCAAAAAGAGACACTCTCCACTTCCTCTCCTTCTGACATTAGTTCCTTCAGTTCACGGGTGCTCAAAGGTGGGTACTAAAACTCACAGAAGTAGAATTTACTTACCAAATTACCCAAGTGATTCCTCTGGGTCAGTTCCATTCCTTCTGTCTCCAACCAGTTTGCTCCTTAGATGTTCTCTGATCTGCTTTTAATTCTATGGCTCTTGAAATTCCTCTATCCCCTTCCTTTTGCTCTGTGATAAAGGAAAACTTTCTTGGGAAGGTGAGATGCATAATCTCTTTATATATATTGGGCTTGCCAAAAAATTCAAGTTTTTCTGTGCAAATTCTACAGAAAATTTCCCACAAGCTTTTTGACCAACTCAATATTTCATGGTGAAGATGCTTCCAGTGTGATACTTGACAAGTGCAAGAAGGGGAGAGACTCTTGAATCAGATGTTTGCAAAGTTATCCACAAACTTCCATCTTGGCACTCTGTTCCAAAGTGTTATTGCCATTTCTACTGTGAAGATGTAAATCATATTGTAATGAAATTCTTCAGTTTTTTTCTGCACATGGAAATAGGTTAGTTTAAGGACTTATTTGAGTGAAACTCCATTTACAAAACAATGATATAAGAGTAATTCAGTAATCATTTATTTCTAGCAAAGGCAAAGAGAGATTTCAAACTTGAGAAAAATTTGTCTATATTTTTCAGAAATGATTGATATACCACAGTCTACAATTTAAAATATGCCCAGTGTCATACCTAATAACATGAATTATTGCTGAATTTTCATACAACCCATGTTTTTATATAGGATACCAAAGCTGACAAACTAAAGAGATACTGACATCACAGCTGCTCGATGACTTATCTCAAAAAATCACAAGTCTGGGTTGAATGAATTCACTCAGGAAGAAACAATTTTGATTGTACCTGAAGGGTTCTGATGATAGAAACAATATTTTTAGTGGTTGAAAACAATTAGCAGTAAACTAATTGAGTCCTTTTCAAAGCATCATTATTGAGTACTTAGAAAAGCTGAATATTGGGAGGAAATAGCATATTAGCTTCTGTCTTTTAATTAGAAAAGAACACTCCAGACACTACTTCATTGATAAGATGTTCCTGAACAAATAGAGGATAAAAGACATATCTAAGATTTTTAAAAATAATATTCCGCCACACGCCCCCTCCCTCCCTGTTTCTCATCTTTCTTTCCTTGTATTTTTATGCCATCCTGTGTCTTATGGCCAAAGAAATGTTTAAACCCTTCAGTTGCTCAGAAAACAAAAAGAAATGTTATGATTCTGTGATAGTTAGAAAATATATATGTGTATTTTCTCATTTTCGGTAGCTGGTTTATTTTAGCAGCCGATGTATTTGAATGAAATTTTCACATGTGAGAGTAATGATTAGTACAAAAGAAAAGGTTCGTGTTTACATGTTTCTTTTTTCCTTTGCTTTTATACTAATATACAATTTTATCTGACTTCCCTGGTGGCTCAGACAGTAAAACCTCTGTCTACAATGTGGGAGACCTGGGTTTGATCCCTGGGTTGGGCAGATTCACTGGAGAAGGAAATGGCAACACACTCCAGTACTCTTGCCTGGAAAATCCCACGGACGGAGGAGCGCTACTGTCTATGGGGTCGTAAAGAGTCGGGCACGACTGAGTGACTTCACTTTCTTTCTTTCTCAAAATTTGATAATTATACATTAGGATTGTACAGTTAATTTTACTTGTTTGTTTGAAATCCTTGTTTAGAGACTTAAATCACCTTTGAATGAGTTTTATGCTAACTTTAAGATTTTGTACTACTATTCTGAAACTGTTATATCTTTGAACCAAGAATGTATATGGTTTGTTTAGAGACATGACTTACATGTTTGATTCTACTCTGACTAGTTGTATGACACCAAACAAAGTGCATAGTATTTCTAGCCTCAGTTTCCTCATTGGTTAAATGGAGATGATAATATTATTGGTGAGACTAAAGGAGATTTTGTGTAAGAGCATTTATCATGGTGTATATGCAAAGGGAGGGCCCTGAATTTTGGCTCAGATTAACTGATTCTTCCTCAATACATGCAGAATACTAGACTGTTTCAGATTAATTTATATAACAATAACTCAGAAATTCAAGAAAACTCCTTTAATTGATCCCAGTGTAAAATGTGACTAAAACTGAGAAAGATAATTTAAAATACATATATATTCACCTGAATGTTATCTTTAAGTCATCTTGGAAAGTAAACATGTATTCTAACAACTTTACCATTGCTTAAAAACTTTTTAACCTTACTAATGGAATACTCTTACAAAGCAAATTCTGAGCCATATTAAAAGAAAACAACAACTCAGTGTTATTGTTTTATTTGACTAAAAATTGAGCCCATCCTTTAGAAGTGAGGAAAGACAAATGATATGCTTTGTCTCCTCTGAAAGAGCCTTGTAAATTATAAGAGCTATATAAATGTAAGATGGTTTAGAGCAGAGTGTTAAAGAATGACCTCATTGAAAATATGAAAAAAGTATGCCTCAGGCGCTTAAAGAAATTCTGAAAACCTCAAGTGTTTTGAGCACTAGCTTTATCGTTTATGGTATAAGTATTGTCTCCTAAACGCCTACATGGAGGTAGACAGCACCCATTTGAATATGTAAAATTTAATTGATAAAAAGATATTCATTCATACTATCAATTTTGTCACTACTCTGCTTTTAACCATTTTTTACAATATCTAAAATTATCTTTTATCAACTAATTTTATCCAGGTACATATTAGACTGCTGAACCATGTTATTTAGTTGGCTTTTCTAAAGACCCTTCAGGTTTGGGTCAGAAATGCTGCCATGGCTACCCAACTGTGGCTTGGGCTGGAGTGCCACAAATGGTTGACCTCATTTCAGAGTTGTTTAAATAAAGAGTTGAAGTTGAAATTAAAAATTTTAAAAGTGTTAAGTTTCTAATATTAGGAGTATGGTGGTGCAAATGCGCTAAAATCCAAGCAGATCATGTTAAGGTAGAGTGAAAGCCTAGGAAAATGGCATCCAGAATTGGGAGGTAGAATAGCACTTCCAGTTCAGAGTCATATTTGAACAGACAAGAAAAATCTGACTTATCTTGGCAGTTTAAAAATACTGTGGTGTAAGCTGACCATCACCAGGTTCTCATCAATAATTGAGAACCTGAGGGAGAATAGGGTTTGATCATATACTTTCCTTATTTGGACAGATTGATTTTATCCCGCAAATGCTTGTTGATTGAGTCTCCGTCAGTTCTTTTTCAGAGGCCATTTGAAATCTTTTTGATTTTTTAAAAATTTTATAAGTTCAGCACTTCTCTTTTCTATTCTGTCACTTTGTATTAATTATATCTTCTGGCTATTGACTGGATATGATACTTCCTAATAAAAGCTGACTTATCTCTTTCTCCTTAAGTACAGTGATAAGAACAGTGTCTGCTGAGGCATCTTATCTCAACTGGGAAGTCAGGGACTATGGATTAGTGGCTCTGCTAATGTGAAAAGAGCTAAAACAGTGCATGTCATATTTTCTATATTAGTGCATCTATAGATATTCATAGGAACTTTGGAAATACATGAAGTTCCTATGAATATCTATAGATGCACTAATATAGAAAATATGACATGCACTGTTTTAGCTCTTTTCACATTAGCAGAGCCACTAATCCATAGTCCCTGACTTCCCAGTTGAGATAAGATGCCTCAGCAGACACTGTTCTTATCACTGTACTTAAGGAGAAAGAGATAAGTCAGCTTTTATTAGGAAGTATCATATCCAGTCAATAGCCAGAAGATATAATTAATACAAAGTGACAGAATAGAAAAGAGAAGTGCTGAACTTATAAAATTTTTAAAAAATCAAAAAGATTTCAAATGACCTCTGAAAAAGAACTGACGGAGACTCAATCAACAAGCATTTGCGGGATAAAATCAATCTGTCCAAATAAGGAAAGTATATGATCAAACCCTATTCTCCCTCAGGTTCTCAATTATTGATGAGAACCTGGTGATGGTCAGCTTACACCACAGTATTTTTAAACTGCCAAGATAAGTCAGATTTTTCTTGTCTGTTCAAATATGACTCTGAACTGGAAGTGCTATTCTACCTCCCAATTCTGGATGCCATTTTCCTAGGCTTTCACTCTACCTTAACATGATCTGCTTGGATTTTAGCGCATTTGCACCACCATACTCCTAATATTAGAAACTTAACACTTTTAAAATTTTTAATTTCAACTTCAACTCTTTATTTAAACAACTCTGAAATGAGGTCAACCATTTGTGGCACTCCAGCCCAAGCCACAGTTGGGTAGCCATGGCAGCATTTCTGACCCAGACCTGAAGGGTCTTTAGAAAAGCCAACTAAATAACATGGTTCAGCAGTCTAATATGTACCTGGATAAAATTAGTTGATAAAAGATAATTTTAGATATTGTAAAAAATGGTTAAAAGCAGAGTAGTGACACTATTGATAGTATGAATGAATATCTTTTTATCAATTAAATTTTACATATTCAAATGGGTGCTGTCTACCTCCATGTAGGCGTTTAGGAGACAATACTTATACCATAAACGATAAAGCTAGTGCTCAGAACACTTGAGGTTTTCAGAATTTCTTTAAGCGCCTGAGGCATACTTTTTTCATATTTTCAATGAGGTCATTCTTTAACACTCTGCTCTAAACCATCTTACATTTATATAGCTCTTATAATTTACAAGGCTCTTTCAGAGGAGACAAAGCATATCATTTGTCTTTCCTCACTTCTAAAGGATGGGCTCAATTTTTAGTCAAATAAAACAATAACACTGAGTTGTTGTTTTCTTTTAATATGGCTCAGAATTTGCTTTGTAAGAGTATTCCATTAGTAAGGTTAAAAAGTTTTTAAGCAATGGTAAAGTTGTTAGAATACATGTTTACTTTCCAAGATGACTTAAAGATAACATTCAGGTGAATATATATGTATTTTAAATTATCTTTCTCAGTTTTAGTCACATTTTACACTGGGATCAATTAAAGGAGTTTTCTTGAATTTCTGAGTTATTGTTATATAAATTAATCTGAAACAGTCTAGTATTCTGCATGTATTGAGGAAGAATCAGTTAATCTGAGCCAAAATTCAGGGCCCTCCCTTTGCATATACACCATGATAAATGCTCTTACACAAAATCTCCTTTAGTCTCACCAATAATATTATCATCTCCATTTAACCAATGAGGAAAC
The DNA here is from genome assembly GCA_006410675.1 of Oreotragus oreotragus. Lineage (NCBI taxonomy): Eukaryota > Metazoa > Chordata > Mammalia > Artiodactyla > Bovidae > Oreotragus > Oreotragus oreotragus. The sequence continues at coordinate 907,173 of SJYX01001672.1, forward strand.
TGAGGCTAGAAATACTATGCACTTTGTTTGGTGTCATACAACTAGTCAGAGTAGAATCAAACATGTAAGTCATGTCTCTAAACAAACCATATACATTCTTGGTTCAAAGATATAACAGTTTCAGAATAGTAGTACAAAATCTTAAAGTTAGCATAAAACTCATTCAAAGGTGATTTAAGTCTCTAAACAAGGATTTCAAACAAACAAGTAAAATTAACTGTACAATCCTAATGTATAATTATCAAATTTTGAGAAAGAAAGAAAGTGAAGTCACTCAGTCGTGCCCGACTCTTTACGACCCCATAGACAGTAGCGCTCCTCCGTCCGTGGGATTTTCCAGGCAAGAGTACTGGAGTGTGTTGCCATTTTCTTCTCCAGTGAATCTGCCCAACCCAGGGATCAAACCCAGGTCTCCCACATTGTAGACAGAGGTTTTACTGTCTGAGCCACCAGGGAAGTCAGATAAAATTGTATATTAGTATAAAAGCAAAGGAAAAAAGAAACATGTAAACACGAACCTTTTCTTTTGTACTAATCATTACTCTCACATGTGAAAATTTCATTCAAATACATCGGCTGCTAAAATAAACCAGCTACCGAAAATGAGAAAATACACATATATATTTTCTAACTATCACAGAATCATAACATTTCTTTTTGTTTTCTGAGCAACTGAAGGGTTTAAACATTTCTTTGGCCATAAGACACAGGATGGCATAAAAATACAAGGAAAGAAAGATGAGAAACAGGGAGGGAGGGGGCGTGTGGCGGAATATTATTTTTAAAAATCTTAGATATGTCTTTTATCCTCTATTTGTTCAGGAACATCTTATCAATGAAGTAGTGTCTGGAGTGTTCTTTTCTAATTAAAAGACAGAAGCTAATATGCTATTTCCTCCCAATATTCAGCTTTTCTAAGTACTCAATAATGATGCTTTGAAAAATATTTCATGGTGAAGATGCTTCCAGTGTGATACTTGACAAGTGCAAGAAGGGGAGAGACTCTTGAATCAGATGTTTGCAAAGTTATCCACAAACTTCCATCCTGGCACTCTGTTCCAAAGTGTTATTGCCATTTCTACTGTGAAGATGTAAATCATATTGTAATGAAATTCTTCAGTTTTTTTCTGCACATGGAAATAGGTTAGTTTAAGGACTTATTTGAGTGAAACTCCATTTACAAAACAATGATATAAGAGTAATTCAGTAATCATTTATTTCTAGCAAAGGCAAAGAGAGATTTCAAACTTGAGAAAAATTTGTCTATATTTTTCAGAAATGATTGATATACCACAGTCTACAATTTAAAATATGCCCAGTGTCATACCTAATAACATGAATTATTGCTGAATTTTCATACAACCCATGTTTTTATATAGGATACCAAAGCTGACAAACTAAAGAGATACTGACATCACAGCTGCTCGATGACTTATCTCAAAAAATCACAAGTCTGGGTTGAATGAATTCACTCAGGAAGAAACAATTTTGATTGTACCTGAAGGGTTCTGATGATAGAAACAATATTTTTAGTGGTTGAAAACAATTAGCAGTAAACTAATTGAGTCCTTTTCAAAGCATCATTATTGAGTACTTAGAAAAGCTGAATATTGGGAGGAAATAGCATATTAGCTTCTGTCTTTTAATTAGAAAAGAACACTCCAGACACTACTTCATTGATAAGATGTTCCTGAACAAATAGAGGATAAAAGACATATCTAAGATTTTTAAAAATAATATTCCGCCACACGCCCCCTCCCTCCCTGTTTCTCATCTTTCTTTCCTTGTATTTTTATGCCATCCTGTGTCTTATGGCCAAAGAAATGTTTAAACCCTTCAGTTGCTCAGAAAACAAAAAGAAATGTTATGATTCTGTGATAGTTAGAAAATATATATGTGTATTTTCTCATTTTCGGTAGCTGGTTTATTTTAGCAGCCGATGTATTTGAATGAAATTTTCACATGTGAGAGTAATGATTAGTACAAAAGAAAAGGTTCGTGTTTACATGTTTCTTTTTTCCTTTGCTTTTATACTAATATACAATTTTATCTGACTTCCCTGGTGGCTCAGACAGTAAAACCTCTGTCTACAATGTGGGAGACCTGGGTTTGATCCCTGGGTTGGGCAGATTCACTGGAGAAGAAAATGGCAACACACTCCAGTACTCTTGCCTGGAAAATCCCACGGACGGAGGAGCGCTACTGTCTATGGGGTCGTAAAGAGTCGGGCACGACTGAGTGACTTCACTTTCTTTCTTTCTCAAAATTTGATAATTATACATTAGGATTGTACAGTTAATTTTACTTGTTTGTTTGAAATCCTTGTTTAGAGACTTAAATCACCTTTGAATGAGTTTTATGCTAACTTTAAGATTTTGTACTACTATTCTGAAACTGTTATATCTTTGAACCAAGAATGTATATGGTTTGTTTAGAGACATGACTTACATGTTTGATTCTACTCTGACTAGTTGTATGACACCAAACAAAGTGCATAGTATTTCTAGCCTCAGTTTCCTCATTGGTTAAATGGAGATGATAATATTATTGGTGAGACTAAAGGAGATTTTGTGTAAGAGCATTTATCATGGTGTATATGCAAAGGGAGGGCCCTGAATTTTGGCTCAGATTAACTGATTCTTCCTCAATACATGCAGAATACTAGACTGTTTCAGATTAATTTATATAACAATAACTCAGAAATTCAAGAAAACTCCTTTAATTGATCCCAGTGTAAAATGTGACTAAAACTGAGAAAGATAATTTAAAATACATATATATTCACCTGAATGTTATCTTTAAGTCATCTTGGAAAGTAAACATGTATTCTAACAACTTTACCATTGCTTAAAAACTTTTTAACCTTACTAATGGAATACTCTTACAAAGCAAATTCTGAGCCATATTAAAAGAAAACAACAACTCAGTGTTATTGTTTTATTTGACTAAAAATTGAGCCCATCCTTTAGAAGTGAGGAAAGACAAATGATATGCTTTGTCTCCTCTGAAAGAGCCTTGTAAATTATAAGAGCTATATAAATGTAAGATGGTTTAGAGCAGAGTGTTAAAGAATGACCTCATTGAAAATATGAAAAAAGTATGCCTCAGGCGCTTAAAGAAATTCTGAAAACCTCAAGTGTTTTGAGCACTAGCTTTATCGTTTATGGTATAAGTATTGTCTCCTAAACGCCTACATGGAGGTAGACAGCACCCATTTGAATATGTAAAATTTAATTGATAAAAAGATATTCATTCATACTATCAATTTTGTCACTACTCTGCTTTTAACCATTTTTTACAATATCTAAAATTATCTTTTATCAACTAATTTTATCCAGGTACATATTAGACTGCTGAACCATGTTATTTAGTTGGCTTTTCTAAAGACCCTTCAGGTCTGGGTCAGAAATGCTGCCATGGCTACCCAACTGTGGCTTGGGCTGGAGTGCCACAAATGGTTGACCTCATTTCAGAGTTGTTTAAATAAAGAGTTGAAGTTGAAATTAAAAATTTTAAAAGTGTTAAGTTTCTAATATTAGGAGTATGGTGGTGCAAATGCGCTAAAATCCAAGCAGATCATGTTAAGGTAGAGTGAAAGCCTAGGAAAATGGCATCCAGAATTGGGAGGTAGAATAGCACTTCCAGTTCAGAGTCATATTTGAACAGACAAGAAAAATCTGACTTATCTTGGCAGTTTAAAAATACTGTGGTGTAAGCTGACCATCACCAGGTTCTCATCAATAATTGAGAACCTGAGGGAGAATAGGGTTTGATCATATACTTTCCTTATTTGGACAGATTGATTTTATCCCGCAAATGCTTGTTGATTGAGTCTCCGTCAGTTCTTTTTCAGAGGTCATTTGAAATCTTTTTGATTTTTTAAAAATTTTATAAGTTCAGCACTTCTCTTTTCTATTCTGTCACTTTGTATTAATTATATCTTCTGGCTATTGACTGGATATGATACTTCCTAATAAAAGCTGACTTATCTCTTTCTCCTTAAATAGACTGTAGCCTGCCAGGCTCCTCTGTTCATGGGATTCTCCAGGCAAGAATACTGGAGTGGGTTGCCTCCAGTGGGTTGCCATGCCCTCCTCCACATGTATATGTGTGTGTATGTATATATGTATATGTATTCACAAATATATACATATATATATGCATAAATAGAGCCTCATATAGTTCAAATGAATATTGGCTTGTGATAACAGTGAAGAAAGCCAATGAATGAAGGTAGATAGAATCTGCACTCATGGTGGATTGTTGCTCATAAAACAGTTTTGATACTGGAGCTGGTACTCATCATATCTATAAATGCTTTGGCTTTCTGCCTGGGATCACAAGAATTAAGTGATAATAAGGGCCTTCCAGTTACTTTATACCTTTGTATTCTAAAATTATTTGTGGAGGGCACAGCTTTAAGAATTTATCCCTCCTAGACAGCTTCTTATATCAAAGTTGGGCTTTGGCGGCATAAGAGTCACTAAATAGAGTAATGGAAATAGAAATGTCCATTAAACTGAGCCTGTGTGATGTGCTTCCCTGGTGGCTCAGGGGGTAAAGCATCTGCCGCAATGCAGGATACCTGGATTCGATCCCTGGGTTGGGAAGATCCCCTGGAGAAGGAAATGGAAACCCACTCCAGTACTCTTGCCTGGAAAATCCCATGGATGGAGAAGCCTGGTAGACTACAGTCCATGGGATCGCAAAGAGTTGGACATGACTGAGTGACTTCACTTTCACTTTGTGTGATGTGCAGGTGACTTAGGCAGCAATACAGCTGCCAGCAAATTTGGAAAACTCAGTAGTGGCCACAGGACTGTAAAGGTCAGTTCCCATTCCAATCCCAAAGGAAGGCAATGCCAAAGAATCTTCAAACTACTCCACAATTGCACTCATTTCACATTGGCAAAGTAATGCCCAAAATTCTCTAAGCTAGGCTTCAACAGTACAAGAACTGAGAACTTCCAGATGTTCAAGCTGGATTTTGAAAAGGCAGAGGAACCAGAGATCAAATTGCCAACGTCCGTTGGATCATAGAAAAAGCAAGAGAATTTCAGAAAAACATCTGCTTCACTATCTATTCTAAAAAGTCTTTGACTGTGTGGATCACAACAAACTGGAAAATTCTTAAAGAGATGGGAATACCAAACCACCTAACCTGCCTCCTGAGAAACCTGTATGCAGATCAGGAAGTAACAGTTACAACTGGATATGGAACAATGGACTGGTTCCAAATAGGAAAAGAAGTACGTCATGGCTGTGTATTGTCACCCTGCTTATTTAACTTATATGCAGAGTAAATCATGTGAAATGCCCAACTAGATGAAACACAAGCTGGAATCAAGATTGCAGGAGAAGGATCAGTAACCTCAGATATGCAGATGACAACATCCTTATGGCAGAAAACGAAGAGGAACTAAAGAGGCTCTTGATGAAGGTGAAAGAGGACTGGAAGAGCTAGCTTAAAACTCAGTATTCAGAAAGTGAAGATCATGGCATCCAGGCCCATCATTTCATGGCAAACAGGTGGGAAAACACTGGAAAAGAGTGAGAGACTTCATTTTCTTGGGCTCAAAAATCACTGCAGATGGTGACTGCAGCCATGAAATTAAAGACGCTTGCTCCTTGGAACAAAAGCTATGACCAACCTAGACAGCATATTAAAAAGCATAGACATCACTTTGCCAACAAAGGTCTGTCTAGTTAAAGTTATGGTTTTTCCAGTAGTCATGTATGGATGTGAAAGCTGGACCATAAAGAAGGCTGAGCGCCAAAGAATAGATGCTTTTGAACTGTGGTGTTGGAGAAGACTCTTGAGAGTCCCTTNGGAAATACATAGACAATTGTTCAATATCAAGTTTTAAAAAACAGCAAATTTTTGAAGTAACATTTTGAAAATGGATGAATATATCATTTTTTCTAGGAGAAAATGATCAATATTCTTTAAAATTTTCCACCAAATAATTAACAGCTTTATTAGAGATATCTCTAGAGCAGGCGTGTACTTTGCAACATAGATAAGTCCATTAGGAGGCCGAGAGATAGGAGGGAACACAGTCACAATAGCAAAGATGCATTTTGTATATAATGGGATACAAATCAGATGCTATCAAAATACTCAGCTTTATGTTTGTCAGTGGCTTAGTTACAGTGGATAAAAATTATCAAGCAACTTCAATGAAATTATGTGAAATGCTCCTTGCAATCTACTCTATAATTTATAGGCTTTCAGTCATTTCTTTTTATAGCTTATAAAAATGGAAGAATATCTTGAAAATGCATGCATACTACTTGCCATTGTTTGTTTCTGATTCAGTTAATGAAATTCAGATTCCAGTATTTTAAGAAAAGCTATGTATTGTTTTCATCATCCTGCAAATAACCTTCAATTGAAAACATTTTTTTCTTTTAACAAGAAAGAGGTTGGAATTGAAAATAATAGTTACAGACATACTAAATCCTTCTCATTCAAAGTCACTTCCATGCTGTTCACATTTGCAGGTTTAACATGTTAGCGATTAAGAACATTTAAGTTAGATTCATATTTTAGAATCAAAGAAGACATGATTTCAAACGGTCTATCATGTAAACGTTGATTTTTAGGTACTTTGTCAACGTGCCAGCTTGGCTTCCAAGAAGTATAATTGTTACATTTGAAAAGATACCTTATTCCACTCAGAGCAAGAGAAGGGAGGAATCAAGACTCCACTAAGACATGTGTATCAGGGCAGAAGAGCTGTTACCAAAGCCCAGGAAATAACATGACTACACCCATCAGAATCAGTGCCGTAGTTTCAGCTGCGGCTGTACATCCTGCTCCAGCTGTGTCTAAAGTACTACCACCGTCTGTTTGATGGATTTGCTTCACGTCACTGAGGTTCATCTCCTCTGGCATCCCTGTAAAGGCAAATAAGAAAATCATGGAATGATGGATATACCACCTCACCATGATCCTTCTAGAATGACCCTCTACCCAAATTGTGGGCATAATTGTTCTTAATCTTTTTGTGTAGCATTCCTTGTGTGTTTCACCTAACCCTGAACGATGAATATGACACATACTTCTGCATTTCTTAAATTGGAACGCGTAAGACCTTGAGTGGGAGTGCTCAGAAACTTTATGAGAACAAAGTAAAAAGTACTTTCTAGCTTTTTGAAAGCATTTGGAATATTTCTTTAATGTTATCCAAGTAAAGAAATTTAATTAAAATGTCCTGAGGTATAGTATCAGTGCTTGGCCCAGAGATGTAACAATGGTAGGAACTGTGTGAAATCTTTTGTTATGAAAATAAAGCCATGTAAGGAGAGATAATTAAATTGGACATTTTTAAAAAGTAGAATTTATATAGATCATATTTTGTATTAGGCTAAACTATGCACAGATCCTTATTGAAATATATCAAAGAATAATAATAAATATTAAATGATACCCTTTATACACACGCAGAGCTATGGGGATAGGGGTATAGACATCTGTCAGTAGATCAAAGAATTTAGTAGTAGGATGGATTGGGGATTGAAGTTATGGATGAAGTGTTTGATTAAAGAAAAAAAAATGTTGTACAACATTATAGACCAAAATCTACTCACATCTTGATTATTATCTCTGTGTGTTGTAAAACCCGACAAACTGAGGAGGAGGCCAGCTCCCCAATTATTGGGGATGAAATATTTCATTCTTTAAGATTATTTTCTTGAAGTTTATCTTACTATGATACCCCTAAGAAATTCCTGGCTTATCAGTTACTATCTAGTGTCATCCATGTGCCGAGACTGTGAGACTGTCTGGATTATCTCATGGTATGCCACTATCAGTCACAATTAACAGATTTAAATTCAATGTTACTAGGCTGTCTCTTATACACATCTNATTCTTTAAGATTATTTTCTTGAAGTTTATCTTACTATGATACCCCTAAGAAATTCCTGGCTTATCAGTTACTATCTAGTGTCATCCATGTGCCGAGACTGTGAGACTGTCTGGATTATCTCATGGTATGCCACTATCAGTCACAATTAACAGATTTAAATTCAATGTTACTAGGGCCACAAATATTGACATCATAATTAGAGTGAGACTGAAAAAAAAAAGCTTCATATAAGGAAAAGTCAATATTTATGTAATTAGGTCAATACATATATATAATTCAGAAAGTAAGCTCCTTTGCATTCAGGGATGAGAGCATTAAAACAAAGCTCAGCTCTACTGATCTGACATATTGATTTTGCAGTCTGAGCACTCGTGTTATTATTCATTGTTTGGGTACTTGTTTTGCCCTTCTTTGTCATTAGGCAAGATGAATAAACTAGCAATTCCTTTTTTTTAAATGGAGACTGGAGAAGAGTGTGCATATTTTAGTCATGGTTTTATAGTCCTTGTTATGTTAGAATATAACAAGGAGCTATGTGGACTCTAGGCAATTAAAATTTTTTCCAAGATAACTACATAAATTTGATCTTTAAGGGATTTACTTTTCTTTTTTAAAGCACTGTGAGGAGGTGCCTGGATTGGATTCATGAAACACTTTTTCTTATGCCTTCTGGAGTCAGTATTTCCCTCATTCATTCATGAGCCAGGCTCTGGTTTGGGCTTGAGGGTACCATGGTGAGTACAAATATGAAAATAGAAAGATGTTAAATCTTATGTCTGCGAGTCAGGCAATATGAGGAGGGATTATCTCATCTTCAGTCAGATGCCATTTTAACATTGGAGGTAGAGGTATTACCAATAAATACGATAATTCTAAGGATGATGGTCCCTTGAGATAAGAATTATATAGAAAGAATGAAAGATCTCTTGAAGAGCCTGGCAGTCAGGGCTACAGTTTTAGATCAAATCACAACCTGGCCTGAACTTCTGTTAAGAAATCTTTGCATGCCAAGAAGGCCAACCCACAATGATCTGATGTAGTGATTGTTTTCTTAAAGGAACTTAATTCACTAAGCTTACAAATTATACTAAAGCTCAGCCAAAGACCCATAAAACAAAAACCAGTTTGATGATTTTGCACATTAATAAATTAAACAAAAATGAAGTAATTTAAAATAAACTTTTCTACGCCTAATGGCAACACACAAAGAGGACAATAAATTCTTATTTCTGCCCTTGGTGGTTCGCAGTCTGGAAGAGGTAGACAGATAGCCATGCTATTACAAAAACAAATGACATGTTAAAATTCGGGCACTTGCTTGATGGTTGGTGCTATGAAGTACTGTTATCTGACAAAAGATGAGGTGTCAGTTAACCTACTGTCCAATTGACAAAGGCAGGACAGAGAGGTGATGACAACCAGTTTGGCAAGGATATAGCCCTTTATTAAGGAAGATTGCCAAAATATAGCAAAAGTGTTTAAAATGTACACTTACTTAGACACCCAAATTCTGCTTTAGTGGAAAAATTCCATGGGAATAATTTTAAAAATATGCGCATGTTTATTCACAAAATGTTAATTTGTGCATTGTTAGTGAAAAGTCATAAGCCATTAAGTGTTCATTAGTAGGGAACTAGGTTAAGAAAATTGTACCTTTACTTATTTTAAAAGATTCAAAAAGTAAATGTTAGTACAAAAGAATGTTTTGCTATTATTTTATACACATACTTGCATGGTCTTTAAGGATCTCTGAACTCAGTGTATGGCTGCCTTTCTTTGAGAATAGGGAATCTATCATTGATTTCTGCATTCACTGAGTAAGCATTTAGTAATAAGTAGGTGAATGAATAAGTTGATAACTTTAATCCAGGACAGAGAATTGCAAAATCATAAAAATATTTCTCCACTTCAATTTGATTTTCCCTTCCCACAGTTTTATTGGGATATTAATTGACATAACATTATATAAGTTTAATGTGTACAATATGTTGATTTGATGTACTTAAATTTTATAAAATGATTGTTACCATAGTGTTAATGTCTCCAGCATGCCACATAACTCCCTTTTTTTTGTTTGGTTTTTGGTGAGAACATTTAAGATCTACTCACTTAGCCCTTTCAAGTATATAATTCAGTGTTAATCACTGTAGTCACTGTGCATGACATTAGATACCCAGAACTTATTTATCTTATCACTGGAAGTTTGTACCCTTGAACAACATCTCATTTACCCTGCATCCCAGTTCTTGGCAGTCATCAATCTACTCTGTTTCTGCGAGTTTGCACTTTTTTTTTGAAGCTATAGATACAAATGATGCAGCAGAGTACTCATCTTTCTCTGTCTGACCTATTTCACTTAGGATAATGCCCTCAAACTTCATCTAAGTCATAGCAAATGGCAGGCTTTTCTTTTTTCATGTCTGAATAACATTCCATTGTTTTTATATACAATATATCTCCACTCATCTATCGACAGGCAGTTTTGTATCTTGGTTATTGTGATTAATGCTGCAGTGAGCATGGGAGTGCAGATATCTCTTTGAGATCCTGTTTTCATTTCCTTTGGGTATATATCAGAGATGGAATTGCTGGATCATACGTTAATTCTATATTTTAATTTTTGGGGAACCTCCATGCTGTTTTCCATAGTGATTTGACCAATTTGCATTCCCACCGAGAGTGTACAAAGATCCCCTTTCTCCACATCCTGGCCAATACTTATCATTTGCCTTTTTGATAATCAGTTCAGTTCAGTCGCCCAGTGGTGTCTGACTCTTTGCAACCCCATGGACTGCAGCATGCCAGGCACCCCTGTCCATCATCAAGTCCTGGAAGATGCTCAAACTAACATCCATTGAGTCGGTGATGTCATCCAACCATCCCATCTTCTGTTGTCCCCTTCTCCTCCTGCCTTCAATCTTCCCCAGCATCAGGGACTTTTCCAAGGAATCAGTTCTTCGTATCAGGTGGCCAAATTATTGGAGCTTCACCTTCAGCATCAGTCCTTCCAATGAATATTCAGGACTGATTTCCTTTAGGATAGACTGGTTGTATGTCCTTGTGGTCTAAGGGACTCTAAAGAGTCTTCTCCAGATCATTTCTTTGGCATTCAGCTTTCTTTATAGTCCAGCTCTCATATACATACGTGACTACTGGAAAAACCATAGCTTTGACTAGACTAACTTTTGTAAATATTCAGGACTGATTTCCTTTAGGATAGACTGGTTGTATGTCCTTGTGGTCTAAGGGACTCTAAAGAGTCTTCTCCAGATCATTTCTTTGGCATTCAGCTTTCTTTATAGTCCAGCTCTCATATACATACGTGACTACTGGAAAAACCATAGCTTTGACTAGACTAACTTTTGTCGGCAAAGTAACGTCTCTGCTTTTTAATATGCTGTCCACGTTGGTCATAGCTTTTCTCCCAAGGAGCAAGCGTCTTTTAATTTCATGGCTGCAGTCACCATCCTCAGTGATTTAGGAACCGAAGAAATAAAGTCTGTCACTGTTTTCATTGTCTCCCCATCTATTTGCCATGAAGTGCTGGGACTGGATGCCATGATCTTAGTTTTCTAAATGTTGAGTTTTAAGCCAGCTTTTTCACTCTCCTCTTTCTCTTTCACCAAGAGGATCTTTAGTTTCTCTTCAGTTTCAGCCATAAGGGTGGTGTCATCTGCATATCTAAAGTTATTGATATTTCTCCAGGAATCTTGATTTGAGCTTGTGCTCCATCCAGCCTCACATTTCACATGATGTACTCTGCATAGAAGTTAAATAAGCAGGGAGACAATATACAGCCTTGACATACTCCTTTCCCAATTTGGAACTAGTCCATTGTTCCGTGTCCAGTTCTAACTGTTGCTTCTTGACGTGCATACAGATTTCTCAAGAGGCAGGTCAGGTGGTCTGATATTCCCCTCTCTTGAAGAATTTCCACTGTTTTTTTGTGATCCACATAGTCAAAGGCTTTGGCATAGTTGATAAAGTGGAAGTAGATATTTTTCTGGAACTCTCTCGCTTTTTCGGTGATCCAGTGGATGTTGGCAATTTGATCTCTGGTTCCTCTGCCTTTTCTAACTCCAGCTTGAACATCTGGAAGTTCTCAGTTCACATATTGTTTTTGATAATAGCCATTCTAACAGTTGTGAGGCAATATCTCCTTGTGGGTTTGATTTGAATTTTCTTCATAATTAGTGCTGTTGAGCATCTTTTCATGTATCTGTTCACCTTTATATGACTTCTTTGGAAACATATTTACTTACTTAAGTTCAATCTCTTTTAATATAAAGACATAAAATTACACCACAGCAACACAGAGTATAGAATAAAATATTAGAATTAGGTGAAAACCTGGAATTTTACATCTGAGAGAAAAGTAGTGAATGTAATAGCCAAGATTCAGTGTGAGAATATTAACTTAGCAAGTACTTGCTAAGTAAAGTTGCTATGGATCTTGTAACATTCAATAAAAACTATTACTCTTGGTCATTACTTGATAGACTTGCATGGTCATTTATATTAAAATTAGCCATATGTATATTGACTGGACATTTGGGTGTGTAACAAATCTGATTTGGTTTATGTAACAGTTTACCATTTTTTAAATGATTAATCCATTCTTATCTCTTAGGAAATATAATTGATAGACTCACCCAGACTATTGAGTCACTTTAATCTAGGGTGTACCCTGAAAAAAATGCTATTATTTTCCAGTTTTCCTTGGGGGCTTCCATACAATCCAGTAACAAAAGCAGAGTGATTGTATAGTTGAAGAGACAAGGTCTGTGATAATCATGAACACCCTTATGGAATGTCACCTCTGTGATCTCCTATTTGATATTCAGAGTCTGACTAGTAAATGGGATTATTATTCTGTTCTCTGTGAGAAAAGATGTGAAATTTATTTATAGTTCTTTTGGTTGATGCTTTATAACCAAGCGTAGTCTTCCTTTTTGACAAATTATGTGAGAATAATGAAGTAATTTTAATTGTTAGTAAGTTAAACAGTGAGTTAAAACATTAATAGGAGATTATGACTGTAAATCAAAGTTTACTTTAAAGTATTATGATGTATTGAGATATTTCAGTTCTGGGTAATATTAGGGATTATTATCACTTGTTACTCCATCAAATGGATTATTGATTGCTCTCCAAAAATTAACAGTAAATAGCTTTTATTTTTCAGGATAGAGTTTTTAGCAGAGAAAATACTGTTTGGACTTTTTTATTTTTTCAGTTCCTAGTGTTATTTTTTATTCCATAATGACCATCCAGGTGTTTTTCCTCACTTTGTGGTATTGATTTCTGAAGACTTCAGAAAGGAAACATACATCTCATATGAAAAATGCTTCCCTGGTGGCTCAGACAGTAAGGCATCTGTCTACAGTGTGGGGGACCTGGATTCGATCCCTGGGTCAGGAAGATCCCTGGAGAAGGAAATGGCAACCCACTCCAGTACTTTTGCCTAGAAAATTCCATGGACAGAGGAGCCTGGTGTCCATGGGGTCACAAAGAGTCGGACATGACTAAGCAACTTCACTTTCTTTTCTTTAATTATTTTAAGCAATTTTGTATTACTATTGTGAGTTAAAAAAAAAAAAGTATTGTGAAACTTCTAGAAATAATTTTTAAATAGAAATTTTAAAATGCTATTTTTGTGCAATTGATAATAAAGACCAAATATTATGGGTGCTAAGTCACTTCAGTCACATTCAATTCTTTGCAACCCTATGGACTGTAGCCCTCGAGTCTCCTCCTTCCATGAGATTTTCCAGGGAAGAATACTGGAGTGGGTGGCCATGCCCTCCTCCAGGGGACCTTCTCACCCAAGGATTGAATCTGTGTCTCTTGTATCTCTGGCATTGGCAGGGGGTTCTTTATAGAGTTTATTAAATATACTAGTCCTTATTTATACACTACAGACTTAGTTGTAAGAATTTACAAGTATTGAAACAATTAAAATTAGTGATTCTGTAAATTATTTGTGAAGAGTATAATACTAATCAGATATTGCTAGTTAGTGAAGTCATAAAACATTTGTATATCCTAACAGTGATAATATGGGGTTAAATACTATTAAAAATTAAGATATACTAAAGATATACCTGGACACATAGTAGTAATATTCAATGTACCAAAAATAGAAAAAATTTAAAGCACTCGAGAGAAAGGGCAGATAGCTTTTAACAGAACACACATTATATTAATTTTCAAGAGCAATAATAGAAGCTAAAATAAAAAGTCTAACTGTGAAAGAATATAGAATTCTACACAAAGTTATACAGTATGGAAAAAAAATAAAGGCATAAGTAAATGTATTTTAACAAAGAGTGCTTTNATGAGGTTAAATACTATTAAAAATTAAGATATACTAAAGATATACCTGGACACATAGTAGTAATATTCAATGTACCAAAAATAGAAAAAATTTAAAGCACTCGAGAGAAAGGGCAGATAGCTTTTAACAAAACACACATTATATTAATTTTCAAGAGCAATAATAGAAGCTAAAATAAAAAGTCTAACTGTGAAAGAATATAGAATTCTACACAAAGTTATACAGTATGGAAAAAAAATAAAGGCATAAGTAAATGTATTTTAACAAAGAGTGCTTTTAATACTCCCCAAATGATTATAAAGTATTATTAAAAATGTATGTAAAAATAAACAGCACAAATGGAGTGGGATGAAATTTATTAATATAATAGTGTTCAAAGTAATTGACAAACATCTAGCTAGCTTACTGTATATAAGCATGTTGGTTAAGAAAACAATAACAAAATGATTACTTTAGATATAATTTTAAAAGATATAATTAAAATATTTGCAAATGATTGTTAAAACATTCTAAAGTATTTGTATGTTCTGAGAAGTGAGAAATATTTACTTTAGGTTTTGTCAAGAAAAATGTATACTTGAATGAATGTTGAAATTTCAAGCCTAAGAATTTAAAAACTTTATATGGAACATATATTCCTAATCCATTAAAGTAAAGGGGATTAATAAAATCCAATAGAAGTCAGGAAAGAATAAACATGCAAACAAATATGCCCAAGTATGTTCTGAGAAGTGAGAAATATTTACTTTAGGTTTTGTCAAGAAAAATGTATACTTGAATGAATGTTGAAATTTCAAGCCTAAGAATTTAAAAACTTTATATGGAACATATATTCCTAATCCATTAAAGTAAAGGGGATTAATAAAATCCAATAGAAGTCAGGAAAGAATAAACATGCAAACAAATATGCCCAAAGCGCAAAATCAGATGTTAAAGCCATATGCAAATAATTTAGTAATCTCTAAATGAAATGAACTACATCCAACAGAAAACAGACACTCAGTTTGGATTTCAACAGAAATTTAACACCATAATAAAATGATACATAAAAAGGTGAGAGTAAAAGCTTGGAAAAACACACTACAAGTAAATAATAACCAAAAGAAAGGTGATGTCATTATATTAATAAAAGACATGAGTTTTGAACATTAAAAAGGGGTAAAGAAAGTCTTCACATAATAACAAAAGAAATAATTCAACATACAGATATAACAATTCTGTGCCTAAGAGCATATTTTCAAAATAAATCAATATTAATAAAGAAAAAGAATTGGATAAAATAACAAAGCAAAATGGGCACATAAACATTCAGTGAGAAATTTTAATCCTGCTGTCTCATTACCTGATAGCTCAAGCAAGTGAAAATTAGTGAGGATATGGATGACTTGGTCATCCACATCTTTGGACCAGGAAAAGAACTCCACTGATTTCCAGCCATGATTCTAGTAATAATCCTAGTATCTCTTTGCCCTGTACCTCCACTCCTTCACAGGGAAAAAGAACAGATTGCCCTGATCACTAAGTTGGGACGAAGAACCAAAATGCTTAACTTTTAAATTTCTCCTCCTCTTTTGAATTGAGAAATGTGAGGATGCATATTACCCTGCTCTTCACCATGAGTTGAAGCTAACTCTTTCTGCAGGGAGGACCCATGAATTCAAATGTATTCTTTTTAATGGCTGAGTAATACTCCATTGTGTATATATACCACAGCTTTCTTATCAAGGAGAAAACTGAGGCTCCAAGGAGTTAAGAAATTCACCCAAGTCAAGTGGTAGAACTGCAACTTGAATGGAGTAATTCTACTCCAAGCCCAGTGCTCTCCTCACTCCACGGCCTTCTCTGTAAGAGTACCAGTGAAGTAGTTTCTGCTAAACAGAGCTGTAGTCTTTCCCAAACTGTGCTCCATCGAGATTTGCCTGTGACCTTGTCCCCTCAGCAGCCCCTAGAGACCACACACCAGCCACCCAGGACCCAGCACAACTGCTCTAAGTCCCAGCTAAGGCCTTGCCCTGCTCCAGGATCACCTGGGGACCTGTGCCAGCTCTTTCACCCTCCCTCTGTGGCAGAAGACGCACATGCAAATAAAGTGGAACATTGTATTTGCCTTGGGAAAGATGCAGCCAAATCAAACATGATGAGCACAGTCACTAAACATTCCAGGCATTTCCTTTCCAGTTTTCCTGCCCATCACCCATGCAAATCTGATGTAGAATGGCCACGCAAGAATGTGATAAGTATTTTTTTCCTTCCTAAACTGTGGTGTTGGAGAAGACTCTTGAGAGTCCCTTGGACTGCAAGGAGATCCAACCGGTCCATTCTGAAGGAGATCAACCCTGGGATTTCTTTGGAAGGAATGATGCTAAAGCTGAAGCTCCAGTACTTTGGCCACCTCATGCAAAGAGTTGACCCGTTGGAAAAGACNGCTTTTGAACTGTGGTGTTGGAGAAGACTCTTGAGAGTCCCTTGGACTGCAAGGAGATCCAACCAGTCCATTCTGAAGGAGGTCAGCCCTGGGATTTCTTTGGAAGGAATGATGCTAAAGCTGAAGCTCCAGTACTTTGGCCACCTCATGCAAAGAGTTGACTCATTGGAAAAGACTCTGATGCTGGGAGGGATTGGGGGCAGGAGGAGAAGGGGACGACAGAGGATGAGATGGCTGGATGGCATCACGGACTCGATGGACGTGAGTTTGAGTGAACTCCAGGAGTTAGTGATGGACAGGGAGGCCTGGCGTGCTGCGATTCATGGGGTCGCAAAGAGTCTGACATGACTGAGCGACTGAACTGAAGATTGGGTTGGGCCCTAAGTTCATTCTGCTAAGTTTTCCATTCCACCACTAAGTAGTAACACGGGATGTTTGCATTTCTAAGTCAAATTTATTTTATTTAGTCTTTTCATATATGGGTCCATTCCTGTTGCTGAGATCGATATCAGTTCATTCCTATTTATGGCCCAGTCAGATTATATTGTCTCTCTGTGCAACTTTTTCTCATACTTTCATCTTTTCCTGGACATGTTCCTCGCTTCCTTGAGTTGGGTGTTTGAATAGTGAATGGCGTAGTGAAGGTGGCAGTGCCTGCCTCTTTTGGAATTAAGATTTGCTCTGCCTATATACCCAGGCATAGAATTGCCTGATCATCTGATATCTTGATTTTCATTGTCGTCCCTCCTAGGGTAGACCTTCGAAACAAGGAGATATGGTGTAAAGAATGGGCATCACCCTGCAGACCTGGAAAGCAGCTGGGTTTTCCAAGTTTCTGTGTCCACTAAGATTGGGTTGGCTCCTAGCTGGCCCATCTGCATCAGGAAAATGTGTTCCCCTCCAGAGGGGAGCAAAAAATAATAGCCTGAAAGAGGGATCAAGCGCTAGAATATCCACTGCTCATCCCTAAACCCACCATTTTTCAGTCTTGAGATCCAAGCCTGGTCTGGTTGCTGGGATGGGACCCCAACTGAGCTGAAGGAGTTGAAAGAAAAGTGAGGCATGCAGCTCTTTTTTGTGTGTGTGTGTGTTTTGATTTTATAGGAATAGCACTGATTTACAGTATGTTTTTGTTGTACAGATAGACACGGGATTCATTGATACACCTGCAAATGGCAAGTTTTTGAAGCTTTTGTTCTAATGCAGGTTATTAAAGCATTTGGACTAGCATTTTGTTGATGACCTATTTTACTATGTATTAGCGTCTATAGCTTTCTCCCAACTCCTGATTTCAGGTTTGGGGGGCGGGGTTGTTTTGTTTTTCCCACCTTTTGCCTTTGGTAAGCTATGTTTGTTTTTTAAGGTTTGTGTATTTCTTCCAGTAATGTGGTTCCCTTTGTTGAGTTTTCCCTTCCACTACTATGTGATAACACTTTGTCTGTCTCTCCTTAGGTACTGTATTTTATTCAGCAGCATCATGCTTAGGTGCGTTCGTGTCGCTGAGGTACACATTGCTGTGTTCCTTTTTGTGGCTTAGTCATATTCCAGTGTTTCTCTGTATCACTTTTTGCTCCACTTTCATTTTTCCATTGCCATGTTCATGCATCAGCTTTTTGAAGGAGTTCATACTGACATGAACTTGCGGGACCTGGGTCTTTTCGAAAGAAGGCTTTCTCCCCCTGTATGCCCAGGCACAGAATTGCCTGATCAGCAGGTGGCTTGGTTGTCAGTGTCTTAAGGGACGCTCCATAGTGTTTTGCCTGTGGCTCTGTGCAATTTTCATTTTCTCCAACAGCTTAGGAGGCTTCCCACCTCCCCCAGAACTTCCCCAGCATTTATTGTTCCTGGATATTTAAACGATAAGCCCTCTGACTGGTGGGTAATGATACCCTGGTGCAAGATTCAATTACTTCTCCTTAATCTCTATGGATGTGGATGTTCTTTTCCTGGGTGATGGTGAATTTTTTCTTTTTCTTTCATTTAGTTGGTGTGAGTCATACTTAACTGCTGAGATTGGTCTCTGGAAAGACGCCCTGATTTGCATTGTTTTTGCCCCTGCTCTTTCCTCCCAATCGTCTTGTGGGCCGGGGTCCTTCCCAGCCCTTCAGGCTTTGTGAACTTTCAGTGCCCAGAAGCGCTGATGTGACCATTGTAGTTAATGTCCACAAGGCGGCAGCACTTTTTCATGCTCAATTCTGTTTCTGGGGAAAGCAGAACCCTAGTGGATCTGGGCTTCCACGGTTGCCACTGGGAATGTCCTGGGCCAGAATAATGCCTGAGGGCTTCTGTCTTCCTAGGGCTTCCCTCTGAGCCTTCACCTCAGGAACAAGTCTGAAGCCCTGCATGGAGGTTCCCTGGAGGAGGTCCTGGCTAGGGTGAGGCCTTTGAAACAAGGTGGTTGCATTAAAGATCTCATTACCTGGAGAGGAGGAGAGCAGCTGGGTTTTCCAAACTCCTTCTGCCCAGGGCCTCCGTCATTATATGGGTGCATTCAGATTGGGTTGGGTCCTGGCTGGTCTGTCTGCATCAGAGAATTTGTGTTCCCATGCAGAGAGGAACGAGGAATATAGGTCTGAAAGGGGCTCATATGCTGAGACACCATTCCTTCCTCCCTGAACCCTATCATATTTCAGCCTCAGGATCTCAACTTACTCAGGCTGCAGGGACCTGGCATCAACCAGGCTAAAGGAGTTTAGAGAGGAAGAGTTCAGTTCTTTTTTTTTCCTCTCTGTTTCATTTAAATCTTTACAAGAATATCATTGTTTTACAGTGTGTTTTTTATTGTATGTGTCAGTTCAGTCGCTCAGTCATGTCCGACTCTTTGTGACCCCATGGACTGCAGCATGCCAGGCCTCCCTGTCCAACTCCTGGAGTTTCCTCAAACTCATGTCCATTGAGTCAGTGATGCCATCCAACCATCTCATCCTCTGACATCCCCTTCTCCTCCCACCCTCAATCTTTCCCAGCATCAGGGTCTTTTCCAATGAGTCAGTTCTTCCCATCAGGTGGCCAAAGTATCGGAGCTTCAGCATCAGTCCCTCCAATGAATATTCAGGACTGATCTCCTTTAGGATGGACTGGTTTGATCTCCTTGCAGTCCAAGGGACTCTCAAGAGTCTTCTCCAACACCACAGTTCAAAAACATCAATTCTTCTGTTCTCAGCTTTCTTTATAGTCCAACTCTCACATCCATACATGACTCCTGGAAAAACTGTAGCCTTGACTAGAGGGACCTTTGTCAGCAAAGTAATGTCTCTGCTTTTTGATATGCTGTCTAGGTTTGTCATAGCTTTTCTTCCAAGGAGCAAGTGTCTTTTAATTTCATGGCTGCAGTCACCATCTGCACTCATTTTGGAGCCCCCCAAAATAAAGTCTGTCACTGTTTCCACTGTTTCCCCATCTATTTGCCATAAAGTGATGGGACCAGATGCCATGATCTTGTGTAGAGACAGGCAATTCATTGATACCTCTACAGGTTCCATATTTTTGGAGCTTTCATTCTAATTCAAGTTATTAAAGCATTATGACCAGCTTTCCTTTTACTCTCAATTACATTTAATTGATGTTGTCTTTTATACANAAAACCATAGCCTTGACTAGACAGAACTTAGTCAGCAAAGTAATGTCTCTGCTTTTTAAAATGCTGTCTAGGCAGCAAGAGAGACGCAGATGTGTAGAGTGGACTTTTGGACTCTGAGGGAGAGGGAGAGGGAGGGGGAGAGGGTGGGATGATTTGGGAGAATAGCATTGAAATATGTGTACTATCATGTAGGAAATGAATCGCCAGTCTGTGTTTGATGCAGGATACAGGATGCTTGGGGCTGGTGTATGGGGATGATCCAGAGGGATGATGGGGGGTGAGAGGAGGGAGGGGGGTTAAAAAAAAAATAAAATGCTGTCTAGGTTGGTCATAACTTTCCTCCCATGTAAGCAACTTTTAATTTCATGGCTGCAGTCACCATCTGCAGTGATTGTGCATAGAGCTCAGTAATTAGTAGACAAATGTGATCTTGTTTCCATGTTTGTTGAGGAAGCTGCCTATGTTAGTTGGATAGGGTAATTAAGGCTGAAAAATCAAATGCCTCCTAAGTATTGGCAGCAGTGTCCACTGCCAGTCCTGGTAATCCTGTGCATTGTAACTAAGTACCTCACATCCTTGTCAACACATCCACCCATGGTCAACAGAACCCACGGAGATGAGGGGAGAAACAAACTGACAATTAAAAGCATTCATCTGGAAGGAGTACCTAACATTTCCACTTACCGAGTTTATTGGCCAAAGCTAATCACATGACTCTAACTTCAAGGGACAGGGATATATAGTCCTACTATGTGCACAAAGGGGTTAAGAAACAGAAATTTTGTAGACCAGAAGTCTCTCAGGTCCCCTTTAACTGTCTTTGTTTCTTCTTAGGCTAGATCTTCTCAGCAGAGACTTTTTGCTATCCTCCCTCTGAGTAATTCCTACAGGAATTCTGGGAGCCACGTGAGAGCAGGCTTGGGGGAAGGTATAGGTCTCAACATTCATTATTTATATATATGTGTATGTATATGTGTATAAATTTTCCAGTTATCTTTTTTTTTTTTTTGAGAATAATACTCCTGCCCTTAGCTGTGCCCAGTCCGGAGACCCTTTCTGGATTATACTTCCTGTAGCATACTGACATGTGGGAGAGATGGACTGATCAGTCGGGAGTGGAGAAAGAAATCATTGAATGGTATAGCTATTGACTATTCCTTCTTTTGTTATGTGAGCTCTTTCTTACCAGTGGTGACAGATGATGCCTATTCTTGTATTTTTTGAAGATGTTGTTGAACAAATTTGGTTCATTCTCTGCTTTCTTCAGTGTTGCTTGTCAATGCCTTCCCTGGGCTTCCTACATATTCATTACTCATTCATTAGCTTTATTGTTCTCAAATGTTGTTATCATCACCTCTTGTATTTCCTTGGCTCTCAGTAAATTTTATATTTTTGTTAAAAGTAATTCTTACACTATATTTTAGTGGGGTAGCAGGAGGGAGTAAAATTAAATGTGTTTGATCAGTCTATCATCTTGAAGGCAACTTGCTCAATATTTCCAGCATCTGGTCACTGAAACTAGTTTTTTTAACTTGAGAAACTTTTTAAAGTGTGAGAAATTTCTTTTTTTAATTTTATGTTGGAGTATAGTTGATTTATGGTGTTGTGTTGATTTCAGGTGTATAGCAGAGGGATTCAATTAAACATGTACACATAACAATTCTTTTTCATATTCTTTCCCATATAGATTATTACGCAACATTGAGTAGAGTTTTCTGTGCCATATAGACGGTCCTTGTTGCTTATCTATTTTATATATAGTAGTGTATATAGGTTAAACCCAAGCTCCTGATTTATCCTGTCCTCTGTTCCAACCATAAGTTCATTTTCTGTCTGTGACTGCAGCTCCATCTTGACTCTTTGGATAAGTCTAGGTCTCTCTTGTCCATTCACGCTGGTGTAGTTCAGGTGGTTCTGGTGATCAGTGTTCCTGCTTTTATGGCGATTATTTTCATCAAAACTACTGAGCATTGTTCCATTTTAGCCAGGAAACTTACCAGTAAAGCCTGAGTGTTCACTCCCCACTGATAAAAAATAGTGCAAAACAGCCTGCTGCCTTATGGAAGAATGATTGAATGCGTGTTGGAACACTGGAAGGCAGGTTCTTTCGCCTTTGCATTGCCTAATCCATGGTGCATTTGCTGTAAAATTTTGTAAAGCGTATTAAATGTACCAGCAGAAGGCCTATCTCGCCACAGAGCTCTGGGAATAATTAGAAAATTGAGGCCTACCACAATTTGGGCCCTTTAAATATTCTCTTTTGTTCGGACTTTTTGTTAGACCCATAATGCATATCTTTAAGATGTTGGGTTGGGCCTTGATTAAATAGATGACATTTTCACTTACTAGTATTTGCTAAAAATTAGCTGCATCAAATAAAATGTGAACACTGAGAAGGAGATAGTTTTTCTCCCAATGAAATGTGAAAATTAACTTCAGACAAAATTTGCCTGTTTTACTTCAGTAACTGAAGAATATTAAGTAGCTAATGTTTAGAGCCTAAAAATATTGTCAGAATATCTGAGAATGTTTTGCAAGAGAGATTGTAAAAATTATTATAAGCAGAAGGCCTATCTCGCCACAGAGCTCTGGGAATAATTAGAAAATTGAGGCCTACCACAATTTGGGCCCTTTAAATATTCTCTTTTGTTCGGACTTTTTGTTAGACCCATAATGCATATCTTTAAGATGTTGGGTTGGGCCTTGATTAAATAGATGACATTTTCACTTACTAGTATTTGCTAAAAATTAGCTGCATCAAATAAAATGTGAACACTGAGAAGGAGATAGTTTTTCTCCCAATGAAATGTGAAAATTAACTTCAGACAAAATTTGCCTGTTTTACTTCAGTAACTGAAGAATATTAAGTAGCTAATGTTTAGAGCCTAAAAATATTGTCAGAATATCTGAGAATGTTTTGCAAGAGAGATTGTAAAAATTATTATACTTATTAAATGAGAATGAGTTATCTTGGCTTGCATATCTGAGTCATCATGTGTGTTATTATAAATTAATATATTTAACTTAGTATTTCAAACTTTAAATATTTTGTATGTTATTTTTTAAGAAGAAAATCTGTTGGCCCAAGGGACAGCTCAACAAAATTATAGGGAACTAACCAGTGCTATTGGAGAAGGCAATGGCACCCCACTCCAGTACTCTTGCCTGGAAAATCCCACGGACGGAGGAGCCTGGTAGGCTGCAGTCTGTGGGGTCGTGAAGAGTTGGACACGACCGAGCGACTTCACTTTCACTTTTTACTTTCATGCATTGGAGAAGGAAGTGGCAACCCACTCCAGTGTTCTTGCCAGGAGAATCCCAGGGATGGTGGAGCCTGGTGGGCTGCCATCTATGGGGTCACACAGAGTCGGACAGGACTGAAGCGACTTAGCAGCAGCAGCAGCAGCAGCCAGTGCTATCATCCCTGATAAAACTATCAATATTATTCATGAAAATAGTCATAATACACAGCACTTATGAGGACAAGTACTTAGGTTGTTGAGTGGGGGTGGCTCTCTGTTCGCCCTTGTGGTGTTCTCAATTGGAGGTTTGTATTCAGATGGGACCATGGAAGATTTTAAAGTGTATTATTTACTCTACTTTGGGTTGACAAGACATTATGAAAATAACAGGTCCGTGTGTAAAGAGGGAAGACTCATATTGAAAGCAGGTGAATTATGCGGGTGCTGAAAATTGCAGGATCACCTTCTCTGACCCCTTATGGAAATTCACCTGTTCTTGCGTTATATCTCCTGGAATAAATAAATAATCCATACTCATTCTCTCTCAAACCCATAATTCATTGGTGCCCCAGTATCTAATTCTGTGTGATATATTCTAATAAATGGTACGGTTTTCCAAATACTGTAAGTTTTTTGGCATAAACCTGTCCGACAGCAATCATGTGAATTCTTTCTGTCCTTGTCTCCATCTGTTGTGCAGTTGTTAACACTGTTGTGTTTTTTATCGTTGTCTTTTCTTGTCATCATCAGTCAGCTTAAGACTGCTTAAATATGTATTTTTTATCAAATATATTTGGGTTTATAGATTGACCTCATTCACTTAATTTTAAGCCCCTCAAAGTCATGATTATGGCTTTTTTTCTATGAGATTTTTTAAGGGCTTGTAAGTAGCTATACACAGTACCCTACCTTTTGCAGAAACAATTTTTGAATATACGACTTACTGAAAATGTTTGATATGTAAATAAGCACTTAATGCTTTTTAATTTATTTAAATTGGAGCTACCCAGATTTCCAGAATTCATGCTAGAAAGCAATGAAGTATAGTAGACAGGAGCTGAGGTCAAGCTCCAGAAACCTGAGAAAATTCATATAGTCATTGAGATTCAGTTTCTTCATCTGTAATATTTACATGATAATAATGCCTTCTCCCAGGATAGATGTGAGAATTAAATGAAATCATAAATATGAAAAAGCACTTTGTAATTTTTTTTACATCGACAAAAATATAGTTATTATTTGAAGATTAGAGGCTAAGGCAGGCAAAGTGAGTTGAATGGCAGAGTTTCCTTGGAAAATAGATGATAGAACCATAAACAGGATGCCAGTCTCCTGATGCCCAGTCAGGACATGGCAAGGGGACTCACCACCTGGGAGCAGATTACCTGCACTGTTCAAAAACATATACTGATGCTTTGCAATGTAAATAGGAACCCAATAAGTTAGAATCATCTCTATTATCAAAGGATTATCATTATAAAGATAATTCAGCTGCTTATATACATATATATGTACTTATTATAAGTACTTAAATTTCAGTGTTTAGCCAGGATGATTCTTTGGTTTATGTGTAGTATGAGCTAGTTCTTCCAGTCCAGCGTTTCTCATGAGGTACTCTGCATATAAGTTAAATAAGCAGGGAGACAATATACAGCCTTGACGTACTCCTTTTCCTATTTGGAACCAGTCTGTTGTTCCATGTGCAGTTCTAACTGTTGCTTCCTGACCTGCATACAGATTTCTCAAGAGGCAGGTTAGGTGGTCTGGTATTCCCATCTCTTTCAGAATTTTCCACAGTTGATTGTGATCCACACAGTCAAAGGCTTTGGCATAGTCAATAAAGCAGAGAAATAGATGTTTTTAGGAGAAGTTAATACAAAAATCCAGGTCATTTCCTGTGGACCCACGATATCATCAAGTTTTCACTCTATAGCTCCTGGATGCATTTATAAAATTTCCTTTAGGAAACTAAACAGAGTTAGAACCAGCCGGACTGTTCTCTGGGTTTGTTATTGTGGATGCTTAGTTCCCTGCAACAAAAATAAGGTGCGAAACAATAGACTTCCTGTCTGGCAGCTGTGTTCAGACCCTGGTTCTACACCTTAGCTGTTCCGTGACTTTAGGAAATCACTCAGTCTCTCTGAATCTTATTTTGTTTGTATCTGTTAGATGTAAACACCAGCTCTCAGCTTTCCTGTGAGGAGGAAATGAAGGCATTTATCTAATTTGTCTGGGACAGGGCCTGGTGAATACTGGTTGCTTAGTATAAACACTGGCTGGTGCCTTTGCTTTTTACGCCTCTAAGAGCTTCATGTTGCTTCCATGTTTCCGTGACCCTGTTTTTTGAGAAGTTCTGCAGCCTACAGACTGGATTTAATTTAACATTCTCTGTCCTTTTCTTAATTTTGTATTAAATAATATACAGTAAATCTGTTAGAAATCAGATCGATCAGTCAAGGACGTCCCTGGCAGTGCAGTGATTAAGACTCAGTGCTTCCAGTACAGGGGGCACAGTTTCGATCCCTGGTCAGGGAACCAACATCCCACATACTATGTGGTACACCCCCTACCTCCCACCAAAAAAAAAAAGCTGTCAGTCAAATTTGTAAAATGTCATTAAAACGAATACCTAGTAAGTACTTTCTCTATTTCAGTGCCAGACTCTGGAAACACAACAGTGAATTATTATGATAGCTATTGCCCTAAAGGAGCCTTCCATTAGTCTTGCCTGTGAATCAAAGTTACCAGGCAATGTCAAGTGAGCCTTGTGTTGCAGAGTTGGGAGAGCTTCAGAATCCCAGGAGAACTCAGATTAGCCCCTGGCCCTGTGTTGATGGGTTAAAAAACACTGGGTACCATATTTAGTTGTAGTAATTTCAGTAATTACAGTTAATCTAGGGCTTCCCTAGTAGCTCAGCTGGTAAAGAATCCGCCTGCAATGCAGGAGACCCCAGCTTGATTCCTGAGTCAGGAAGATCCCCTGGAGAAAGGGATAGGCTACCCACTCTAGTATTCACGGGCTTCCCTGGTGGCTCAGACAGTAAAGAATCTGCCTGCAATGCAGGAGAACCAGGTTCAGTCCCTGGGTTGGGAAGATTTCCTGGAGGAGGGCATGGCAACCCACTCCAGTATTCTTGCCTGGAGAATCCCCGGGGACAGAGGAACCTAGTGGGCTACAGTCCATGGGGCCACAAAGAGTCAGGCACAACTGAGCGACAAAGCATAACATATAGTTAATCTATGCAGCTATATCCAGATAAATTCATGATTATCGTTAAGCTTTTTGGAAATATTGAGAATAGCTTCCTGGCCCCAAGTGACACGTTGAAAAAATCCAGGAAGGTAGAGATTCCAGTTGGGCAGCTACCACTTTAGATTGTGCATGATATAGGTTTTGGGGAAGGGAGAATGAGGTAATCAGATCTGCCTTAGAAACCAGTCTGCAGTTACAGTGTTGCAAACTAATTCAAGTGAAAAATCACATGAGATTTGAAATACAGCATGACTGGCAATGATGAGGAAGGTGTGGATTTGCCAGGATCGCTGATGACAGGTTAGATGAGGATGTCATAGAGATGAAATCTGTGCTACCGTGATCCATTACCTCTTACTGTCTATTTTGAACACTTATGGGGGGTGTCGTGCGTTTATTCTGGGCTATTCTTTAAGAAGTTGGCGTTCTTCTCTGACAGTTGCTGAAGCTGTGGGAACAGATGAGTTCACCATGGGGACAAATGAGTTCTCAAGAATGAGAAGAGGATTTAAAAGGAGACACTCGGGGATGTTACCATTTCTTCCCGTTTCCTTGAATTGCCTGCAGCCTTGGGCCAGTTGTTGATGGAAAGCTCTTCCCTCTAATAAAGCTTGATCATCAAACCTGGGAGCTTATTTTATTCTGCTCTTCTGAGTCATGTTAGACCCCAGAATAATTAACTTTATTTTCTCCAAATCTTGTATCTCTTGTGAACCTTCCTCAGTGATTTTGGTTTCTAGAAATTTACTTTTGATAGCTCGTTCATTGTCAAAGGAGTGATAATTTTAGAGTACTATGTGTGTGTGCCAGCTCAGTCATGTCTGACTTTGCAACCTCATGAACTATAGCCCACCAGGCTCCTCTGATCATGGAATTCTCCAGGCAAGAATACTGGAGTGTATTGCCATTCCCTTCTCCAGGAGACCTTCCCAACCCAGGGATCGAACCCAAGCCTCCTGCATTATAGGTGGGTTCTAAACATTTGAGCCACCAGGGAAGCCCCTCTAGGCAAGGGTGTATGTCTAAAATCACACTTAGGCACTGTTACAGTGTGATTTAATAAACTTTATAAGGGAATGGTGATTCTCTCCGCAGGCACTTATAATTTGTTTTACTTCAGTTCCTACTTACTTGTCTTCAGTTTGCTTTAGCTATTTCTAGTTAGTAGATTTGTGATGTTGTCTCTTAATGCAATTTAGTGATGACTTCTAGTCCCTGAAAAATTTTTTTTCATAGTTAAAAGAAACAAGACTTGAGATGGTTTGTGTTAAGAGGTTTGTGTGAGTTTGTGTTTAAATTAAAAGAAGCATCATTTACTCAGTAGCAAAGTCCAGTACATTTAAATTGGGTGAGACAGGCAGGCTTCATTCTGGAAATCACTATAAATCAATGCATAGAGCATAAAACATCCATCCACTATTTTCTTGCTGCTCCTTTCTGAAGGGTTTGGAAGATTGAAAGAGAATCCAAATCATTGTAAGTAGAACATATTCAGTTCAGTTCAGCCGCTCAGTCGTGTCTGACTCTTCAGGACCCCATGAATCACAGCATGCCAGGCCTCCCTGTTCATCACCATCTCCTGGAATTCACTCAGAGTCACATCCATCGAGTCAGTGATGCCATCCAGCCATCTCATCCTCTGTTGTCCCCTTCTCCTCCTGCCCCCAATGAGTCAACTCTTCTCATAAGGTGGCCAAAGTACTGGAGTTTTAGCTTTAGCATCATTCCTTCCAAAGAAATCCCAGGGTTGATCTCCTTCAGAAAGGACTGGTTGGATCTCCTTGCAGTCCAAGGGACTCTCAGGAGTCTTCTCCAACACCACAGTTCAAAAGCCTGACAATGAGTCAACTCTTCGCATGAGGTGGCCAAAGTACTGGAGTTTCAGCTTTAGCATCATTCCTTCCAAAGAAATCCCAGGGTTGATCTCCTTCAGAATGGACTGGTTGGATCTCCTTGCAGTCCAAGGGACTCTCAGGAGTCTTCTCCAACACCACAGTTCAAAAGCATCAATTCTTCGGCACTCAGCCTTCTTCACAGTCCAACTCTCACATCCATACATGACCACAGGAAAAACCATAGCCTTGACTAGGCGGACCTTAGTCGGCAAAGTAATGTCTCTGCTTTTGAATATACTATCCAGGTTGGTCATAACTTTTCTTCCAAGGAGTAAGTGTCTTTTAATTTCATTAGCCACACACAAAAAACCAACCTTCGCCACCACTGGCATAAAGAATCCTCTGCACTCTCCATCTTCACTGTCCTAAAAAGTCCTCTGTAGTTTCCATCTCTCCTCTCCACACTAGTGGTAACCATAGGTCTTTTTAATTGCCTCCATGGTTTTGCCTGGTCCAGAATGTCATACATGGTATCACACAAAATGCAGCACTTTTAGATTAGTTTCTTTGTCTTAGTAATACCCATGTACAATTGCTCCATGTCTTTCCATGGCTTAATAGCTCATTTCTTTTTTGTACCAAGTAATCCACTCCTGGCATCACAGTTTATTTATCCATCCACCCCTTGAAGGACATCTTGGTTGCTTCCAAGATCTGGTGATTGTGAATTAAGCTGCTGCTAACATCCTTGTGTAGGATTATGTGTAGGGATAAATTTTGAAATACCAAGAGTGTGGTTATTGGATCTTGTGGTAAGAGTATGTTTTCTCAATGGTAACAGTATGTTTAATTTTATAACAAACTGCCAAAGTGTCTTCCAAAGTAGCTGTACCATTCTGCATTGCCACCAATGATATGAGAGTTCCTATTTTTTTCACCACCTCACCAATATTTGGGTCAGTGTTCCCGATTTGGGTCTTTCTAATAGATGTATGGTGGTATATCATGGTTGTTTTAACTTGTATTTTCTTGATAATGTGATGTGGAACATCTTTTCGTATGATGAGATGCTATTTGTATATCTTCTTTGAAATGTCTGTTAAGATCTTTGGCCCATTTTTTAATCAGGTTGTTTGTTTTCTTATTGTGGAGTTTGAAGTGTTTTGGATAGCAATCCTTTACCGGATGTGTCTTTCAAAATATTTTCTCCCAGTCTATGGCTTGTCTTTTCATTCTCTTGATACTGTCTTTTGTATCACAAGAGTTTTTATTTATTCTTTAAAGCACAAGGCTATATATTAGAGCTCCAGAATTTATTCATCTTTTAATGGCAACAGAAATTTTAAATGTTCTTGAAGTCGAGCTTATAAGTTATTTCTTTCACAGGTACTGTGTTTCTAGTGTTTTACAGAAAAAAGTTATTTTCCCAAGAATTTTAGTACACTGTTTCTCTGTAGATTTTCTATGGAACCTGTTTCTCACCTTTTAGGCATGTGTAGGACCTTTGTGCAAAGAGAATCTATTGCTTCAAGAATATTCTGATACAACAAAGGAAACTGGGTCTTTAGATGATAGGTGTTATTTTGAGTAAGGGTCAGTTTCAACACAGAATGAGTTGGGAAAAAAATAATTTCCAAGTGAAAATCCAGAGAGAATGTATCTATGGAGGTGAGGATGTAGGATATTTCACAGCAAAACATGAGTAAATGGGAACCAGTAAATGGGAACATGAGTAAATGATACTCCCTGAGCATCTCTAAGTAGTCTTACAATGTCTCCCTACTTTTGCATACTGGACAAAATGTGAGTGTATACTTCTAATGCCAACAATGAATACATCATGAGTAAGAATAGTGACAACGAAAGTATTAAAAATACACTTTAAGATGGAAAGCTGGATGTAACTTATATGTACCAACTCAAAAATTTTGTACACTTGTTTTCTAAATTTTTTTGGATATGTGAAGTAAAATTTCAGCAGCTTGTGCAGATACAGCTTCTAGAAGTTTTTTAAAGTATTAGTTGAACCGTATTTATTGAATGAAAATGTCACAGCCACATGGTATACCTTATGCACATGATAAGGTCTCTCATAACATTCTCAGGGATATTAGCTTGTTTGTGGAGTACTAAGGCTGGGACACAAACTGATAGGATCTCAGATGCTGCCATTCTAGTCTCATCTCGTGCACAGAGTAGCATAGTGGGTGCTAGGTAAGACCGCAAAGATCGTTTCCACAATAACATTCAGTTAAGGCAAAAAATGAATGCCATAGTCAACACTAAACTTCTCCCTTAAACAATGTCTATACTTTATTATTGTCGAGACAGCGATTATCCTTCTATGTAACAGTTTCTCAATCTCGTTTATGTAATTTATGGCCAATTTTAAATGAAAATACTTTTTTCCACAGCTCCAGTTTAGAAAGCTGATTTTTAACTACAGTGTTAGTTAAATACGTATAATGACACAATTAGATGCAAACTTTTAATTTATGATGTAAAGCTAAAATGAACTTATCAATGAAAGTCAGTGATTAAATTAACACTAAAATTATCACTAAATTAATGCGATGCATGGCAGTCCTCCCAACTCTAAATCCCCCAAATATCGTGAACACAGATAGTTGGTGTGATGGTTAATTTTAGGTATTGACTTGACAGGACCACAGGGTGGCCACATATTATGTCAAACATTATTTTAGGTGTTTCTGTATGTTTGTTTTTGGATGAGATTAACATTCAAATGCATAGGCTGTGTAAAGCAAATTGCCCTCCTTAGTGTGTGTGGGCCTCATTCAATCGGTTGAAAACCCAACTAGAATAAAAATTCAGACCTTTCATCAAGTAAGAGAGAATTCTTCCTGCCTGATTGATGTTAAACTGGGGCTTTGCTTTTTTATACTTTTAGATTTGCATGGAAACATTGGCTTTTACTGGTTCTCAAGCCTACCAGCCTTTGGACTGGACTGTGTTGATTCACCCTGCAGATTTTGGAAGGTACTGACCTCTCTAACTGTGTGAGTCAATTTTTATAATCTAGAATAAATCATCATAATGTATATATAATATATATACATCCTATTGGATATGTTTTTTCTGAAGAACCCAAAATAATAGAGATTTTGGTACCAAGAGGGATTCTAGAGGAACAGGGTTTTGATGAGTGTTCTGACTTGGTTCTGAGATTTTCTAGATTGATTCACTAATCTGATTAGACTTAAAGATGTTAATGATTCCATTTCCATTGGTAAAGAGAACATTGGTAGTCCTTGTTATGATCTGGTAAGAGAGATACACAAAATATTTCCATTGGATACTTTCTTTTAATTACCTACTTATAAGAAGCAAAGATATGGGTAACTGTGTATGTGATACTTTTGAATATTGTGTCAAACTAGTGGATATAAGGGGATTGATTGTCTGGTTGCTCCTAGTGTTGACAAAGTAGGGAAAGAAAAGATGAGTTCAAGTGCTATTTAAATGACTTGAAAACTTCTACTTGCACCCTGAAGGATTCTTTCAATTTCTATAGATGCTGGGTTGAGTTCATTGAAAATCAAACCTAGACTCTCATCCTGTCACCGGCTGAGCAAGTTAAACTTTTTGGACTTGAAGGGTGTCAATTGTTAAAGTGATGGCATTGATTGGAAGGAATG
The DNA here is from genome assembly GCA_006410675.1 of Oreotragus oreotragus. NCBI lineage: Eukaryota > Metazoa > Chordata > Mammalia > Artiodactyla > Bovidae > Oreotragus > Oreotragus oreotragus. Next base: position 939,378 of record SJYX01001672.1, read on the forward strand.
GGATCTTGAAAGTTGGAATGGGGATATGTGGGGAAACCGTGATGAATCTGAGGACACTGGGCTCCTAAATCCTGACTGGTTGTCTTTGCCAGTAGAAGCAGTTTCCCCATCCTCAGTGGAAGTGGCTTCTCTACTCACTTTTGAGGGAAATAACCATGCATTGCCTGAGAAATACAGTGGCGTCTCCTGAGGCAGTTGACATTGAGACAATGTAATTCTCTGCAGGATCCTTCCCCAACTACTTTATTTTTTACTTTTGACTTACAGACGGATTCAAGTTCTATCAGGCCTGGAATAAGAAACAAACTGTAGCTCTTGAGGAGGTGCCCTGTATTCCAAAAGAACTATTTGAGTTTTCAAATTTATATGGCAGAAAGCTGCAAGGGAACATGTGTGAATATGAGTATATAAGATGTAGGCGAACGGAGGAAGGAGCATAAAGTTGGATCTGGCTGAACATATTGATAGGAGCTTACTAAGCAGACATTCTGCATGAAATGCTTCAGCTTGAGGAGTCTGAGAGGAATCTAATAATGTATTTGGTTGGTTAGCTGAAATATAATCCAGAAGGTGAACAACAATGAATGAGTTAGAGATATCATATGGGATTTGGTTTAATGCACAGGAACAGTTCAAAGGTTCAGGGGGATTAGAGTGTTAGAGTGGATTTGTCATTTAAGACTTAGTCATCCACCCTGGGTGCATCCAGAAGCAATTTTCGCCACAACTATGAGAAATAAATTTATGTGGGGAGTTCCAGCATCCTGAAAAGATCTATGATTGTTCTCCTGTGTACACCCATCTTTACAGTGAAAACTGAGGTTGCTGAATCAGGAAACCTAACTGGGAGGGGGGTAATTAGACTTTGAGGTGGAAGGGGCCAAACAGTGGTAGTAAACCACCAGGGCAGAGTGGGTATGGTTAACTTATTTTCAAAGGACTGTCAAATCAGCAGTCAGAACATTGCCAGAACTAATGCAGTCCTGTGGCCTAGTTTATTATGATGCTCTTAGAAGTGAAATAAATAGGAAACCTACTAAATTCTTGTGATACACACACACACATAAGCACAGAAGTTATTGGTCAAGTGAACACAAGTCTAATCTGAATCATAAAAATGGAGGTATGCCTCCTCAGTCAATTCCTAGACTTGGACCAATTTTTAGATCCAGAACCCTTTGAATGAAGGGGAAGCCAGGTCTCCTTAGGGAAAGATCTTGATATTCGATACAATGTCCCCATTTTTGACTTTTAGTTTTTCTCCCAACTTTCACCAAAGGGACCTATGGCTTTTTACTAGGGTAAGTGTGTATTAAGGAAAAGAAAATTAGGTCTCTTAGGTATTACTGACATCGATTCTTAACTGACACTGATTCCAGGAGACTCAAAATATCAGTCTGGTCTACCAGTCAGAGTAGGAACTTATGGAGGTCAGATGACCCATGGAGTTTTGGCTTGGATCCATCTCGCAAGAAACTCAGTGGGCCCCTGAACCCAGCCCGGGATTATTTCTGCAGTTTTGGAATGCATAATTGGAATAGAAATATTCAGTAGTTGGTAAGATCCCCACATTAGTTCCTTGACCTGAGCTGTGAGGACTGTTGTGGTGGAAGTCTAAGTTTGAAGGCTCTAAAATTGACTCTATGAAGGACAATGTGAAATAAAACACTACTGAATTCCTGGAGGGATTTCAGATGTTTGTACACTATCAAGGACTTGGAAATATACAGGACTGATGATTTCTACAACATGCTATTCAACTCACCTATTTGGCCAGTGTGGAAGACAGATGGATCCTGGAGAATGACAGTGGGTTACTGTAAGCTTAGTCAAGTGGTGAGTTCAATTGCAGTTGCTGTGCTTGGTTTGGTTTTATTACTTGAGCCAATTAACACATCTCCAGGTACCTGGTAGGCAGCTAATGATCTGGCAAGTGCTTTTTTCTCTAGCTCTGTCATAAGGACGACCACAAGCAGTTTGCTTTCAGCTGGCATGGTGAGCAGTAATGCCTTCACTATGTATCAGGGGTATATCAACTCTTTAACCCTGTGTCATGATTTTTGTCATAGAGAAAGATCTTGATCATCCCTCTTCCTCAGGGTATTATGTTGGTTCATTACATTGATGACCTTCATGCTGATGGCACTTAGTAAGAAGCAGCACCTTTTCTAGACTTAATGGTAAGACGTTTACATGCCAGAGAATTGGAAATAAATACTAAAAAGATTCAAAGTCTTTCTGCCTCAGTGAGATTTCTAGAGCTTCAGTGATGTGGACTGTGTCATGATATCCACTTTAAAGGGAAGGATTCAGGTGGCAATAGAACAAGTTCTGATTTGGGCATACTCATTCTTCTGTGTGTCACATGATAATTTTTCTCTGTGCATTTATAGGATATATTTATTTTTACTGTGAACTATGACGACAATTTGGCCTTCACTTGAGAGGATCAGATCCTTTCATTTTTAATCACTCTGTTCCTTTCTCATTCATTCACTGTGGGCAAGTGAATAGTGTGGATTATTTTTCAATATGATTCTAAACACAAACATGGATTTTGACATTGATCCCTAATATTTAGTTTTTAAGCTGTTTCTTGGTAATTCAGAATGAACATGGATGTTGACATAAACTGGCATAACATATTTACTCAAAAAATCAACTTTACAGTGGATCACAATTGATTAATTACCCATGGATAGTGCAGTGTTGTGAATTTTTCCATTTGAGAAATTCTGAGTTTGAATGAACTCTGGGAGTTGGTGATGGACAGGGAGCCCTGGCGTGCTGCAATTCATGGGGTCACAAAGAGCTGGACATGACTGAGCGACTGAACTGAACTGAACTGAAAGTGGAGTGGTTAAAATTTAAAAAAATAGAGTCAAACCAACCCCAAATTAAAACCTAATTTTTTTTTTTTAATTAGCTGTGTGTTCTTGAGAAATGAGACAGTGACTATATAGCATTTAACACAGTGACTGGGACCCAGTGAACAATAAATGAATATGTAATATCCTTCAGTCATTATCATGAAAAACCTTCTGTGTTCAAAACAGCAAGATACAAGGGACTCTAGGAAACTATGTATACATTCAGCCTGTTTTCAGACTTCGGCGCATATTAGAGTTATCTAGAGCATACAGCTTCAAACACTCAGCTCCTGTCGTCAGAGATCTTGTTCTGATTGGCTGAAGTGAGGTCCTTATATTCAGTATTTAAAAAATGTAGATAGACTTGGGAGGGCACCATGATTTAGTTCTTTTTCCTTCTCGTCTTATTTTTTAAGTATTAGTCATATTTAGAATTTTAAAGACTATACATATATATGTCCAATATATACTTGAGTATACCTGTTCAGAAATGTTAAAGTTTTTCTGTAGAACCTTTAGTAATTATGCAATTGCAGAATGATGGAGTATCTTGGGCAAAATATATACGGTAGGCCTGTCAGAGGTAAGTGTTGGGCTCCTTTCCAGAGATATCCTTTGGTAAATAGGCACCAATGTTGCTGATAAGAATGTCCAGCAATTGCCAACTAAGTTCTCATCCCCAAACTTTCATGCACAATACGAAATAAAATAAAATGATTTTGTTTTAACTCCCAAATAGTTTCAAAAATACATCTAGAACGTGACTGAATTTGCTGAGTTGTTTTCTTTCTCTTTTTATGCTTCTTTTGCTATGTTACCAAATTTAATATGGCTGCTACTAATAGCTAATTTAATGCTATTTTACTTCATATTTGTTTTTTGGAAAACCCCAAAGTATTTGGGATATTTCAGTAATGTTTATGGTTCATGCCTAAAAATCAATAGATAACATTTAGGTTTCATAGGTGAGCTACCAGGCCAAGCTATCATGGAGTGGAGATTTTATGTGAGAGTTCTATAAGCATAACCATTATGATAAAGTTGAAATAAAAACAGTCACTTTTAGAATTGTGAGCAATGGGAAATCTTATTAAAAGTACCATTTATATCACACAGGTATAGATTAAGTACTAGAATTTAAAATCACTGGAAGAAAATTTGTGTTCAGATGACTATAACATAAACTTCCATTTTCAACATGTATTGCAATATCTCATCATTCTCCTTTGTTATAAAAGACATTCTTTTTGAATAATCTCTATGTAGATTCAGATGAGTGGCTGAACGTTGGACCTGGTATTATTTAGAAAATTTGGACTCTTCTCCAGTAAATATATTTTTCTAGTGTGACAATGTTGACATTGAGACTATTGAATAGAATTAATTAAACTATGAAAAAAAAATCACTGAGGGATAATTAGATTTACCTGACTTAGTCTATCAAATTGAATATTGTTCTTATTTCCACCAAGTGGATGGGTCCTGTGTTATGAACCTACAGGTAATCATTCTGATAGAGCCAGGTACTTTCTGCTACAGTTTTATAAGACTAAATAATACATATAATACAATTTCACTCTTTCAGAAACAGCACATGGATAAAGCTTTATCAAGCATAAGGGTGAGAACATGGAGGGAACATCTCAGTCAAGGACACATCCAGTCAGCATTCTCCAGAGGCATTGTTTTTCATATTTTAAGGATATGAAATATTCAGTTTACCAAAAGGCTCGTGCTCCAATTTTGCATTTTTTTGAAACTCATAGTACAATGTATTACATAGAAAGCATGTAATTTTCCTTTATGGACCACAGTGTATTCTGGAAGGGGATAAAACATTACAAGCTGTTCTGATCACTGAATGGCAATTCCAGCATTTTTTTTTCCCGAAATTTGCTGAAAAAGAAACATGGAAGCCTGTGGAACACTTATGTCCCCAATTGTAGCTATGTTGGTTACACAGCATGCATGGAGAAAGAAAAATAGAGACTCAAAAATAATTTTCCTCCCAGTTGTATCTTTGAACTGCATAGGCACGGAGGATATTGAAATTCAAGGAAAACTTCCTGCTCTCAAATATTCCAGAGATAAGCCTTCTTATTTGGAAATGCATTGGGCATTTACAGGTATACATATTTCAGTTCAATAAACATGTGTTGGCTTATTACATAGTTCCAGGAAATATATAGGTATATTTTGTATTTAATTGCTTTATATTCATAATATTTTATAGAAAATACTGATGAGAATATCCCAAAATGCCACATTAGTCTACTAGTAAGTCAAAAATCACTCATTGTTTACTTAATGGTGTGAATGTTTGTATCCAAGTCGTCATACAGAATGAAGAGAACATAAGCATTTGCCTAAATGGATACAATCAGGTACTCAACATACACATATCAACACACAAAAATTGTCCTTCTGAAAATAAAATGAAACTGAAGATAGATTTGTTAGGNCTAATTGTTTACTTAATGGTGTGAATGTTTGTATCCAAGTCATCATACAGAATGGAGAGAACATAAGCATTTGCCTAAATGGATACAATCAGGTACTCAACATACACATATCAACACACAAAAATTGTCCTTCTGAAAATAAAATGAAACTGAAGATAGATTTGTTAGGAAGTCTATGGCATTTTTGATTTCTATGGGAACTGACTCTGGTTAACTCCTTTTCTGGCTTTTCACTAGATCTAAAATACTTTCACACTATGTGCTTGTGGACCCTGGTTGATTTCCATGTCTGATCTATGTGGTAGGTGATTTAATTAGCCTATTACTTAATATATCATATAGTAGCTGAGAGTGAGCATTCAAATGGTAGAAATATCACTAAGTGAATTTCTCAGCTGTTGAAACAACAGAGCTGGTTATTAAACAATACTTTTGTTCACTATAAATTTCTTCTGGAGAATCAGTGTAAAAAGAAGGTTATAAGCAGAGTTCTTAAATAGGTTCCTAACAAAATAAAAAACAAGAGTCACTTATAAAAATCAGCCCATTTCTCTCCCCAGCCTGGGCCTTGTAAGTCCTCAGTTTCCTCATTTGTGAAAAGTGAGGCATTTGGAGAAGGCATGTCCAAAGTCTCTTTCGTTCTGTCATCCTAAATCATAATTATTTGAATGCCATTACTGGCTCAGACGGTAAAGCGTTTGTGTACAATGCGGGAGACCCGGGTTCGATCCCTGGGTTGGGAAGATCCCCTGGAGAAGGAAATGGCAATCCACTCCAGGACTATTGCCTGGAAAATCCCATGGACAGAGGAGCCTGGTGGGCTACAGCCCATGGGGTCGCAAAGAGTCGGACACCACTGAGCGACCTCACTTCACTTCACCGCCTAACAGACGGGGGTCAGGATTGGGTAGGTAAGTTCTGACCATTGAAGTCCCATCCCTCCGTCCTTAGATTCTGTCTTCTGTATATAGATAACCAGTTGCACTGTTATTCTGTAAAGATGATTACTTTAAAAATAGTTAGGCTGCACAGTTACATCAGCTGTGTAATTTTCTGCCTTGTCATTTAGCAACATTGATGACAGATTTAGTCAAATTACAGCTGTTTTTTCCAAGGACAAATACGATGTCATGCACTTGTAATATTTGGAAGTAATGAGTGATGTACGGTTAATGAACCAAGGAAACTTTTTTGCTTTAGACATTATAAAATGCACAGCCACATCCTGCTTTTGATCTGTTTGTTCTTTGTGATCTAACCCTTCAGGTGTGAGCTATTTTTAAATGTGCTATCCATCTAAGATTCTCTCTAAGAATACCAAAAGAGTGGAGGGCAGGTGGATGCCTTTGGAAATATCTTTGTGTTTCTTGAGTCCCATATCAACTCTGTACTGTTTATGTACTTTGCTCTCCCTTTTGCTCTCACTGACTTCATTTTTTGCATTGATTAAGCAAAGTTTTATAAACCTAGACAGCGTATTAAAAAGCAGATATGTCACTTTGTCCACAAGTCCATATGGCCAAAGCTATGAGTACTCATGTATGGATGTGAGAGTTGGACCATAAAGGAGGCTGAGCACTGAAGAACTGAGGCTTGTGAACTGTGATGGTGCTGGAGAATATTCTTAAGAATCACTTGGACTGCAAGGAGATCAAACCAGTCAATCCTAAAGGAAATCAACCCTGAATATCTATTAGAAGGACTGATGCTGAAGCAGAAACTCCAATACTTTGGCCACCTGATGCAAAGAGCCAACTCACTGGAAAAGACCCTGATGCTAGGAAAGATTGAAGGCAGGAGGAGAAAGTGGAGATAGAGGATGAGATGGTTGGATGTTATCACTGACTCAATGGACATGAGCTTGAGTAAACTCTGGGAGATAATGAAGGACAGGGAAGCCTGGCGTGCTGCAATCCACTGGGTCACAAAGAGTTGGACATGGCTGAGTGACTGAAAAACAACAAGCATAGATATATTTGCATCAGTTTAATCCAATTCAACTAGACTCAGTTAAATTCAGTTTAATAAGTATTTGCTGAATGCTGTGAGGATGAGAGAATTGTATCAGAAAATTTAGATTCTTCTAAGGGATTGGATTGTTGGATTGCATAGCACTTGTTTCATAAAAGGAAGTATGTTTTTCAGTAGGGAAGTAAAATTCAAGGTTAACACAGACTAGGATGGTTAAGAGAGTGAAGAAAGAGAAATATTGACTGCCTTTAAATATGCTATAAAATGATATTAAAATTGTGAAAAACTATACATATGTGATTTCACGTAATTTCAATTACAGAAAATAATTTGATAGATATTGCTTCTTGAACAGTTACAATCCCAGTAACAAGAAAAATACCTGGCACAAAGGAAGTGCTTAAGTAACATTTGTTGAAGGAGTAAATAAATTACTGCATGTGTCCTTCCACTGAGTTTAATTTTCTTCTTCCATGCCAATTTTTTTCAATGAAAAGTCTTAGTGATAAAGTCTTATTTTAAAAAATCTATTAACATCTTTTCCCTCTCACTTCCAAATGATTAGGCATCATGTAAAATTTATTTTAATATTTTTATCTCAGCAATTTGAAAACATGATATTTTCTGACATTAATTTTTATTGATGAATATATTCCTATTTCTCTAATTATAATACTCTCATAGTTAATTTTTATTTTCTGATTGCCGTTTTAAAAAATCTCTTTTCTTACGTCACTATACTTTGTCTAGGTTTAGATTTATTTTATGTAAGATTCATACATTTATTTATTATACATAGTTTTATTAACTCTAGAGAATTTTTATTCTCTCTCTTTTCTCTCAGTTGGGAATTCTTATCATAGGAATATCAGGATCTTTCCATGCTATTGGCCATAACTATAAATAACTCTTTCACATATTCCATTTTTTTATCTTACTGTTTCTGACTTTGGATAAGGTTTTTTTGATTTGCCTTTTGTAGTAATCTTTTCAGTTTTGTTTGAGCTAAAAATCATTATTTGAGATTTTATTTTTCATTATTCTTTTTTAGTTTTTAAAGCTTTAGTGTTTTATCAAATCCCATCACTCCATGGGAAATAGATGGAGAAACAGTGTGAGACTTTATTTTTTGGGGGCTCCAAAATCACTGCAGATGGTGATTGCAGTCATGAAATTAAAAGATGCTTACTCCTTGAAAGAAAAGTTATGACCAACCTAGCCAGCATATTCAAAAGCAGAGACATTACTTTGCCGACTAAGGTCTGTCTAGTCAAGGCTATGGTTTTTCCAGTGGTCATGTATGGATGTGAGAGTNTATTTTATGTAAATTATCTCATTTTTTAAAGAATAAATTTTAGTTTATTTTGCTTTCCTAACTGTTCCACAAAAGAAGTCATTATATCCAAGCTAGCTTATGGTCTTGAAATATTATTCCCACCAAAATTAATCAGATTTTTTTGTTAAGTGACTAATTCTAATTTTGGTGTGAGAAATGTATAAGCTGGAGCATCTTATCACATGAAAATGAAGGAAGTTAATCACTACTGTTATCATATCAAAAGGCTGTCTCTTATACACATCTAGATGTGTATAAGAGACAGCTCCAGTACTTTGGCCACCTCATGCGAAGAGTTGACTCATTGGAAAAGACTTTGATGCTGGGAGGGGTTGGGGGCAGGAGAAGGGGACGACCGAGGATGAGATGGCTGGATGGCATCAGTGAATCGATGAATGTGAGTCTGAGTGAACTCCGGGAGTTGGTGATGGACAGGGAGGCCTGGCGTGCTGCGATTCATGGGGTTGCAAAGAGTCGGGCATGACTGAGCGACTGAACTGAACAGAAAGCTTTAGTGTTTTATCAAATAGTTATTTTTCATCTCTTTGTAATTTATTATTTTTTGAAACTATTTTTGACACTTATACAATATAGTCTCTATCAAATTCTTCTAATAACTGTAAAAATTATCATGACTGCTGTCTCTTGGTTCTGATCATTTCCTTGTGTATTTTGTAATTTTCACATATAAGCTAATATTTCTTGGGACTTGAATCTCAGTAATTTTGTGACAGTAGACTTGTAGTTCTCTATAATTGCTTTGTATTTGTTTCTTTTAGGAATGTAAAAACATTACCTTGGGTGTTTCTCAATTATGCTTATAATGCAGAATTGAGATAGTAAGTCACATATGATTCAAGCACATGATTAGAAATTTTCATTTTCCGTTACATTTACACCTTAGAGAAATGCTTCCTTGTCACCACTTCCATGCTACTAAGTTGATTTTCTTACAGTTCACTCTTTTAAAGATGATATAAAGAATGCGTTTTGGAAGCCTTAGATTTTAGTACTGGCTGTTTACTATGTTACCCTAATTCACATGGAGCCTTAATGTCCTTTTTAGAAATGTTAGAAAACAGTCTATTGTATCTAATGCTAGAAGAATATTCTATGTTGGACTCATAGCAATCCTACTTATCTTTCCGGTGTGCCTCTAAGACTCTGACCACTCTTCCATGGGTCATTTTTCAAGATTGTTTATGTACCTGATGACTTTCAGAGGTGAGAAAATTAGTTGTCTCCTGGGCAAAGAGATGCTTGCTTACTGCTTGCTATAAATTTGGTAAATCCCCCAGGCTAAGTGTTACTCAGCTATGACTCAAAACACCACTGCATGTGCAGAATCCATTTGGGCCTTTTCACATCACTCCCATGGAACTAAGAACAAAAGGAAAGAAACACAAATATGATGATATTCATGACGCTTGTGCCATAAGTAATGCATTCCTTGCTCTCTGACCCTGTTGTTTTCTGTCAGCATCAGTGAACGATAACAGGTTAACATATGAGTTTGTAATTGGGTAAAATCAAGTTCTGGACCTAACACCTACCTTGCAGCAGTATTGTAAAGGTCAGTGTATTTGTGTATATGAAAGTAATTCAGAATTGTAAAATTCTATGCAATGGTATAGAATTGTCACTCTAAAATAGTAAAAATATTTAAGGAAGAGTAAAGCTGCATTTGGGGCTTCCCTGGTGGCTCAGACAGTAAAGAATCTGCCTGCAACGTGGGACACGTGGTTTCAATCCCTGGGTTGAGAAGATCCCTTCGAGTAGAGCCCCGCAACCCACTCCAATATTCTTGCCTGGAGAATTCCATGGCTAGAGGAGCCTGGTGGGCTCCAGTCCATGGGGTTGCAAAGAGTTGGACACAACTGAGCAACTAATACACACACACAAAGCTGCTTTTTAGAGGAAATCAGTCATAAAATTCCTTTGAATGGAGGTATTCAAGACCATTTATGCGATATTCTTGAAAAACACACACACACAAACACAACAAATAAAAAAAGCCCTGAACTTGTGTTTGATCAAATTTTTAGATCTTGCTACCAATTTAAGGAGATACAGGGAGAGGGAACATATCAATCAATACCACAGGAATGCTATCAGTAAAATCTAGACTGTAGAAAACTCCTCTGGATAATTGACTAAATTTTTAAATAAGTTGTGGAAAAAGGAATAAATTATATGTATAAATTACGTAAAGTATAAGAAATGTAGCAACTAATTGCAATATGTAGGCTTTACTTTTATAGTTATTTAAACAATCATCCTAAAAAATTATGAGACAATCCAGCAAATTGTTCCTACAGTATACATTTGATAATATTAAAGAGGAAGTGCTTAAAATTTTAGTGTGACTATGGTGTGATAATTAGTTTCTTCTTGTACATATATTTTGAGATACCTGTGGATGAAATAATATCGTAGAATCAATATATTCTAGAAGTAGGGAGAAATGAATGGGTATGTACATGGAACTAGACTGACCAGGACTGTGGCAGCTGGAGATGAGTATTTGAAGGTTCATTTTATTCTTAACTGTGTTTTTTCATACATAAAATAATTTCCATAATGAAAATTTTAAAGATACTACTTTTGTTACTTCATCAAAAAATATTCCTTTCTCATATTCTATCATTAAACTGCTGATTTTAAAATTAATGTATTGGAATATATAGGTATTACTGATCTGATGAATTATTCAATAAGACTCTTAATATTATAAACAGACACAGTGACAATATCAAAAGCCAAATAATTAGTCACAAAAGCCAAACTTACCAACTGACCCAAAACCTAGGCAGCAGACCAAAAAATTGAGAATGCAGGGCAATTAGACAAGAAAAATAAGTGAAAGCATACAAATTGAAAAGGAAGAAGTAAAATCATCTCTGTTCACTGATGACATAATCTTATATTAGGAAAACCTAAAAATTCAACACTAACTGCTAAAACTAATAAATTCAACAAAGTTGCAGGACACAAAATCAATAAATAAACATCAGTTGTTTCTATGCACTAACAAAGAATGATCCAAAAATAGTAAGAAAATAATTCCATTTATAGTAGCATCAAGAAGGTGGTAGAAGACTTGAATGCTGAATTCAACAAAAGACTCCTGGAAGAAATTAAGAAGACAGAAAACAAGTGGAATGACTTCTCATGTTCTTGGATGAGAAGACAACATTGTTAATATGTCCATATTACCCCAAACCATTATAGATCTAATATAATAGCTATCAAATTCTCAATGGTACATTTTTCTGTTGCCACAAAAATTATCCTAAAATACATGTGCAATCTCAAGGGACCCTGAATAGCCAAAACAATTTTAAGAAAGAACAAATTTGGAAGATTCATACTTGTAGATTCAAAACACAGTACAAAATTACAGTAATCAAAACAGTGTGCTGGCATAAAGATAAACCCATAGACAAGTGAAGCAAAATAGAGTCCAGAAGTAAACCCTTGAATATACATGGTCAAATGATCTATAATTCAACACTAACTGCGAAAACTAATAAATTCAACAAAGTTGCAGGACACAGAATCAATAAACATCAGTTGTTTCTATGTACTAACAAAGAACGATCCAGAAAAAGCAAAAAGAAATGCAAAAAGAAAAAGACATGCAAAAAAGCAAAATGGTTGACAGAGAAGGCCAAAAAGGTTGTCACTCACCTAGAATCAGACATCCTGGAGTGTAAAGTCAAGTGGGCCTTAGGAAGTATTACTATGAACAGAGCTAATGAAGATGACGGAATTCCAGCTGAGCTATTTCAAATTCTAAAATATGATGCTGTGAAAGTGCTACACTCATTATGCCAGCAATTTGGAAAACTCAGTAGTAGCCACAGGACTGGAAAAGGTCATTTTCATTCCAGTCCCAAAGAAAGGCAACTCCAAAGAATGCTCAGACTACTGCACAATTGCACTCATCTCACACGCTAGCAATGTGATGCTTAAAATTCTCCAAGCCAAGCTTCAACAGTATGTAAACCGTGAACTTCCAGATGTTCAAGCTGAATTTAGAAAAGGTAGAGGAACCAGAGATCAAATTGCCAACATCTGTTAGATCATCAAAAAAGCAAGAGAGTTCCAGAAAAACATCTATTTCTGCTCTATTGATTACGCCAAAGTTTTGACTGTATGGATCACAAGAAACTGTGGAAAATTCTGAAAGAAATGGGAATACCAGATCACCTGACCTGCTTCCTGAGAAATCCGCCTGCAGATCAAGAAGTAATAGTCAGAACTGGACATGGAATAACAGACTGGTTTCAACTCAGGAAAGGAGTATGCCAAAGCTGTATACTGTCATCTGCTTATTTAACTTATATGCATAGTACATCATGAGAAATGCTTGGCTTGGTGAAGTACAAGCTGGAATCAGTATTGCTGGGAGAAATATAAATAACCTCAGATATGCAGATGACACCACCCTTATGGCAGAAAGTGAAGAAGAACTAAAGAGCCTCTTGATGAAAGTGAAAGAGGAGAGTGTAAAATCTGGCTTAAAACTCAAAATTCAGAAAACGAAGATCATGGCATCTGGTCCCATCAGTTCATGGCAAATGGGGAAACAGTGGCAGACTTTATTTTTTTGGGCTCCAAAATCAGTGCAGATGATGACTATAGCCATGAAATTAAAAGATGCTTGCTCCTTGGAGGAAAAGTTATGACCATCCTAGACAGCATATTAAAAAGCAGAGACATCACTTTGCCAACATAGGTCCATCTACTCAAAGCTATAATTTTTCCCACAGTCATGCATGGATATGAGAGTTGGACTATAAAGAAAGCTGAGCACTGAAGAATTGATGCTTTTGAACTGTGGTGTTGGAGAAGACTCTTGAGAGTCCCTTGGACTGCAAGGAGATCCAACCAGTCCATCCTAATAGAAATCAGTCTTGAATATTCATTGGAAGGACTGATGCTGAAGCTGAAATTCCAATTGACTCATTTGAAAAGACCCTAATGCTGGGAAAGATTGAAGATGGGAAGAGAAGGGAACAACAGAAGATGAGATGGCTGGATGACATCACCGCCTCAATGAACACGAGTTTGAGTAAACTCCGGGAGTTGGTGATGGACAGGGAGGCCTGGCGTGTTGCAGTCCATGGGGTCACAGAGAGTCGGACATGACTGAGTAACTGAACTGAACTGACCTATAATAAGGGTGCCAAGACCACTTGATGGGGAAAGAATTGTCTCTTCTGCTAATAGTGGAAACGTGGATATCTACATGCAAAAGGATACCATTAGAGCTGGTGGGCTACAGTCCATGGGGTCACTGAGAGTCGGACACGACTGAGCAACTTCGCTTTCACTCTTCACTTTCATGCACTGGAGAAGGAAATGGCAACCCACTTCAGTGTTCTTGCCTGGAGAATCCCAGGGACCGGGGAGCCTAGTGGGCTGCCGTCTGTGGGGTCGCACAGAGTCAGACACAACTGAAGCGATTTAGCAGCAGCAGAACCATATCTTACATATAAATATTAGCTCAAAACGGGTTAAACATCTNGCACTGGAGAAGGAAATGGCAACCCACTTCAGTGTTCTTGCCTGGAGAATCCCAGGGACCGGGGAGCCTAGTGGGCTGCCGTCTGTGGGGTCGCACAGAGTCAGACACAACTGAAGCGATTTAGCAGCAGCAGAACCATATCTTACATATAAATATTAGCTCAAAACGGGTTAAACATCTAAATATAAAACTTAAAAGTATAAAACTTCTAGGGAAAACAGAGAGGAATAGATTCATGACATTGTACTTGGAAGTGAATTCTTGGAAATGACATCAAAAGCAAAGGCAACAAAAGCAAAAAACACAAAGTGGGGCTGCATCCAACTTAAAACTGTGCACCAAAGGACATAAGAGTGGAAAGACAAACTATGAAATGGGGAAAAAAATATTTGGAAATTACATATCAGGTAGAGAGTTAATATCTAGAATATAAAATGAAATGTACAACTGAGTAGCAACAAAAAATCAAATTGCCCACTTAAAGAATGAGCAAAAGGCTTGAAAGGGCTCCCTGATAACTCAGTTGGTAAAGAACCTGTCTGCAATGCAGGAGACCCTGGTTCTATTCCTGGGTTTGGAAGATCACCTGGAGAAGGGATAGACTACCCATTCCAGTATTCTTGGGCTTCCCTGGTGGCTCAGCTGCTAAAGAATCCGCCTGCAATGTGGGAGACCTGGATTCAATCTCTGCATGGGGAAGATCCCCTGGAGAAGGGAATGGCTAACCACTCCAATATTCTGCCCTGGAGAATTCCATGGACTGTATAGTCCATAGGGTCACAAAGAGTCAGACACGACTGAGTGTCTTTCACTTTCAAAGGGCTTGAATAGATAGTTCTTCTAAGGTGGTATACAACTATCTAACAAGCATATGAAAAGATGTTCAACATTAGCAATTATGTTGCTGCTGCTGCTGCTGTGTGGCTTCAGTCGTGTCCGACTGTGCGACCCCATAGATGGCAGCCCACCAGGCTCCCCCATCCCTGGGATTCTCCAGGCAAGAACACTGGAGTGGGTTGCCATTTCCTTCTTCAATCCATGAAAGTGAAAAGTGAAAGTGAAGTCACTCAGTACTGTCCGACTCTTTTTGACCCCATGGACTGCAGCCCACCAGGCTCCTCTGTCCATGGGATTTTCCAGGCAAGAGTACTGGAGTGGGGTGCCATCGCCTTCTCTGTAGCAATCATGAGGGAAATCCTAATAAAAACCACAGTGAGATACCACTTCATACTCATTAGGATGACTACTATCAAAATAACAGAAAATACCAAAAGTTGTCGAGGAAGTGGAGAAATTGGAACCTTTGCATCCTGTTGATGGGATTGGAAAAAGATGTGATTGCTATGAAAAGCAGTATGGAAGTTACTGAAAAAAGTAAAACTAGAACTACCACGTGATTGAACAATCCTACTTCCAGATATATCCAGAAGATTTGAAAGCATACCAATGTTCTTCATAGCAGCATTATTCACAGCACTATAGAAAGCATATCAGTGTTCATAACAGCACTATTCATAGAAGGTAGAAGCAAAAAAAATGATGAGTGGATAATATAAAGTAATACATAGAATGGGATATTATTCAGCCTTAAAATAGGAAAGTATATATTACAACATGGATATACCTAGAGGACATTATGCTAAGTGAATTAAGTCTTTCAAGAAAGTCAAATTCTCTATAAGGTCACTTATGTGAGGTATCTAATATAGATTCATCAATATAGAAAGTAGAATAGTTTTAACCAGGGCCTGGTAGGAGAGGCAAAAGGGAAGTTGTTTAATAGCTATAGAGTTTCATGTTTGTCAGATGAAAAAGACCTGGAGGTCTATTTCAAAACAATATGAATATATTTTACTATTGTTTAGTCGCTCAGTTGTGTCTGACTCTTTGCAGCCCTATGAACTGCAGCATGCCAGGCTTCCCTGTCCTTCACCATTTCTTGGAGTTTGCTCAGAGTCATTCCATTCAGTCAGTGATGCCATCCAAATACCTTGTCCTCTGTAGGTATTTTACTATATATATATTTTTTTACTGTATACATAGTATATGTGTATACTATGTATGTGTGTGTGTATATATATATATTTTTTTAATTTTTGTTTACTATACTGTACGAAAAATTTGGCTGAAAGCTCAACATTCAGAAAATGAAGATCATGGCATCCAGTCCCATCACTTCATGGGAAATAGATGGGGAAACAGTGGAAACAGTGTCAGACTTTATTTTGGGGGGCTCCAAAATCACTGCAGATGGTGACTGCAGCCATGAAATTAGAAGATGCTTACTCCTTGGAAGAAAAGTTATGACCAACCTAGACAGTATATTCAAAAGCAGAGACATTACTTTGCCAACTAAGGTCCGTCTAGTCAAGGCTATGGTTTTCCCAGTGGTCATGTATGGATGTGAGAGTTGGACTGTGAAGAAGGCTGAGCGCCGAATGAGCGCCGAAGAATTGATGCTTTTGAACTGTGGTGTTGGAGAAGACTCTTGAGAGTCCCTTGGACTGCAAGGGGATCAGAATGGACCCAGTCCATTCTGAAGGAGATCAGCCCTGGGATTTCTTTGGAAGGAATGATGCTAAAGCTGAAACTCCAGTACTTTGGCCACCTCATGTGAAGAGTTGACTCATTGGAAAAGACTCATGCTGGGAAGGATTGGGGGCAGGAGGAGAAGGGGACGATCGAGGATGAGATGGCTGGATGGCATCACTGACTCGATGGACGTGAGTCTGAGTGAACTCCGGCAGATGGTGATGGACAGGGAGGCCTGGCGTGCTGTGATTCATGTGGTCGCAAAGAGTTGGACATGACTGAGCGACTGAACTGAACTGTACACTTAAAAATGGAGAAGGAACTGGCGACTCGCTCCAGTATGCTTGCCTGGAGAATCCCATTGTAAGAGGAGCCTGGCTAGCTACAGTCCATGGGGTCACAAGAGGCAGACATGACTAAATGACCACCACCACCACACTTAAAAATGCTTAAGATGCTGACTTTTTTTTTCTTTACCATGCAGAAGTTTTTTGAGGACTCCTTTTATCTTATAAAATGTAGATATTTCTGATAAGGGCAACTAATCAAGATGAAAATGTATTACTAAAATAAAAATGAGTTAATATGCAAGAGGTTCTTCATACAATTTCTGTTTGTAAAATATAAATACTATGCCATTTTGTATTCATTAGATATCAAATGTGTGAAGTTAGTGGAAGTAGGTGTGTATACTTTAGCAAAGAGAAACTTTTGGGACCAACATGAAACTTGTAAATTCAAAAACACATTAAAATGGAAACCAGTGTTAAGTTATGACATTCTGATCACAAGAAGTGGTGAGCCAAGAATATAGCTGGAAGTCTACAAAACAGAGGAAACATTTAGACTGTATGCAAGCTCATATGGGTTGGGAAGTTCCTGTGGATAAGAAAAGGCTACCCACTCCCATATTCCGGCCTAGAGAATTCTATGGACCGTATAGTCCATGGGGTCACAAAGAGTTACACACGACTAAGTGGCTTTTACTTTCAAGTTCATATTTGCAAGCTCCATTCTTGGTTATTTGTGCCAACAAACCCTGTATTTATGCCAGTAATATCACATGAACCAATTTTTAATCAATAGATAGTAAGCTTTTGGGGTGACATGTATGTTTGTGGATATTCCTATTCAATGAGATCTCAAGTGGGGTTTAAAAGTTTACAGAGGACAGTGACTGAGAAGATAAAGTGGGAGAATTTGGATTTTGGATAAAAGATAACAGTTAGACATTGGTTAGCCTGGCAACTTGTGTGCTTCATTAACAGGGTTTATAGCTCAGAAGTATATTTTAAATGTAACAGATGCATAAACACATAAATCTCACTTATAACTGAACATTACAATTAACATGTGCTTTTCTTGTGACTAGTCAGTATCATAGTATATATACTATCATCAGTGCTCAGTCTATTTTTCTCTTGGATTTTAGTTATGTTTCCATCTTTTCATGTGTGTACTAAGTTTTTTCTTGAATTGTGTGTAAAAGTTATAGAGGTACCAGGTGATACTATTATCTGTAGAGTAGGTTTCCCTTCCATCTGCTGGAAATGGACTTGAGGTCAATCACCTTAAACCCTTCCTACCGACCCTGACTCCCAAAGTCATATTAAGGGGAAAGTTCTTCACAAGAAATAACACTATATATATATATATGAATTATAAAATTAGTCCATAATCAACTGCTGTCCCACAGAGTAAAAGACCAAGGAAAGTGCAACAAAAGCTTTAAATGGATGCCATTCCTAATAGAGTCCTTCACGCTGTGACAAGGAATATAGCAGGGATAAATAGTAGAATGCTGCTGCTGCTGCTGCTGCTGCTGCTGCTAAGTCGCTTCAGTCGTGTCCGACTCTGTGCGACCCCATAGATGGCAGCCCACCAGGCTGCCCCATCGCTGGGATTCTCCAGGCAAGAATACTGGAGTGGGTTGCCATTTTGATAGCTAAGACTAATCGATGCAGAGACTGAGTTGAACTTGGGTACTGATCTTGCCGAGACCCTTTTTTATCTGGTTCACCTGGGCCTCCAGAGTTCTAATTAAGAGGCTTGTGTATGTCCACAACTTTTCTTTCTGATAGGTTTGACACCCTGGTATTTGCTTCTTAAGACTATTGAGTGTGATAAATAGCTTTTTGGAGTAATTCTTCTTAGGTTTTTGGCTCTATGTCTGCTTTGCCCAGGCTCAGAATT
This sequence comes from Oreotragus oreotragus, assembly GCA_006410675.1. NCBI lineage: Eukaryota > Metazoa > Chordata > Mammalia > Artiodactyla > Bovidae > Oreotragus > Oreotragus oreotragus. The sequence goes on from SJYX01001672.1 coordinate 958,275, forward strand.
CAGCAAATACCTTGAGAAAAAACTTGTCCATTTTGTTTTTTTCTCCGCATAGTGGCATAGCTCTGTGGATGCAAAGCCTGGGCTCTCAGTCTGCTAACTGACTCCTAATGCCAAATACTCCTATTCTGCAAATCAAAGCTGAGCTATAAATTCAACTCATTTTTTCAAAGTTCTTTCCACTCTAAAATCTTAGCCTCTCCAATTACAGGTGTCGCAGCAGTGCTCTGCTGTTTTCTAGAAGATGATTTGTGTTTGTTAATATGATTTGTACTATCTGCCACCCCTCATTGGCAGTGTGGTCTTGGGTTACTGATCCACCTCCTAGCGAAGTAAAAGGCTTTGCTCACTGAATTCTTCCATATATATGGTTTTGGTTAGATATATCTTGGAGTGCATTCTTTTTCTCTCCTTAACCTACAGATGCCATTTTGGAATGTTGCATCTTTCACTGAAACAGATAGGAAGTTGAGACCAGTCTGATAATTTATTCAAGGAAAGTAATGCTATTGTTTAATCTGGAAGTTTATATGATTTTCTTTTTTTATCTTAGCTATCAGGTGCTTTCCCAGAATGTGCCCAAATAGTCAAACTTATTTTCATCAATTAGTCTTAGCTATTCTGCTGTTTATCCCTGCTATATTCCTTGTCACAGTGTGAGGACTCTATTAGGAATGGCATCTATTTATTAAGCTTTTGTTGCACTTTCCTTGGTCTTTTACTCTGTGGGACAGCAGTTGATTATGGACTAATTTTATAATTTATATATATGTGTGTGTGTGTATGTATGTATGTGTGTATATATATATATATATATATAGTGTTGCTTGTGAAGAACTTTCCCTTTAATATGACTCTGGGAGTCAGGGTCAGTAGGAACAGCCTTTGGAAGGATGATATAAAATACCCATTAGGATGTAATAGTGGTATGCTTCAGTTTTTTTTTTTTTTTCAAAAACCTTGTAAATTATAATTTAATAACATATTTGGGTAACATGTATATAACTTATTTCCTCCCACTGAAATAGAAAATAACTGTGGCGATTCTTTAAAAAACTAGGAATAAAACTCTCATATGACTCAGCAACCCCACAACTAGGCATATACCCTGAGAAAACCAAAATTGAAACAGAAAGAGTTATCTTGCATGTGGATGACACTGCTTTACTTTGTGAATTAAAGACAAGAATAATAATGACTTTTTTTTTTTTCTTAGTAAGCAATTTGCTTTTCATCTATCATTTGTCGGGAAGTAAAATCTGTCTTCACTCTAATAAATCACTGAGTCTTGGCAATTTTACCTTCTGTCTCTTTAATCCATCTCCCTTGTCCAGCTCCACCGTAACTAGCCTAATCCAGACCATCATTAGTTTCTTCTTGACTTCTAAGATGCTGTGGCTGCTGCTAAGTCGCTTAGTCCTGTCTGACTCTTTGCGACCCCATGGACTGTAGCCCGCCAGGCTTTTCTGTCCATGGGATTCTCCAGGCAAGAAAACTGAAGTGGGTGGTCATTTCCTTCTCCAGGGGATCTTCCCAACCCAGGAATCAAACCTGTGTCTCTTATGTCTCCTTCATTGGCAGGCAGATTCTTTACCACTAGCGCCACCTGGGAAGCCTGACTTCTAAGACAAGGCCACCAAAAACTCTAATCAGATTATCCTGTCATATAAGTCATATAAGTCATAGCATTATACTTAACATATTTCAGTGGTTTTTATTGGTCTTCAGATGAAATTCAAACCCCTTATGCATTACAAAGTTCTGTATGAACAGGTTTCTGCCTCTGTCTTCAATTTCAACTCTGACTTTCTTTTTGGTCCCAGTTTTGACATAGCTTCTCCCATGAAACTGGCTCTGACCTCCTTAATCAGAGTAGCATTTTCTGCCATAATATCCCATAATACTGTGTATTTCACAACAAATATCACAAAAATAAAACACCAACCACATTTTATTATATAAAAGCTTGTTTATGACTGTATCAGTTCTAAGACTATGAGTCCCAGATGAAAGGACAGCTTTTATCTATAGAAGTGTGCAGAAAGAAAGAATAAAGAAAATCTAAACAAGTTCTCATGGGATAAATGAAGGAATGAATTGATGAGTGAGTGAAGAATTCTGTGTATTACATGTTTATCCAAGTTTTCTAAAACTGATTCCAAGGTTAACCAGATGATCAGGGGGCCAGGTATTTGGATCATATTGTTTGGACTCAACAGCAGTTTGCTTTTTGTGAGCTTTTTGTGAAATCTGCTTAAATATCATGCTCTTGATTTGAATGTTGTACCACTTCCTAGGAGGATGGTGTCCATCCTGTAGTCAGGAGGTGTTTGGCAACAATTCTCTGCTGTTTGGGTACAGTCACAGTCATTCCTAAGTAATTGGTTTGCCTTTACCAGATTTTTCGGAATCTTGTAAGTGATCTACTTTCCCTCTTTCTGTTGACTCCTGGAAAGCTCAAATTCAAATAGCTACTCTGTCTTTCAAAGATGACAGAGTTTAAAAGAATCCATTTTTTATATTAACCCAAAGCCAGGTTTAAGTTTCATTTTTCAGTTGCTACAACTTCACGGTTAAATGCTATCTCACTGTGCTGTGTTACTGGTATTCCTGGAAACCTTGATTCTCTCAAGTCATGGGGGAGGGTGAGAGGCAAAAGAGGTGAACAGGAACTAAAAACTGGAGAACTTCTTAGCTGTGGATAAACTTCAGGTAAGGTGAAAATAAAAATATAAAATATAAAACAGTTACTTTGTTCATGGACTTGTGATTGCAATAGTAAGTTAAAGAGCATTGTTGTTTAGTTGCTCAGTTGTGTCCAACTCTGTGACTCTACGGACTGTAGAGCTTCAGGCCCCTCTGTCCATGGGAGTTTCCAGGCAAGAATACTGGAGCGGGTTGCCATTTCCTTCTCCAGGGGATCTTCCCTGCCAGGGATCGAATCCACGTCTCTTGCATTGGCAGGTGATTCTGAGCTATGAGGGAAGCATGTTAGAGAACATTAGTATGGAGTTAAAAAAAATAAGATTAGAAATACAAATAAAATATCTTTAGTCTTCAGGATCCATTATATAATTAATTGAAAATTTATTCCACTGAGTTGGTGGTTTCTGCTCTAGTTTTTAGCTCTAACATCTTTGTTTAATGTCCAAGTAAATGCCAGAGACAAGAGTAGTTGCTTAAGAAATAGATATAGACAAATGCCAAGTTGATCTTTAATAATTCACAGTCACACTGAGCTCTGTTAACTACACTATATTTTAAATATGTATTATGTTAATAAAGGTAGATAAATACTTAGTATTTCTTCTTGTATTTCTCTTTGAATTTATTTTGCTATCAGTTCATTATTAAATTTATTTTAGTTTTGTCTAACTATGCTACTAACGTATTATGTGACATTCATTGTCACTTATTTCTGGCCTCATTTTCTCATTTGGAAAAGAAATAGAATGGATGGTTCCTAAGATACTTCAGTAAAGAACATATATTGTTTGCCTGCCTATCTACCTGAAAAGTGATTGATTACTGGGCACATGTTTCAAAGACTACTCCACTGAGTATTCATCAGGGCTTTTCTGCCTCAGGTGTCAAAAATCAACCACAATCACTTTTGTATATAAGCTCTATAAGTATCTAACTGAGGCTACGTTTGTCCATCTTATTCAGTGGAAGGGAGATCAATAGGCAAAGACAGTCACATCTTAGAAATATATACACCGTCGAGAGAACTCGGATGACATCATCGAAACTCCTGGATCCAGACATGTCTGAAATCAGACATACTCATAGACTTCTCTGTTACATGGGTCAGTAAATTCCTTATTTGCTTAAGTTAGTTTCAGTTTAATTTTTTTGGTTTGTTTTTGTTTCTTGAGTCCAGATTGCTATAACCTTCATCTCTATAATTGTATGACCTTTCCACATAAAAACTACTGAAGTCACTTCATAATTTAACCTGCATTTAAATGACTAGTTACCCTCATCATTTCTTTGAGTAAAAGGAAGAGGAAGGCTCTGAGCTCATGGAGCTCACAGACTGGAAATGGAAATAATCTTGTAATGACATATAATGGCACAAAAACTTCCTATTTGAATTAGATTTTGGAGAATAAATAATCTTAAATTAATATATATGTCGTAAGTAACCAAAAACTGAAGATTAAAAAGCTACACAAAAAGACTCACAAGTTATTAAGGTAGACCTCTTTAAGGCAAGAAATAGTGATTTCCTCTAATTTGGAGCCATTGAAATCTGTTGCACATCTTATACACAGGCACAGGAGTTTAATTTTATCATTCTACTGATTCAAGCCAAACCTACTCATGAATACGACTTTGTATAATTTTCTCACTGGGATCATTTCCTGGTGTTATTTGTGAACATGAAATCTTTGTGAAAGTAAGCTTTCACCAGCCGAATGAGGCTTACATCAAGTCCTAAACCTAGAGCAAACAAGTAGACTGTTCTCAGAACATTTTCTTTGGATTTGTAATCAAACAGATCTACGTTGAAACAGCCAAGTACCACTGCTCGAAAACAGAAAACTCTTATTTAAAAATAAAGAGGCACTTTTTCTTTCTCCAAGTTAAATATGTTCTACTTTTCTGACATAACTCTTTCTCAATTTACCCTAAGACAGATTAGCCATATTTTAAAATTATTTGCCGTTAATATTTGGGAAATTCAAGTGTTTTGCTATTTCATAATCTAAAAGCTTGTGCAATATTTGGATGTTTAAATTGTTCCCCCTATTTCATAGGATGCCAAGGGTGGCTGAAAGGAAATTGTCTTAAAATAGTGACTTTTATGATGTTAAATAAATAAAACTCCTTTTTTACTGATTGTACCAACTGTTAAAAATCTCATAATGTGCAAAATTCTATAAATTTAAATAGCAGTGTCCTGAATATACATTTAAATATAGACTTTAGACTTTTGGAATGTGGCTTATTTTATATTATATCCATTATTATTCTGGAAATAACTGAAATAGAAAGCAATGCAGATTTGTGGTGTGTGTCTTTTGAGGATCTGTATTCAGAAACACTTCTGAGTACTGGATCATGAGCTTTATGAGTTTTTGACTGGGTGGGTAATCATGTGAACCGAGCTGTTGAATCCTTCTAGAGGAGAAAATCTGGAAATGCAAAGGAACATCATGAAGTAAATTTTGTAGCATCCAAGGATATGCACCCAACATTTCCAGCACATCCTATTTCAATTTGTTTTTGGCTTGTGTAGACCAGTCTTAACGTAGAGACAAAACATGGAAAATGGTTAATCTGATTTGACATAAAATAGGCATTGTGACATAACCAAAGACGTTTACACAAGCACACATCATTAATCAAATATGGAGAGGCAGCTGTATAATCAGTTAGGAACAGTGGCTCCTCTGGTTGTTAGGAGGTCATAAGAACCTCAGTTTGAATTTTCTAGACTTGTTTTTAACATTAAACTTAATGCTTCCAACTGCCTGAATGACTCTTATCCTTAATATCCTGGATTCAGCCAAAAATCTCAAGCTGCCTTACAAGCAGTTGACAAAAATACATTTTTGAAAATTAATTTCACAGGCAGATTTTACATTGTGTAAGACACAAATGCCCTAGGTAATATAGATATATATATATAGACAGAGAGTTAGCCAAAACATTTGTTTGGGCTTTTCCATATGATCTTATGGAAAAACCTGAAAGAACTTTTTGACCAACCCAATATATATATATAGGAAGACTTGATTCTATTGATAAATAACTTTAAGTGAACTTCTTTCAAGATCTAAGGCAGAATGTTTTATATATTAATTTTTGCCTTTGAAGTTATTTTATATTTGAATTAATTATCTAAATACATTTTTTCTAAAGACCACAATGAATGAAAGTATCACAAAATTCAAACTTCTCTGCTGAAAACTGTATTTTGTTTTGACTAACAGAAGATAGGACCTGAGGATGCTGTCATACATGTTTTTTTCCGCTGAAACCATGCTCTGTGAAAACTAAATATGATAATGAACTTGAGACTTTATTCCATGTCCTCATTCAGCCAATTCAGGATAAAGTGAACAAACAATTACTTCTGTAGCAAGTCCAAATTTCTTGTGATATAAAATGTGTTTTAAATAAGTATGTCTTAATTTGAAAGAATACTTTATGATGTTCCTATGAGCTGGCATCTTTATGACAATAACTTGTCATATTGAAGCAAACTCACTTTCCAGAAATACTTTTCCCCCCACATCAAAGACTGAAGGAAAATGATTCCTGTTTGAGAAAATCTGTTCTGACTTTGTGATGATTCTCTTTCAGTGTTCTGGACACAGACTCTGGGATACATATGGGCATTTATAGTGTCTTCTGGGCACGAGAGGGGTGCTTTGTCTGGATATATTACATCTGTTTCCATTTCTCACTTGGATTCCCTGACTAGATTGGGAGGTGACTCTTCATAGTATATCTGCCATGATGAATGTCTCCCGAGGGCACACTTTAAGGCCATGCTTGTGAAGTTTTAGTGGATATCTTTGAATGTGAAGTAGAGTTCTCTTCTCATTTTTACAAAGTTCCAGCCATAGGATCATTCTAATAATATGTTAGCTTTCAGCTGAGTTTTCCTACAGTACATGGACACACTCCACCGAAGATCCTCGTAAGACAAATGGAGGTCGTGGGGAATCCAGAGCAGCATTAAATGATTCACAGCTGTGTTGGATTATGTGGTGATGTCTATAAGTGTTGGACTGAGTCTATATCACATGAAACATACAGTGAAAAAGTGCAAAATTTCGCTCGTCAGCCACATGGCTTGCCTGCAACTGGGCAGACCTGTCAACACAGGGTGAAACATCTGGGAGTCTTAAGTGTGGTTTAACTGACATCATGAAAGAAGACATTCATGTGAATAGCTAATTTTAAATAACTAAATGAAAACAAAGATGCTTTTAATGCTAAGTGGTCATAGTTTTTGGCCTCATATTTATATGAAATGGGGTGGAATGTTTAAGTCACACTGCTATGCAGATGTGCAAGAGGAAAACAGAAAACTGCTTCTTTATTTTGTCTGTGATCAAACTAGTCTTCCTTCTGAGCCCTCAGCAGTCAGCGTGGGAAAGGAGTGGAGTAAGTTGGAGAGTTAGCATTGACCTAAGAGTCTTGTTGGGTTGGAACTGTTTCTTTTGGATCTGATGTGAGCTTCCTGTGCTTTTTATGATTATTTTCCTGTGTCATTGGAGGTGTGTGTAGCTAATGAGTCCTCAGCTAACAGGGAAAGGATTGAAGTCCTCAAGTATGGTGCCTTGCAGCCCCCCTCAGGGTCTTTTGTGCTTCTTCCATCTGCCAGTGGTTGCTAAAGCTTGTCAGTCTGTCTACCTCCCTCCCTGTTCAGGTTCCACAGTGCTCCCTGGTTTATGTCATTCATCTCATTTCCGGCTCTATTTCCCAGGCACTTTTTCATCCTGGAGATCTGTCCTGTAGCCTCCATGTCAGTGTTGCAGAGTCTGCATTGACTTTCTAGTTAGGTCTCTCAGCTACCCTAGGTTTCAACTATGCCATCAAAGAACCAAGAAGACTAGGAAAATTGACATGGTACCAACTACTGCCCAGAAGTAAAGCAGGTTGTTATGGGTGAACACACAAAGTAATCCATTCCTGGGCTGTCAAACTGCAAATGAGGGCAGGAGGCTTGTCTCACCCCATTGTTAAGTCATTTAGCTAAAGTTTCTTCCTTTCTCTGCCTTGAAGTTTAGAATTGGAAAACTTGAACATGCGCCTGACCTACCCAATCTTTATCCAAGATGATTTACCAGCAACTCCCAGTCTGGGAAGTTGTATTTTTCTTTTTTCTTATTCTTCTTCCTGAGTGACCTCCTTCCTCCAATCTCATGAATAAGAATAAATTCCAGAGATGTTTTTGCTACACTTTCAGAGGCTTTTGATTTTAAATCATCCAGAATTAGCCATTGCTGTGTTAAAGGTGCAATAATATAACAACCACACAAATCCTCTTTTAATAGTCCTGTTTTGAAAGGCTGCTTTCTGGATGCCAAATCCAGACTGTCTGAACCTGTCCACACTCTGCCTTTCTCTTTGTGTTCCTCCTGTGTCTGCCTACTGCCTGTTTCCTTCCTGTTTCTCACTACAGGTTTTTTACATGGATGAGACTTCAGATTTATTAGTCCTATGCATGTACATGCATGCATGCTAAGTCACTTCTATTGTGTTCAACTCTTTTTGACCCTAAGGACAGTAGCCCACCAGGCTCCTCTGTCCATGGGATTCTCCAGGCAAGAATACTGGAGTGGCTTATCATGCCCTCCTCCAGGGGATCTTCCCAACCCAGGGATTGAACCCATGTCTCTTAGGTCTCCTGCACTGGCAGGCAGGTTCTTTACCACTAGTGCCACATGGGAAGCCTATTAGTTCTACATAGATATCATATATTAGTCCTACGCAGATATGTAATCAAATGGTAAGCTTCACTGTTAATACTTTTCAAACTTTGAAGGAAAATATTAATGGATTTGACATTAGAAGTAGGGATTTACTCCAAAAGGTTAGCATGAAAATGTTTATAGATAGATGACAGATAGGGAAAAGATGTTTGAAATGTCTTGGACTAATGAAGATTAGAACATGCAAAGAGCTCTTCTGAAATAACAGTCAGCTAACCTTGTAGAAATATGTCAAAGAGTGTGAACAAACAAATTATAGAAAGAAACCTTCCCAAATAAGGGCATAAATAAACAAATGAAACTTGCCTAAACTCATAAGTAAAAATAGAAATATAATCAGTGAGATAGATTTTTATCGCAGTTATGTTGAAGAGAATTAAGGTATAGGCAAGGACATTGAAATTATAGGAACCTTCATACTCTGATGGTCAAAAGAAGTATTACATGTACCTAGTGACCCAGAAATTCTGCCCTTTTAGTTGTATTCTAAAGAGATTCTCAAACATGTCAAACAAGATATTATTAGTTTTTCATAATCATAGCACAGATGACCACTACCTTGATGGTTTCAAACAACACACATTTATTGTCTCACAATTTATGTGGGTCAGAAGTCTGGGTTCAGCTTAACTGGGCCCTTTGCCTAGGGTCTGACAAAGCTGTGATTTAGATGTTGTCTAGGACTGTGGTCTCATCTGAAACTTGAGGTTCTTTTCCAAGCTCATGTGGTTGTTGGCAGAATTCATTCCCACACAGCTGGAGTACTTAGGGCTGAATGGTTCCACACAGTGAACAAGAGAATTGCTCTTCAGGAAGGATTAAGTTCTTCTTTTAGGGACTTTCATTATTAAGTCAGGCCCACCCTGGAAAATTTATCCTCTGATTAACTTAAAACCAACTGATTCAGAACCTTAACTACAAATCCAAAATCCTTTCCCTTTTGCTAAGTAAGGGAATCTAATCACAGGGGTGAAATTCCATCCTGTTCTGAGATCCCACCCATATTCAAAGGGAAGATTATACAAGGGTTCTTGAGGTTTATCTTAGGAATCTGTCTTCCACAGGAGATACATGCATGAGAACATTCACTGGAGCATTGTTTGTCCTGGCAAGATATTGTAAGCGTTCTGAAAGGCTATCACTGGGGAATGGATAGATAAGAGCTGAAAAATGTATTCCAAAGAAAAATATGACATTTTTAGAATCAATAGATTTTACGTACTCAGAGCATCATGAATAAGTATGAGAAACATAGCACTGAGTGGAAAAGGTATGAAGCAGAATGAGATCTATAGCATAATGCTATTTATGTATACCAAAAATACATGTACTTTTTAATGATAGAGATTTTTATAAGGATATAATGAAAAAAATGAAGACTACCCATGAGCATAGCATAACAGGTTGGTGTGGTAAAGAGAATTAGAAGGGAGAAGAGAGTTAGAATATAATTAATTAAATAAATATATAAAATTTTTGGTAGATATCATTCTTGGAACTCTGTTTGGTGTGTTTTTGATATTCATACCATGTTAAGGTTACGTATGATACTTTGCAAATAGATAATTCACATTATACTGCATATACAGTAATATACATCCAACATAACTTGGGGTTATTCTGGTACTTTAATACCCTGGGAAAATGCCAACTAAAGTTCTAAAAGTGACCATATATAACCCATAATACATATT